>CM031585.1:1992610-2102460 GCA_018467065.1 Ephestia elutella | reverse complement strand
TCCGTCCCGTACGTTTAAAATCTCTCCCGCTGTGAACATGCCCTCTCTTTTTTTTCTTTTTGTTTTTTTTTTAATGAGTGGGTGGATGCTAATTTATCTTGTCCCTATTTGCGTGCGATCTTTTGAAGCGCTGATTTTAATCGGTGTCTGTTTTTAATGATTTTTTGTTGCAGTTGCATCTAACTTTACGTCGTTATAATGTGCAATTTGTTTTCTAGTTTTTGGTGAAAGACTTGTTTATATTAATTAATTATTTAAAAATGAATGAATTAATACATATATTTATAATCACTACTTTAGATGGCATTTTATAAACAACATTAAAAATTACACAATTAATTCAACCAAGACAAGACTTGCTTCCCCTAAACTAACGGTGATGAATTATATTCATAGGTAATTGATCCTCATAAAATATTTGACGCAAACAATTAGTCGTGGGAACGGGTCCCTATTTTTTAAACGTCATTGCCATTCCATTTCCAAAATTAACAAACATGACGTCATCAAACCCTTATACAAAAGTGAAGGGTTTCATTTATCTATTATAGATAGCGGACTATTAATCCTAATTTTTTAGGTTATCTATTAGTTCTAATCCTAACTAATATTATATATGCGAAATTGAGTGTTTTTACTTATTTATTTGTTTGTTTATTGCCTCTTCACGATTTACCTACTGAGCCAAACTTCCTGAAACACATACACATAGTTAGAAGTACTGAGAAGGACATAGGGTATCTTTAATCCCGAAAAAAGTACTGGTCTCGTGGGAAATTTACGCGAGCGAAGCCGCGGGCAAAAGCTAGTGTTCAATAAAATTTTCACTCAAAACCATGTTTAATTAGTATCAAACCGGTATATTTCAACAAAAAAATAATAAATTTGACACATTCACATATACTTTCACACAAACAAAGAAAATTAGCGTCGGTATTTTGTCGTCACGGGAAAAAGGCGTGATAATAATATGTATGTATGTATTTTGTCACAATTTCGAGCTAAATGAGAAAACTGGCCAAAACCGGCTTTCCATTTTAAATCTTTACAGAGAAAACATCTGTCCATGTTTACATGTTAAATGTTAAGTAACTTGTTATTTTATTGCGTAAATGAGTAAACTATGTTCTATTCACCTCTTTCTAAAGTTCTATGGTTATTCTATGTCCTACGGATTTATTTATTTTATTTTATTTAACTTTTATTGTACAAAAATACAAATAAAACGTACAATAGGAGGGCTTAATGGAAATGGATCAGAAGCAACTAGTCAATTCTTTCCCTTTTTTTTTGACATTTGAGTGGTATACTATCTTAGTCAGTTTGAGTCTAATATAACGCCGAAAGCGGTAGATATTTTAAGACTAAATTATAGACAAAAAAAATATAACTCTCAATATATTTTTTTTTAACTTAATGAGGTAAATATTTTTTTTAAACAACCTTTGGAGAATTTTAGAGTTTTGGTGAATCACACATATTTAGTTAAACGTCTTTATTTGTGCATATTTAAAAAGTTTACAGAGAAAACACCTGTGCAATTGAACTTATTTACATACAAAATATACCTGTTGTCATTTTATTTCATTGCGAAGAGCCTCGGCTAACATTTACACGGTTGCAAGTATTTATCTTCGGGTCAACATGAGCAGTAAAATACATTAAATAAAGTACAGAATTGTCACTTGTAAATGCTGGTCCCACCCTTACTAATAACATTATCTGTTAAGATTTAAACTGGAAATAAGTAAATAAAATATTTTTATAAGCCCAGTGTTAAATTTTAATAATTCATGTCATCGGATATTAGCCGAAATAGAAGACTTTGACGATACTAGTAAAAATGTTTGTTAAGAAAATACAAACCAAATACTTACATAATTTACGTCCAAACATTTTATCATCATTCGTTAGCCTTCTTTATCAACTTTTTCATATCAAATGGGTTGCAACATCAATCAAACAATGCAGTTTCATAAGCTCATACCGCCTGCCCCTTTTTTCAATCCATTTTCAAAACCAGAGCATAAGCTGCTTCTGGGTAAGCTCGCTATATCGTAAACCTCATCTCTGTCCTCGGGCAAGATCGTGGTCAAAAACAAACCTATTTTCAACAAAAAAAAGTTTATGTGTGTGTAACTTTACTATCATGCAGCAAGTTTTTTTCTGTTATTTGTACATAAGTTGCCCTTCTTTTATTCTTTATTCCACAAAATGAGCAATAATAGTGGGCAAATAATTATTCGTACACCATTTGCATAGACTGGATCACGCGATGCGAACTCCACCACGGAAGTACATTAATGTGTTCAGTCGTTTACATGCCTCGCTTATCGGGAACGAAGCAGCAATGTACGATTCACAAGTCAGGATGGTTGAACGAGTCGAAATAATAGCGACGGAAGTACTGACGCAGTATCAAAATAGAGAACAAATTGGATTTTTAGAATAATTCAAAACTTAGCTGACTGTTAGATGGTATGAAGCCTTTTTCTACTCGACTATACTTGCTATTCGCTACGCCACTTTAGTCGCTAGTGTACCGTTACGATGTTAATAGATTAGCTTGATAATTACTTGAAATGTCTTAGGCTTTGTTTTTATTAAGCGCTCTGCTCAAAATCTTGAATGGAATATTTTTTTCTGTCTTTAAATCGAATATTAAATTTGCTCTATTTCTATGAATGTCAGTGCGTACGCACGCTACGCCAACTGCATTAGGTAGTATCAAACCCTTATCTCCGCGACTGTACGCATCGCCGAGCATTCGCTAATCGCCACACCGCTTTACTGGCTAGATGTACCGATACGACGACGGTAATAACATAAGGGCCTTACAGCATTCGGATCTGTACCCGAAGTCTCAAACTTTACGTCTGATCAATCATATAATCGCTTGAAATTGAGATAATCGCTTGCAATAACTTACTTTCTTTTCGTAGCAATTTTCTTGAGGCGATATAATATGCAAAATCCTTAACTATCACATCAATAATGAACCAAAATATCATATTAACAAACTATAAACACCAATTTCACAGTTTTTAATAAAAAATAGAGGCAGCAAAGATTTTATCGAGCATTCATAACCATATTTGTAAGTCTGTCCAATGTCAATTTAGGCATCTACGGTTATAGCTAACAATACAATCGACGAATTCTATCGGCCTCATATGAGCCGCCGATAACTGTAACCACAATTGCGATACAGGTAAATTCATAGTATTTTGATACTTTCACATGTTTTGGATTAGTTTTTATTTCATTTTATTGTTTTCTTGATTATTTGACACTTATAACATTATCTTAATGCACATTTCCATGAAATTTTAACAAATTTTTAAATTACGATGTTAGTACTAGATGACAGCACTGATGAGCACTGTAAGTATTTCCTTAAATCGCCCCGCGCTGCATTCGATTATCTCCTTCCAACTGGCGGTTTGGGTTGCGACCAGCCAATTACAAGAGAGAATCTGTTCGCTCGCGCCGATGGACAGTTATCCATATCGAATAATATTGTTCGCTAACTTAACTTTACCGGACTAGCAAGTTATACTGTTTTCGTTATGGTAAACATTGGATTCTAGTTAAAGATAGCTCTAACCACGTTTGGGACGAGAAAAGTTACCATTCTAAAAATGTTTGCCAATTATGGGGGAAATGGGGAAATTACCCTAAGCGATTTTATGAGTGCAATATTGTACCTCTGTTTTTATTATTACCTAACAATATTATTTAACTTTGCTATAATGAGTGTTGGTTTTAATTTTAATGCTGATTTATTTTTAAAAAAACGGGCGTATTAGTTTTAGTTTCTTTTTCTTGGTAATAAAACGGTGAATACTAGAAGTTTAAAAAAAATCACAAATACTGATGGTATTTTATTATGGACATAGGCTTTATATTATTCCGTCCGTACAATAAAGTTTTACATAGGTAGTAATGGAATTTGCAAATTACCTGCGAAAAAGTTTTATGTTACAACAACTTAAGTTTTTCTTAGGGTAGGCAAATAGTGTTCTCTGATGACTCTTTATGAACGCTGTGCAATGAAACCATGCTTACTGCAAAAGTGCATGCATGTACTTCGTCCGATTTAAATGTACCTAAATCATAGAGATGAAGAATCAATAAAAAAACAAATATTATTTCAATGCATCGTTTGATATTAAAATCAAATCGAACAAATCGGTGCATTGATATAAAAGAACGACTTCTATTCTAATATATCAACGTCTTAAATCTGAGTGAGTGACATAGACTAAGTAAACAAGCTAATTATTATTAAAAAATAAAAACACGATCGACAACTCACATAGCCTATGTCACTCGGAGAAATGCGAGGAAATATGTTTAGCTGTTCAGGACTTATGGTGGAATAAAGAAACTTACATACATACATACATACTTACATACATACATACTTACATACGTGAACCCTGAAAACATAACACTCCTGTTTTGGTCAGTCGTGTAAAAAGAATAGACCCGGCATAACAATCTATATACAAACAGTAGTTATGCGGTCGGTCGCCATGTTTTGTCACTATTATTAGTACGCGCAGGCGGCCATCTTTGTGCCAAATCCTTTGTTAGCGCCGGCTTTATAAAATATGTGCACGATTTTTTGTAGGTATGTCATCATGCATATCTTTTCTTTTTCTTTCGTCTGAGGTGAATGAGCATTAAGTTCTCGTATTTTCTTTTTACTATTATATTTGGCAGTAGGTACTTACTACATTTTGCTATATAAATTAAGACGCAAAAATTCTATTTTTCGTTACGTCGATTTCAGAACATAGTTTAGTAAAATAATTTTCAATTACTGGCAACATTAGGACAAATGACACTTCTTGTCACTCTAAATAATATTGCTATCGTTTATCGCTAGAGCTATTGTATATCGGTTAAAATAAGATCCCGACTTGCATTTTGCGCTAAAGTAAGGTCATTGGCGTTTCACCAACGAAATCTCAGTAAAATCAAGTGTATATTTTGTAGAGACTTCCACTGCTGGGGAGATCGGGATTTGGGGCAATTTGCCGTGCTGTCTAAATAAGATAGCTACGGTGATAGAACATTTGAAGGGTGGATTAAGATTGAAATGATTGAAGAATAACAGAAATGTTGGCCAAATTGTACGATGGAATACAGGCTTTTTTACAAATTTCTGTGTATTTTTCAGTAAGTATAAAGTTACAGTTACATTCATTGCAATAATATGTAGAGAACTACAACGTTATTTTTATTATTTACTTAACTTTATCTGTATTACTTAATTAAAACTATAAGACCATTAGATCTATGGCTAATAATTTATTTCAGTAGTAAAAATCTACATTTTTGTGGAGTCCATCCACAACGATAGGTATCTAGAAAAGAGATAGTTTTGTTATTATTATACCCAAGTTCATACATACATAGAATCACGTCTTTATCCTTTACGGGGTAGACAGAGCCAAGAGTCTTGAGACTCGAAGGCCACGCTTAGCTGAATAGTGGGCTTTCTGATGGAATGGAGATTCGGATATAGTGACAGGTTGCTAGCCTATCGCCTATGAGTGGAGAAATCCCTATTTTAAAGCCCTTTCCCTCGATTGACTTTTACAATCTGCGCGGGAATAGAAGCAGCTGGCACATTCTATGTTTTTTCTTCGCTCCCAGACCAGCATGGAAGTACCTGATCATTGCTTTCAAAAATTATGTTCTTTCTAAAAGTAAGTTTAAATACGAGATGAATAAAACGGCAATAAAAAACTGAAGACCAAACATTAAACTTATAATTAGCTGTCAAATTATTTGCTTGCATTCGATGCATAATAAAACAATAGTGTATTGAGTTGCAGTGTTTTTATTTTTAGCTCACAAAGCCACGCTTTGTTATGGCGATTTCATTATTATTACGTGGTGCAAGATAAAGGATGAAGCGGTTTTTAATTTAGTTAAAATAAACTTGTCTGCGAAAAAAAAACATTTGAAGAAAAAAAAACATTTATTATTTTTGTAATATTTTTGCCTATTGTTAATGATTAAAAATATATTATTCAATATATTAACGCATGCCGAATAAAAGAGAGCCATATAAATGACCACGGTCTCGTATGTTTTATAGCACAATATTAGTTATGTATAGTTTTAGAAAATGACAAAATGGGGGGGGGGGTTAAATTTCTACAGCCCGTGACACCAAGATTGAGTATAATTAATACTAACTCTATAACAACACAAATCCTGAATGAATAATGTTACAAAGGATTCTATGTCACTTTAAAATAACAGAATAAGTTTCCAAATACTTTTTAAATAACTTTATTTTTATAAAAGTCAGGTCTTGACCACAATTTTGTCCGAAGACAGAACAAAATTTTAAGTAGTAATTTGCTCATGGTATGTAATGAATCAATGAATGTATTTTTTTTATAACAAAAAAAATCTTGCGACATTGCTGTTACTTCATGATTTTGTCAAAGCAGCTAACAGTTTATGACTTAAATATTGTATCCGAAAGCTTTGTTATAGCGATTTTCATTGTTAGCAATTCAATGAACGTAGTTTTTGAATCGATTTGAAGAGTTCAGCGCTATGAATGATTTATTTTAACACTCCATATACCTTTTATTGACTATTTGATGGTTAAACAAACTTACCTTAATGAAGTTTGACCATAATTATACGAGACGTTGCTTCCGAAGATATTTACGAGTATTTAATTCACTAAGCAGCTCGCTCTGCTATGTACCAGGCATGACACAATTTTTAGAGATTCAAAAATAAAATAAAAGAAATTTCGTCCAGAACCGACATTCGTCACCCTACCCCGATACATCGCCGGTCACTGCGGCGAAGGACTTCATTACTTTAGAGCAAAATTTCGAAATGTGGCGCTTGGGATATCGTAATATGTATTTTACATATTGATTGGGACGGGCGGGTTATAAATATCTTCGGAAGCAACGTCTCGTATAATTATGGTCAAACTTCATTAAGGTAAGTTTGTTTAACCATCAATTATACTACGACGTTGCTTCCTCGATATTTACGAGTATTTAATTCACTAAGCAGATGTTTAGAGCCATTGCGAAATTTGCAAGATTTTTATTTTTAAATCATTATAATAATAATAATAATAATAATAATAATTATTTTTTAATGTGAGATATTAGAAGTGGTTCCTTAGATACTCAAAGTATCTAATCTATCTATAGGATGATTAGTTACATGAATAAATACGAATGTAGTTTGTATCTACGACTATCTTCCACAAAGATATTAGATTTAAATGAAAAATTTACGAAATAAGATAAAAAATCTTCGAATAGGCTATATGATGCAATGCCGGTTTTTTCATTTTGTAATGGTAAAAAAAAAAAAATTAAAGCTTATCAAATACAATGTTTAAGTTCTGTAGAGTACAAACTTTGGTTGCTAGCCTTGATATTTTGAGAGAAAAAATGTCAAGCAGTTAACAAGAAACAGATTAAAAGTTCTATGAGTATACCCTATGGGACAATAATTAACATAACCAAATTAACACCATAGTTATTCCCTGTGTGACCGGATATTAAGATTTAACAGGCTTATTTGGGAATAAGATATGTTAACTTTAAAACGTAAATATTTACTAAGAGAGATGTGATGGATGAACATTTTTTAGTCAGCAATAGTGAACTCAACGCAGGTAGATATTATGTTTGCACAGAATTAATTTTACGAATATCGACTAGAATTTTTACTGCCTAATGTCAGGAAGCTTTATTGTATTGATTATGAACATATACTTCTGGGTGGTTAATGTGTAAA
Source organism: Ephestia elutella (assembly GCA_018467065.1). Taxonomy (NCBI): domain Eukaryota; kingdom Metazoa; phylum Arthropoda; class Insecta; order Lepidoptera; family Pyralidae; genus Ephestia; species Ephestia elutella. The sequence continues at coordinate 2,094,657 of CM031585.1, read as the reverse complement.
AGGACACGATACTAATTTAGAATTCTTTACTATAAGTACTAAGTACTCGAGAAATATCTTTACCTGACAAATATATATTAATTTGCAAGGAAAAACATGAACAAGTATGCAAATTTTGAGGTCGGTACATTTCTGTTGAAATATACTAGTAAAACTTCACCGTTTTAATAGACTATACTTAGCCGAATATATAGGTGAATCGGCCACAGTACGATGATTTCACTATAACTTTTGTTATGAGTACGTACTCGTATGCACGTGCCTTTAGTTAGAACTATTAACGAAATACTGAATTCAACAAACGAAATTCAAGTGTACTTACTGTACAAGCTTATTATGTTTCCGGCAACAAGTACATATTAAGAAGAAAATAGTTATGATACTTAGTTTTCCGAAAGAAGAATCTAAAAGTTATGTAACGTATAGGTAAAGGACGTGTAATGACAAGAGGGTCTTTAATTGTGATTAGATTCTCGATAATAGATTACTTCTCCAAATGGTAACTTACTCACGCAAGTCATTGCAGATGACCTTTGCTAGGAGTAATTTGTGATAATTACTGTAGCTGTAGAAAAAATAAAAGTTCATTTTATACTACATTATAACATTATTATTTCTTTGTATCGATCAAAAAAAATCGCATCTAAATCACAAAGATCGATATCTATAAATTATGCATCAGTTGTTGAATTAAATTTGCGGAGGAAATTGAATTATTAGTAGAATGATGGGGATATTGGTACCAAAGAATCGAGTATACGTAGAATATTTAACACATCTACGATCAGAAAATAGGTATTGCTATATTGGCTATTTGAATCCCCATAAACAGAAACTAAAAGCAACATACTGAGTATCTAATTTTGTTCAGTACTTTGCTTGCTCAAGCTTGAGCTAAGGGCTAATGTCTAATTCTTAAGAAACAAGTCTTTGTATCTTACTTTAATTTGTCCAAAAAAAAAAACAGTACTTTAACTGGCTTAAGGCACTTTTATTCCATTTATAAGGTGCTTTAGAGCGTTGCTGTATTACAGTGAACGTAAAAGTCGGTAAATTAGATTGAAAAGCTTGATCATGTATAAGTATTGAAATATAGTATGTAGTAATAAGTAAGTACACATTCTCAGTTTGTATTAGGTATTGTTACTTATTGAATTTGGATGAGGTCTGCAAAAAATCAATCAAGAGGCAGAATCTTTATGTATATTATATTCTTTATGTATATAAAAATACATGGGCAACTGTCAATGAAGTGAGTTGCTAATTATAAACAGAGAAAGAGACCGGTATCGGGTGTTGACCCGATATTGGGTGATTCCGGAGTCATCCGGACTGAAAATGAAAATATTTCATTATACATACTTTTAGGAGAAAATTGATCGCCTGAACAGTTTATTTAAAATACTGTTAAATTTGACGCCATACACAATATTGATATAAAGTACATTGTTGGTTATGTATATATGAAATATAAAACACATACCTAACTGATTGATCGATTGATCAGTCAATTTATTAAAAGTATTAAATAAGTGTATCAGTCGTGTATATTGTAAATCCAGCGTGTTAGTATAATTACTTACTATGAACGAAAACAAAAAGTAAATTATCTAGTTTATGTATATTTGGCGAATATTCATCTCTATTGATGAGTGGATTTCCTTTTCTTAGTTTACCGAACTCCGTATCCCAACTTTCTCTTGGGCTCCATGCGCTTCATCCCAATGTTTAGATATTTGGTATGAGTACATACCTGTTATGATGACCAGCAATGGTCGGCGATTTTCATTAGTCCTTATGTACAAACATTTATAACAACTGATACATACAGATAATCTGTCACTGCCAATAGTTGTGAGACTCGAAGTTCGCGTTTAGCTGAAATGAACAGAGCTTAGTTAATACTGACAGTGCATGGTTATAACATCATTATAGTTCTAAGAACTTACGCAGCCAGAAAAATAATACTTGACTGTATCAGTCTAGTAATGTTTTGATAAGTAAGAGATACTTAAAGGGTGTTCGAAATGTATAGTAAGATACACACTTTCGTCACATGGTTATCATCTGATAATAATACTATTTGCATAGTTATACTTTGGATAGTAGCTTGTCCACGGAGTTCTATTAAGTATATCTGGCTGATAATGTGTAGATTTGGCCACAATCGCATTGTAGTTCTGTATGTGCTAATATAAGTGTGTATAAAATTAGTAAGTAAGTAAAGATACTTTATAAACCAGGCTACGATCGCGTCGTAGTTCTAATGGGTAATAATGTGTATACCTGACTACAATCGCGTTGTAGTTCAATAAGGTAATAATCATCATCATCATCTCGAGTCGAAATGGCAAAAAATTAGAATAATGTGCACACGCGACTACAATCGCATTGTAGTTCTATATGTGCTGTTATATAGGTGTAATATATAAACCAGACTACGATTATATCGTAGTTATATTAGGTAATACTTTACTTAGCGCGAAGATTTTGTAGTTAAGCCTCTTGATTGGGCCCATTTTGCATAGGGAAACTGGGCGGCTGCATGCTGCTGAATCTTCAGCGTTGTTGTTGTTCTTCTATCGGACTATATGTGCTTGACTATAGTCGCTCTGATTACAATCGCATTGTAATTCTAACCCCGTCTACAATCGCATTGTAGTTCTATTGGGTCGTAATGAGCACACGTGATTACAATCGCATTGTAATTCTGTATGTGCTTGACTATAGTGTAAAACCCTGATTACAATCGCATTGTAATTCTAAGGGTAAATATATATCCCTGTCTACAATCGCATTGTAGATCTATTGGGAAGTGCACACGCGACTACAATCGCATTGTAGTTCTATATGTGCATAGCACAGTCCACACGTAGATCACTCGTAGTCCACCCGTAGATTACCCGTAGTCCACCCGTAGATCACCCGTAGTCCACCCGTAGAGTACCCGTAGATCGCCTGTAGACTCCTCGTTGACTACCCGTAGACCAACCGCCATCATCATAGCTATTTTAATGTCCCCAATATTGGGGCACTGTCCTTCCCCATGGGTGGGTAAGAAGGATTAGGGCATCAAGTGGGCCCAATGGGGTTTGACTGGTTTTTAAGACTGTGAATACAGTTGAGACCGACCCATCCAGTGACTAACGAAGTAACGTTAAAATCGAAAAAAAGTCGAAAGCGTACAAAATAGGTACGTACGTTTTTATCACAATAAACAGTTAAGCAATTGACGTAACGAATAAAAGTTTACTTTTAAATGATGCAATGATGACAGCTTATGCTTGGCTAAAATCTTGTTTACACAATTATTCCAGGGTCTTCATTATAGAATTGGACCCAGACTTATTGCGAATCTAAATTCTGAACATACTTGTAATATCGTAGTTTAATATGATTAATCTTTCATCAACAAATAACCCAATTGGGCCTTGCGTTTAACTTTTAATGACGGTAAGAACAATCAAGAAATAAGAAGAAAATTATCCATACATATGTAGATTCGTGATTTTGCCACGAAAAAATGTTTTTACAAATGTAAAACATAAACATGCGACGCATATTTCGATTACGATTCATGTAAAATCGCAACTCGGAACGCGAGATACTATTCGCGATATTGTATTATGCAATATCATGCACAGACAATTCCAAGATAAAAGGAAGGTAGGTGCATAGTTGGGTCAGCGGAAAAAAATCAATTGGTCTAACGACCGTTGTTTGTTGAGTTTATGATTAAATGTTATCAAAGTACCCGCAGGTTTACACAGGTGTGATGTAAAATCACGGTTACGTACGAGTAATAGTAGCCAATGCAACATAAATATGTAGTTGACTAGCATTTTGTTAGGCATTATAACTTTTTCAAAGTATCGTTAATATTCAAACCAGATATTCAGGTAATAAAAAAATACTTACATTTTTCGTTGTTTACGAGTGTAATGAACTTAAAGTACGTTATTTTCCACTGACACTGAAGTTATAATTTAATTTTAAGATATTCCAGATACTTGGAATAAAAAGAAAATAAAAAATAAAAATATTGTTGTAGTGTGTGTGTTGCCATGCCCGCACACAAAAAGCGAATGAAGTCCTTCGCCGCAGTGACCGGCGATGTATCGGGGTAGGGTGACGAATGTCGGTTCTGGACGAAATTTCTTTTATTTTATTTTTGAATCTCTAAAAATTGTGTCATGCCTGGTACATAGCAGAGCGAGCTGCTTAGTGAATTAAATACTCGTAAATATCGAGGAAGCAACGTCGTAGTATAATTTTAAATCGAGCGAGTTGTCAAACATAATTTGATGGCGTTTTAATATAGGTAGCATTTTGATTTATAGTGGTTTGGGATTGCTGGTATTCAATTCTTGTATAACCAATTGACTACAATATTGACTATTAGTATGAATGGTTAGAAGGACCAGCAATAGTATTGTACGAAGACAGAGTCAGGTCAATTCTTTCATTGTGATATTACAAGCTTTTTTTGATTTACACCTGTTATCTTGCTAGTTAAATTGGCACAATAAATTATGTTTACAATTAAATAAAACAATAAAATTTATGATAGTCAAAGAAACACTACTTTTTTTTTAACATGGGTTAATGTCAAGATTGGTCCCTCTGCGATGCTCCCCACCACTCGAGATACAAGTTGGTTCCTAGTTCGATGGTGGGTTGCTGACCTAGGGGATCGAACTGATAATACAGCGTATGCTAAGCCTAAAATGTTATTCAGAAAATAATCAATAAATATATATATATTTTTTTAAACATTATTGGTAAAACATTGACGGCAATAATTGAAAATCAGTGTTACTGTACTAACGTGCAGAAATACCTGTGCGCAGAGATTCCGGACAAAACCAAGTGGCGGGAAGATTCTGTACCGAAACTTTGCCGGGAAAAACCCACCGGTAAAAATAAGTACCGGGAAAAAATCTCCACGCGGCACCACGTTTGTCCGACTAGACCCTAACTAACTTAAGCTATACGCAGACTGCTACCACCATAGTTTATAACGGGAACTACAGAACCCTATATATTAAACCTAACTTAATAACTACAACTACCTACAAACTCAAGGTTGCACTTACCAAACTGAATCTTCTTGCTCTTCGGATCCAATCTTGAATGTCTTCGGAAAGGGGGATCCCTAATCACCCTACCTAACCCATGAGATCTCAATTCCCCCAGAACAAATAAATAGATTTCTTCCCGAAGTTGGCTCGGCAACAGGTAGATGTGAGCGACCAGCCACGTTTCACATCTCACAGGAAAAAGTCACAATAACGGGTTACACAAACACAAACTTAATAGTTATTTAACAAAAAGGAAATTCACAATTATAACTCAAACTAATTAACACTCAACGTGGTTTAAGACAAAATGACGCGGGACCTCTCCGCGTATTAAAAACAAACCGATATAGCACTGGACAATGGCGGTCGACCGCGACGCCATTCACGAGCCGTGTGAGAACCCCGGCCGTCTCGCGACGCAAGCCGGGTCCTTGCCATGAGAACCCCGCGGCCGCCTAGCGGCAGCAATGCGAAACGCCCGCGTTTCGTTCCAAGCAATTATATTACAAACATCCCCCCGTCCCGGTCTGAGAAGCAGACCGCTAGCTTACTCTACGGGAAGGCGGGCGAGAGAGGTCACACCTCTCCTTAAAATCGAACCGTCGACCAACACCTCAGCCACACGCGGAGTGCCATCTCCGCCAAGAATCAAACGTAATATGCGAGCTCGTCGCCAAAGCAATGAGGGCAAATTTGCCTCTTTTAACAATACTAAATCACCCTCCCTGCGAGGCTCAGTCCTGTCTGTCCACTTCACTCTTTGCTGCAGCAAATGCAAATATTCAAGCGACCAGCGACGCCAAAAGTCCTGGCTCATTTGCTGCAACATTTGAAAACGCGACAACCGATATACGCGTTCGTCCTTCCACGGGTATTCGGGCAGGGCATTCAAAGGCCCTCCCACCAAAAAATGACCAGGGGTGAGAGCTTCCAAGTCATTTGGATCTGGAGATAGCGGACAGAGAGGACGAGAGTTGAGGACCGCCTCAACTTTACAAAACACTGTGGCCAGCTCTTCAAAAGTTAGAGCCGTTTCTCCGATAATGCGGCGGAGGTGGGTCTTTGCGGATTTCACAGCCGCTTCAAAAATCCCTCCCCAAGGGGGGCAACTTGGGGGACTAAACTTCCAGGTTATTCCCCTTTGGGCAGCAATTTGACTTAAACTAGTACAATTTTTATCAATAAACACAGAAACATCCTTAAGATAATTTACAGTTCCTTTATAGTTTGTGCCATTGTCAGACCTAATAAGGGAAGGTAGACCTCGACGCGAAACAAAGCGATCCAACGCGGCGACGAAGGCCTCCGTAGTCAGAGCCGATACCACCTCCAAATGGACAGCATTGGTGGCCAAACAAACAAATACACACAAATAGCCCTTCACAATACGGGCATTACGAAAGGGAGAAGCCTTGATCGAAAAGGGGCCGGCAAAATCGGTTCCAACGCCGTCAAACGGCCTCGAAGGTCGGATTCGATCAGCGGGCAAATCACCCATCTGTGGTTGCATCGTGGATGCCTTCAACCTATAACATGCAATACATCGAAACAGGACACTACGGATTGCTCTTCGGGCAGACAAAATCCAAAACTCGCGTTGCAAAATAGCCAACAAAGCATTGCACCCAGCATGGGCGTTACGAATGTGTCGATCAGACACCAAAAGCTGCACCAAGGGTCCGCCCTTGGGCAACAACAGAGGATGGCGAGTCTCATATGGAAGATCCGCCTTCCGGAGCCTGCCTCCAACCCGAAGAAGCCCATCCGAGTCGATGTACGGGTTCAAACGAGCGACCGCGCCCTTCAACTTAGCGCGTCCGTCGCGCCAAATACGAAGCTCTGACTCAAACCGTCCGGTCTGCACGACACGGACCCAATGCAACAATGCGCTCCGGCGCTCTTCTGCACCTGCAATCGGCTCCAACCGCTTTGCCTGTGGGTTTCTACAATTATGTGTGCGCAGAGAATCCGGGACAAACGAAGTGGCGGGAAGATTCTGTACCGGAAAAGACCGGGTCTTAATAACAGACCGTGTGCAGAGCAACTACGCTCTGCTGCCAGAAAATGTGGCAGAGAGAATCCGGACAAACGAAGCGGCGGGAAGAATTCTGTACCGGAACTTCACCGGGAAAAAACCACCGGTAAAAATAAGTACCGGGAAAAAATCTCCACGCGGCACCACGTTTGCCCGACTAAAACCTAACTAACTTAACGCAGTCTGCTACCACCGTAGCTTATGAAGGGAGCTACAGGGCCCTATATGATAACCTAACCTATAAATTAACTACAATTGAACACTTACCAAATTAAATCTTCTTTCTCTTCGGATCCAAACTTGAGTGTCTTCGGGAAGGGGGAATTCCTAATCACCCTACCTAACCCTTGAGATCTCAATTCCCCAGGACAAATAAATAGATTTCTTCCCGTAGTTTCACTCGGGAACAGCCAGATGTGAACAGCCAGCCACGTTTCACCTCTCACCAGAAAAAGTCACAATAACAGAGTTTTTCACAAACACAAATTCAATAGTTATTTAACAAACAGGAAATTCACAATTATCACTCAAACTAAACAACAAGCAAAAAGACGCGAGACCGCTCCGCGTATTAAAATCAAACCGATATCGCCCGGGACAATGCAATGGCGGACCACACGCGACGCCATCCACGCTAGCAGCGTGAGAACCCCAAAACGCCTGGCGGCGATAACAGGAAACGCCTGCGTTTAGTTTTACCCAATATATTACAAACATCCCCCCGTCCCGGTCTGAGAAGCAGACCGCTAGCTTACTCTACGGGAAGGCGGGCGAGAGAGGTCACACCTCTCCTTAAAATCGAACCGTCGACCAACACCGCAGCCACACGCGGAGTGCCATCTCCGCCAAGAATCAAACGTAATATGCGAGCTCGTCGCCAAAGCAATGAGGGCAAATTTGCCTCTTTTAACAATACTAAATCACCCTCCCTGGGAGGCTCAGTCCTGTCTGTCCACTTCACTCTTTGCTGCAGCAAATGCAAATATTCAAGCGACCAGCGACGCCAAAAGTCCTGGCTCATTTGCTGCAACATTTGAAAACGCGACAACCGATATACGCGTTCATCCTTCCACGGGTATTCAGGCAGGGCATTCAACGGCCCTCCCACCAAAAAATGACCAGGGGTGAGAGCTTCCAAGTCATTTGGATCTGGAGATAGCGGACAGAGAGGACGAGAGTTGAGGACCGCCTCAACTTTACAAAACACTGTGGCCAGCTCTTCAAAAGTTAGGGCCGTTTCTCCGATAATGCGGCGGAGGTGGGTCTTTGCGGATTTCACAGCCGCTTCAAAAATCCCTCCCCAATGGGGGCAACTTGGGGGACTAAACTTCCAGGTTATTCCCCTTTGGGCAGCAATTTGACTTAAACTAGTACAATTTTTATCAATAAACACAGAAACATCCTTAAGATAATTTACAGTTCCCTTATAGTTTGTGCCATTATCAGACCTAATAAGGGAAGGTAGACCTCGACGCGAAACAAAGCGATCCAACGCGGCGACGAAGGCCTCCGTAGTCAGAGCCGATACCACCTCCAAATGGACAGCCTTGGTGGCCAAACAAACAAATACACACAAATAGCCCTTCACAATACGGGCATTACGAAAGGGAGAAGCCTTGATCGAAAAGGGACCGGCAAAATCGGTTCCAACGCCGTCAAACGGCCTCGAAGGTCGGATTCGATCAGCGGGCAAATCACCCATCTGTGGTTGCATCGTGGATGCCTTCAACCTATAACATGCAATACATCGAAACAGAACACTACGGATTGCTCTTCGGGCTGACAAAATCCAAAACTCGCGTTGCAAAATAGCCAACAAAGCATTGCACCCAGCATGGGCGTTACGAATGTGTCGATCAGACACCAAAAGCTGCACCAAGGGTCCGCCCTTGGGCAACAACAAGAGGATGGCGAGTCTCATATGGAAGATCCGCCTTCCGGAGCCTGCCTCCAACCCGAAGAAGCCCATCCGAGTCGATGTACGGGTTCAAACGAGCGACCGCGCCCTTCAACTTAGCGCGTCCGTCGCGCAAAATACGAAGCTCTGACTCAAACCGTCCGGTCGGCACGACACGGACCCAATGCAACAATGCGCTCCGGCGCTCTTCTGCACCTGCAATCGGCTCCAACCGCTTTGCCTGTGGGTTTCTACAATTATGTATGAAACGCTTAATCCAACTGGTAACACCCAGAAGCTTATCCAAGCTACTATACCGAGCAAGTAGCCAATCCGGCTCCGACGTCGTCTCAGCGACTACAGCATGTACACGGAGCCCAGTCAAACTCAAAGAAGTAACATCTGTCTGACAGACAGGCCAAGAAGTTTCTGATCCCATCAGCCACTCTGGACCCCACCAGAGCGGGTGTGACACCAATTCTGGTGCCGTACAACCTCGGGAGGCACAGTCCGCTGGGTTAAGCTCTCCCGGCACATGTCTCCATGTTATATCAATTCCGATATTCTGGATTTGGGAAACCCTGTTTCCAACAAAAACCTCCAAGGTATGTGGGGCCGCGCGCAACCATGCAAGCGCGACCTGGCTATCCGACCAGGCGAAGATGTCCCGTATCTCGACCGTGGCCGCCAGCTCACATGCAACGTGATGCAACAATTTAGAGAGAAGGTGAGCTCCACTCAACTCAAGCTTGGGGATAGTCAGCCTAGTCCTGATGGGGGCGACCTTGCTCTTCCCTAACAAAAGCGAGACATTGACCCGGCCATCGGCGTCAACTGTCCGCATATAGACTGACGCGGCGTAGCCTCGCTCCGACGCGTCACAAAAGCCATGCAGGCTGGCTCGATATTTCCCGGGTGGCAATATTCGACGAGGCAAGGCAATCCGATTGACTTCCTTAATCGATGAAAACAACTCGAGCCAATCATCCAATGGAGAGCCAAACAGCGGCTCGTCCCATGAGACGCCCAAAGTCCAAAGTCTCTGAAGAAGACACTTTGCAGAGAATATCACTGGACTGATCCAACCGCTTGGATCAAACATACGAGCTATTACGGACAACACCGTTCTCTTAGTCCAGACTTTTGGTATTTCCAAGTCCACTTGGAATGTAAAAATATCGGTTAGCGGCTGGTACTGCATGCCCAGCACCGCTATCCTGTTGGGATCATCCACATCCTCAAACAGGTGAGGGTTCTGTTGGTGATCCTCCGGGATCCCTTCTAGAACTTTAGGCTCATTAGACAACCACTTACGTAGCTCGTAGCCACCTGTCTTCAATATTTCAATCAATTCATCCCGCAGTAGGAGGGCCTCCTCAATACTTTGGGCTCCGGTGCACACGCGTCATCAACATACAAGTCACGTGACAGCACGGAAGCCCCACGGGGAAAGCGGATCCGTTCCCGCTCTGCCAATTCAAGCAATGATCTGATGGCGATATAGGGACTAGATTTCAAACCATACGTGTTTGTGTTGAGTTCATACACCGTCACAGGATCCTCAGGGCGCTCACGCCAGAGTATCAACTGGAATCGCCTGTCCTCAGGATGTATGACTGTCTGGCGGAACATCATCCGGATGTCCGCACCAAAAACCACTTGATGTCTTCTAAAGTTCAAGATGATGTCAATTATGTCCCTATGCAATTTGGGACCCGAATGCAAACACAGATTCAACGAAACCCTGTTCGAAGTGGGTGCGGACCCATCGAAGACGGTCCGCAACTTGCCCGTTGAGGCCTTCACCACCGCGTGGTGGGGCAAAAATAATGCTCAGTTGAGCTCCAATCAACTCGAGCCGGAGACATGTGACCCAAATCCTCGTACTCGCGCATAAATTCAATATATTTATCGCGAAGTACGTGGTCACGCTGCATACGTCGCTCCATGGACAGCAGTCGTTTCTCCGCAAGCGCCCTACTTTGCCCTAGGCTAGGACGAGAGGCAACAAAGGGTAACCTAGTTACAAACCGACCGGAGGGCAACCCCTCCGTGGTCGATCGAAAAAGGGCTTCGCACTCAGCGTGTTCCGGATCCATCCTGGAACCCATAGGTGGCTCCTCCACCTCCCAAAACCTTTGCATGGTCCCGGCCAAGGACGCAGATGCGACAACCGGTGGCTCCTCCGCGGTGCCATTATCAAACACAGGGCCCATCAGGGCAAAACCAAAAATCGTAGACACTGCCATCAGTGAAGACGAACCCAGAGCCTTCTGTGTACCCAACAAAATCCAACCCAATACGTCCGAGCCCAGAAGCAAGTCCACTGGGCCGGGATGAAAGACAAAGGGGTCGGCCAAATCCAGACCCGAAACCAAAGACAACACACCCGGCGGTATGTCTGTCGAGGGGTGCCAACCCGCAATGGTATCCATTACCATAGCCGAAGTCGTGATCCTCATTGTGGAGGACTTCAGCGAAGAAAAGGTGACAAGTGTCTGGCCCGTCAGACACTTCACTTGTATGCCACCAACTCCAAGAAGTGGCACAGGCGAGTCTTCCACGACTAAACCTAACTGGCGTGCCACTCGAGTGGTAACCAAACTGCTTTGAGCCCCTGAGTCCAACAGAGCTCTCAAATTAATGGCTTCCCCCTACGACCCCATACGCGGACCACCGCGGTAGGGAGCAGAACCGTCCGCGGCTCTGTCCCAGCAAGGGGAGCAAGCTAGTTACGGGCTCCCCACTCTCTCCAAACCAGGGGCGCGCCACTGACCCGGATAATATGGCGGGCGAGTGCACATCCCCATCTGAGGGGGGCATAACCCGCGGCCCGGCCATACATATGGTACGGCGGGTGGTACTCCAGCCGTGGGTACTCGTGCAGCGGCGGAGAAAACCGCTGCGGCTGCATGTGTTGGGTATTGGTAACCCGCGTGGAGGGGGTGTCCCCACTCTCACGTCCGATCTAGGGCCCCCGCCCATGGGGCCCTATCCGGGGCCTGGCCAGCTACATACTGGCCATGACCTTGGGGCGCGTGGTCCCGGTCCGCCAAGACCCGCGCAGGTACGCGACCCCTCCCGAGGGGGGTGCGACGAGCGAAGCCGCGTCCTCCGTCCGGTGGTGGAGGGGTTCGCGCAGGAGCGCCCCCGCCCATAGGGGACCCCTGCCTCAACATCCGGGTGCCATCCCCGTTGCGGTTCATGCAAAGCATCGCGTGGTGCCGCCCACGGCATGCACTGCATGGTATGGCACTGGGACAGTCACGTGCATAGTGACCGCCCAAACAATAAAAGCAAAGTTCATGCCGCTTTGCCATGCGGCGCCGATCTTGTACTGGCAGTCCCTGCCAGTCCCTGCATTGCAGCAGGCTGTGGCCCATCCGACCACATTGCAGGCAGTCCGCGTCCCTCGCGACTGCTGCCGTGTGTGCAACCCGCGCACCAGCTCCACGCGGTGGCGGTTGCCGTCCCTGTTGGGGCTTACCTCTCCATGAGGGTTCCAAGAGCCTACGTTCAGGCGCTCTGGATGGCGCTGAGTCCGTCATGGTATTCTCAGCCGCCCGTGCCTCAAACTCCAAAAACTTCACCAAGTCAGTGAATGTTGGTAGGGTGGTGCTATCCCGTTCCGCATTCTCGCGCTCAAATCGCGAGCGGATGTCATTGGGTAATTTGCCCAATACAATGTGCACCAGCAAAAAGGACCATTGGTCCACCGGCAGCCCCAGTGTGCGGAGCGCGTTACAGGCCACTGTAACGGGCGTGAGCAACTGCAGGCGCAACTGTGCCCTGTTGGCCACCTTGGGCAGGGCCATCAACTGTGCGGCGTGCGCATCCGCTAACAAACGTAAGTTTTGGTAGCGGGAGTTCAATAACTCCCAAGCCGTATCGTACTGGTCGTCCTCCACCCGGAGGTGCTGGATGAGCGACCGCGCTTCATCCCTCAAGAGTGGAGAGGAGGTAGGCCATCTTCTGGGCCTTTCGACAAATCCTTGTCGTGCTACGACCAGGGACTCAAACATATTTTTATATGCTACCCACTCCTCCATCCTACCCCCAAAGTGGGACAGCTGAAGGGTGGGGAGCCGACCAGTAACCGCTGGTCCTTCCTGTCTAACAGGTGTGCGAGGGGCTGGTCCGCCAGCCTGTCTCTGCCCTTATTGCGGTCACCGCCTCCGCGATATCATCGTGCAGACTCAGGATCTGGTCCATGTCCGCCATGTGACCTGCGTAGGCCTCCGGGTGAGATCGGCTTCGGTAAGCGCCGCCATGGCCGCTTCCGCGCTAATCAATCGTGAGTGGAGGTGATCCGCTCTTAGCAGTATGGCGCCCTCCCTGTCCTTCCGGGACAGGAGTCCTCCGGCCGTCACAAACCATCTCAATTCGTTGGCGAGTGTCGCCCTAGCATTGGAGGCCTTCGCCATCGCGTCAAGTCACAAACAAAAAATAACAAAAGGTAAATAAAAAACAACAAAATCAAGCAACTACACGAAGAACCGCGGTAGGTATGAGAATGGCACAAACCCGGAACGCACGGTACAAACCGCAAACAAATACAAAAAAGGTTACAAATATTCTTATACAAACAAACTAAGAAAAATCTAATAATTTTTACAAACAATTAATTATTTTTTACAAACGAACAAATAGAGGGTAGATAAACTACGCTCTGCTACCAGAAAATGTGCAGAGCAACTACGCTCTGCTGCCAGAAAATGTGGCAGAGAGAATCCGGACAAACGAAGCGGCGGGAAGAATTCTGTACCGGAACTTCACCGGGAAAAAACCACCGGTAAAAATAAGTACCGGGAAAAAATCTCCACGCGGCACCACGTTTGCCCGACTAAAACCTAACTAACTTAACGCAGTCTGCTACCACCGTAGCTTATGAAGGGAGCTACAGGGCCCTATATGATAACCTAACCTATAAATTAACTACAATTGAACACTTACCAAATTAAATCTTCTTTCTCTTCGGATCCAAACTTGAGTGTCTTCGGGAAGGGGGAATTCCTAATCACCCTACCTAACCCTTGAGATCTCAATTCCCCAGGACAAATAAATAGATTTCTTCCCGTAGTTTCACTCGGGAACAGCCAGATGTGAACAGCCAGCCACGTTTCACCTCTCACAAGAAAAAGTCACAATAACAGAGTTTTTCACAAACACAAATTCAATAGTTATTTAACAAACAGGAAATTCACAATTATCACTCAAACTAAACAACAAGCAAAAGACGCGAGACCGCTCCGCGTATTAAAATCAAACCGATATCGCCCGGGACAATGCAATGGCGGACCACACGCGACGCCATCCACGCTAGCAGCGTGAGAACCCCAAAACGCCTGGCGGCGATAACAGGAAACGCCTGCGTTTAGTTTTACCCAATATATTACAAACAGACCGGATCTTAAAATGGCGGTAAATCGAAATAACGGTAAGAACTTGACCCGGCACTACGTCTGTCCGACTAGAACCTAACTTAAACTATACGCAGACTGCTACCACCGTAACTTATGTAGGGAGCTACGGGGCCCTATATACTAACCTAACTTAATAACTACAATTACAAGCCACTTACCAAACTGAATCTTCTTAATCTTCGGATCCAACTTCGAATGTCTTCGGAAAGGGGGATCCCTAATCACCCTACCTAACCCATGAGATCTCAATTCCCCAGAACAAATAAATAGATTTCTTCCCGAAGTTGGCTCGGCAACAGGTAGATGTGAACGACCAGCCACGTTTTACATCTCACAAGAAAAAGTCACAATAACAGGTTTTTTCACAAACACAAACGTTCAATAGTTATTTAACAAAAGGGAAATTCACAATTATAATCCAAACTAATTAATAATTACACATCACAATGGATAAATCCGTTAGGCCCATGTGGCTCCAGACAATATGGCGCGTCTAGCACGAGTTATTTCATGCGCGTGACCTCACCGCGCGCTCTCCAAAACAATACTGCAAGATCGACTAAAGGTCGACGGGCGGAAGCCGCCTGCGCCAATGTTGCCAGTAGGAAACAAAATGGCTGTGCGTAAAGCCGGCCACGCACGGCGCAGCACACGCTCAATGCAATGCATAGATTTTACAAACATCAACAAGTTTATTACAAACATCCCCCCGTCCCGGTCTGAGAAGCAGACCGCTAGCTTACTCTACGGGAAGGCGGGCGAGAGAAGTCACAGCTCTCCTTAAAATCGAACCGTCGACCAACACCTCAGCCACACGCGGAGTGCCATCTCCGCCAAGAATCAAACGTAATATGCGAGCTCGTCGCCAAAGCAATGAGGGCAAATTTGCCTCTTTTAACACTACTAAATCACCCTCCCTGGGAGGCTCAGTCCTGTCTGTCCACTTCACTCTTTGCTGCAGCAAATGCAAATATTCAAGCGACCAGCGACGCCAAAAGTCCTGGCTCATTTGCTGCAACATTTGAAAACGCGACAACCGATATACGCGTTCATCCTTCCACGGGTATTCGGGCAGGGCATTCAACGGCCCTCCCACCAAAAAATGACCAGTGGTGAGAGCTTCCAAGTCATTTGGATCTGGAGATAGCGGACAGAGAGGACGAGAGTTGAGGACCGCCTCAACTTTACAAAACACTGTGGCCAGCTCTTCAAAAGTTAGAGCCGTTTCTCCGATAATGCGGCGGAGGTGGGTCTTTGCGGATTTCACAGCCGCTTCAAAAATCCCTCCCCAATGGGGGCAACTTGGGGGACTAAACTTCCAGGTTATTCCCCTTTGGGCAGCAATTTGACTTAAACTAGTACAATTTTTATCAATAAACACAGAAACATCCTTAAGATAATTTACAGTTCCCTTATAGTTTGTGCCATTATCAGACCTAATAAGGGAAGGTAGACCTCGACGCGAAACAAAGCGATCCAACGCGGCGACGAAGGCCTCCGTAGTCAGAGCCGATACCACCTCCAAATGGACAGCCTTGGTGGCCAAACAAACAAATACACACAAATAGCCCTTCACAATACGGGCATTACGAAAGGGAGAAGCCTTGATCGAAAAGGGACCGGCAAAATCGGTTCCAACGCCGTCAAACGGTCTCGAAGGTCGGATTCGATCAGCGGGCAAATCACCCATCTGTGGTTGCATCGTGGATGCCTTCAACCTATAACATGCAATACATCGAAACAGAACACTACGGATTGCTCTTCGGGCAGACAAAATCCAAAATTCGCGTTGCAAAATAGCCAGCAAAGCATTGCACCCAGCATGGGCGTTACGAATGTGTCGATCAGACACCAAAAGCTGCACCAAGGGTCCGCCCTTGGGCAACAACAGAGGATGGCGAGTCTCATATGGAAGATCCGCCTTCTGGAGCCTGCCTCCAACCCGAAGAAGCCCATCCGAGTCGATGTACGGGTTCAAACGAGCGACCGCGCCCTTCAACTTAGCGCGTCCGTCGCGCAAAATATGAAGCTCTGACTTAAACCGTCCGGTCTGCACGACACGGACCCAATGCAACAATGCGCTCCGGCGCTCTTCTGCACCTGCAATCGGCTCCAACCGCTTTGCCTGTGGGTTTCTACAATTATGTATGAAACGCTTAATCCAACTGGTAACACCCAGAAGCTTATCCAAACTGCTATACCGAGCAAGTAGCCAATCCGGCTCCGACGTCGTCTCAGCGACTACAGCATGTACACGAAGCCCAGTCAAACTCAAAGAAGTAACATCTGTCTGACAGACAGGCCAAGATGTTTCTGATCCCATCAGCCACTCTGGACCCCACCAGAGCGGGTGTGACACCAATTCTGGTGCCGTACAACCTCGGGAAGCACAGTCCGCTGGGTTAAGCTCTCCCGGCACATGTCTCCATGTTATATCAATTCCAATATTTTGGATTTGGGAAACCCGATTTCCCACAAAAACCTCCAAGGTATGTGGGGCCGCGCGCAACCATGCAAGCGCGACTTGGCTATCCGACCAGGCGAAGATGTCTCGTATCTCGACCGTGGCCGCCAGCTCACTGGCAACGTGATGCAACAATTTAGAGAGAAGGTGAGCTCCACTCAACTCAAGCTTGGGAATAGTCAGCCTAGTCCTGATGGGGGCGACCTTGCTCTTCCCTAACAAAAGCGAGACATTGACCCGGCCATCGGCGTCAACTGTCCGCATATAGACTGACGCGGCGTAGCCTCGCTCCGACGCGTCACAAAAGCCATGCAGGCTGGCTCGATATTTCCCGGGTGGCAATATTCGACGAGGCAAGGCAATCCGATTGACTTCCTTAATCGATGAAAACAACTCGAGCCAATCATCCAATGGAGGACCAAACAGCGGCTCGTCCCACGAGACGCCCAAAGTCCAAAGTCTCTGAAGAAGACACTTCGCAGAGAATATTACTGGACTTATCCAACCGCTTGGATCAAACATACGAGCTATTACTGACAACACCGTTCTCTTAGTCCAGACCTTTGGTATTTCCAAGTCCACTTGGAATGTAAAAATATCGGTTAGCGGCTGGTACTGCATGCCCAGCACCGCTATCCTGTTGGGATCATCCACATCCTCAAACAGGTGAGGGTTCTGTTGGTGATCCTCCGGGATCCCTTCTAGACCTCTAGGCTCATTGGACAACCACTTACGTAGCTCGTAGCCACCTGTCTTCAATATTTCAATCAATTCATCCCGCAGTAGGAGGGCCTCCTCAATACTTTGGGCTCCGGTGCACACGTCATCGACATACAAGTCACGTGACAGCACGGAAGCCCCACGGGGAAAGCGGATCCGTTCCCGCTCTGCCAATTCAAGCAATGATCTGATGGCGATATAGGGACTAGATTTCAAACCATACGTGTTTGTATTGAGTTCATACACCGTCACAGGATCCTCAGGGCGCTCACGCCAGAGTATCAACTGGAATCGCCTGTCCTCAGGATGTATGACTGTCTGGCGGAACATCATCCGGATGTCCGCGCCAAAAACCACTTGATGTCTTCTAAAGTTCAAGATGATGTCAATTATGTCCCTATGCAATTTGGGGACCTGAATGCAAACATAGATTCAACGAAACTCCGTTCGAAGTGGGTGCGGACCCATCAAAGACAGTCCGCAACTTGCCCGTTGAGGCCTTCACCACCGCGTGGTGGGGCAAAAAATAATGCTCAGTTGAGCTCCAATCAACTCGAGCCGGAGACATGTGACCCAAATCCTCGTACTCGCGCATAAATTCAATATATTTATCGCGAAGTACGTGGTCACGCTGCATACGTCGCTCCATGGACAGCAGTCGTTTCTCCGCAAGCGCCCTACTTTGCCCTAGGCTAGGACGTGTAGCAACAAATGGTAATCTAGTTACAAACCGACCGGAGGGCAACCTCTCCGTGGTTGATCGAAAGAAAGCTTCGCACTCAGCGTGTTCCGGATCCACCCTGGAACTCATAGGTGGCTCCTCCACCTCCCAAAACCTTTGCATGGTCTTGGCCAAGGACGCTGATGCGACGACCGGTGGCTCCTCCACGGTGCTATTATCAAACACAGGGCCCATCAGGGCGAAACCAAAGATAGTAGACACTGCCATCAGTGAAGACGAACCCAGAGCTTTCTGGGTACCCAACAAAATCCAACCCAATACGTCCGAGCCCAGGAGCAAGTCCACTGGGCCGGGATGAAAAACAAAGGGGTCGGCCAAATCCAGACCCGAAACCAAAGACAACACACCCGGCGGTATGTCTGTCGAGGGCTGCCAACCCGCAATGGTATCCATTACCATAGCCGAGGTCGTGATCCTCATTGTGGAGGACTTCAGCGAAGAAAAGGTGACAAGTGTCTGCCCCGTCAGACACTTCACTTGTATGCCACCAACTCCAAGAAGTGGCACAGGCGAGTCTTCCACGACTAAACCTAACTGGTGTGCCACTCGAGTGGTAACCAAACTGCTTTGAGCCCCTGAGTCCAACAGAGCTCTCAAATTCATGGCTTCCCCCCCACGACCCCATACGCGGACCACCGCGGTAGGGAGCAGAACCGTCCGCGGCTCTGTCCCAGCAAGGGAGCAAGCTAGTTACGGGCTCCCCACTCTCTCCAAACCAGGGGCGCACCACTGACCCGGATAATATGTCGGGCGAGTGCACATCCCCATCTGAGGGGGGGCATAACCCGCGGCCCGGCCATACCTATGGTACGGCGGGTGGTACTCCAGCCGTGGGTACTCGTGCAGCGGCGGAGAAAACCGCTGCGGCTGCATGTGGTGGGTAGTGGTAACCCGCGTGGAGGGGGGTGTCCCCACTCACGTCCGGTCTAGGGCCCCCGCCCATGGGGGCCCTATCCGGGGCCTGGCCAGCTACATACTGGCCATGACCTTGGGGCGCGTGGTCCCGGTCCGCCAAGACCCGCGCAGGTACGCGACCCCCTCCCGAGGGGGTGCGACGAGCGAAGCCGCGTCCTCCGTCCGATGGTGGAGGGGCTTCGCGGAGGAGCGCCCCCGCCCATAGGGGACCCCTGCCTCAACAACCGGGGCCATCCCCGTTCCGGTTCATGCAGAGCATCACGTGGTGCAGCCCACGGCATGCACTGCATGGTATGGCCCTGGGACAGTCACGTGCATAGTGACTGCCCAAACAGTAGAAGCAAAGTTCATGCCGCCTTGCCATGCGGCGCCGATCTTGTACTGGCAGCCTCTGCCAGTCCCTGCATTGCAGCAGGCTGTGGCCCATCCGGCCACATTGCAGGCAGTCCGCGTCCCCCGCGACTGCTGCCGTGTGTGCAACCCGCACACCAGCTCCACGCGGTGGCGGTTGCCGTCCCTGTTGGGGCTTACCTCTCCATGAGGGTTCCAAGGGCCTACGTTCAGGCGCTCTGGATGGCGCTGAGTCCGTCATGGTATTCTCAGCGGCCCGTGCCTCAAACTCCAAAAACTTCACCAAGTCAGTGAATGTTGGTAGGGTGGTGCTGTCCCGCTCCGCATTCTCGCGCTCAAACCGCGAGCGGATGTCATTGGGCAATTTGCCCAATACAATGTGCACCAGCAAAAAGGACCATTGGTCCACCGGCAGCCCCAGTGTGCGGAGCGCGTTATAGGCCACTGTAACGGGCGTGAGCAACTGCAGGCGCAACTGTGCCCTGTTGGCCACCTTGGGCAGGGCCATCAACTGTGCGGCGTGCGCATCCGCTAACAAACGTAAATTTTGGTAGCGGGAGTTCAATAACTCCCAAGCCGTATCGTACTGGTCGTCCTCCACCCGGAGGTGCTGGATGAGTGACCGCGCTTCATCCTCCAGAGTGGAGAGGAGGTAGGCCATCTTCTGGGCCTTCGACAAATCCTGTCGTGCTACGACCAGGGACTCAAACATATTTTTGTAGGCTACCCACTCCTCCATCCTACCCCCAAAGTGGGACAGCTGAAGGGTGGGGAGCCGACCAGTAACCGCTGGTCCTTCCTGTCTAACAGGTGTGCGAGGGGCTGGTCCGCCAGCCTGTCTCGCCCTTATTGCGGCCGCCGCCTCCGCGATATCATCGTGCAGACTCAGGATCTGGTCCATGTCCGCCATGTGACCTGTATAGACCTCCGCGGCAAGTTCGGCTTCGGTAAGCACCGCCATGGCCGCTTCCGCGCTACTCAAACGTGAGTGGAGGTGATCCGCTCTTAGCAGTGTGGCGCCCTCCCTGTCCTTCCGGGACAGGAGTCCTCCGGCCGTCACAAACCATCTCAGTTCGTTGGCGAGTGTCGCCTTAGCATTGGAGACCTTCGCCATCGCGTCAAGTCACAACCAAAAAACAATTAATTATTTTTTACAAACGAACAAATAGAGGGTAGGACAACTACGCTCTGCTACCAGAAAATGTGCGCAGAGATTCCGGACAAACCAAGTGGCGGGAAGATTCTGTACCGAAACTTTGCCGGGAAAAAACCCACCGGTAAAAATAAGTACCGGGAAAAAATCTCCACGCGGCACCACGTTTGTCCGACTAGACCCTAACTAACTTAACCTATACGCAGACTGCTACCACCATAGTTTATAACGGGAACTACAGAACCCTATATATTAAACCTAACTTAATAACTACAACTACCTACAAACTCAAGGTTGCACTTACCAAACTGAATCTTCTTGCTCTTCGGATCCAATCTTGAATGTCTTCGGAAAGGGGGGATCCCTAATCACCCTACCTAACCCATGAGATCTCAATTCCCCAGAACAAATAAATAGATTTCTTCCCGAAGTTGGCTCGGCAACAGGTAGATGTGAGCGACCAGCCACGTTTCACATCTCACAGGAAAAAGTCACAATAACGGGTTACACAAACACAAACTTAATAGTTATTTAACAAAAAGGAAATTCACAATTATAACTCAAACTAATTAACACTCAACGTGGTTTAAGACAAAATGACGCGGGACCTCTCCGCGTATTAAAAAACAAACCGATATAGCACTGGACAATGGCGGTCGACCGCGACGCCATTCACGAGCCGTGTGAGAACCCCGGCCGTCTCGCGACGCAAGCCGGGTCCTTGCCATGAGAACCCCGCGGCCGCCTAGCGGCAGCAATGCGAAACGCCCGCGTTTCGTTCCAAGCAATTATATTACAAACAATACCACTGAGTTATGGCCATTTTGCTTTGCTGCAGCACACTTATTATTACTTATGTCATTTTTAATTAGTTTAAGCCTATGTTTTTTTTTATGTTTTAGTGTCTGTGGCAATTCAAATAAACGTATTCTATTCTATTCTAAAACGATGCAGCCAAAAGGTTTGTTTAAATCGTCTCTCCCCAGAACTTTATGGTTTCTTGCAGCTAACAGAATCTGTGAACTAGATTACAGCTTTTTATCTATAAAACAAGAGTATTATTATCGGAAATTAACGCACTCTAAAGGCAAATACAAAGGTAAAGGGTAGAAAAATCAAGGACTAAAATGTGAAAAACAAAACTTCTGAAAAATAACTTAACGTCCAAAACTAAAATATCTTTAAAAATACCTAAATTCCCGAACCGGGTAACTAAATTTAGTTAAATGTGTAAAGTACACTAAGACTATTATCACATATCTAATCGATTTGAACCCATTCTCCTGATCTGATCGGCCAACCGTTTTATTTCATTGTCCTGACCCACACGTACCATTTTAACCCTATATTTAACACTGCCAATGCCCCTATATTCACCACTGGGTAGGGTTTTTTGGAATATTAAGTGAGAAAGAAATAGTCAAGAGTGAATTCAATTATTTTTTAAAATCGCAGTTTAAGATTTTTTATAAAATAAAAAATATCTGTATAATCAAATTCATCATTTCAAAAAAATATTGTATAAATGTCAAATAAAATAAAATTAGTAAAAAATATATCAAATTCAAATACCACAGACGAAATAGATTCAGGGAAAGGACACAACAGAGCGACTTCAAAGATCCAAACAAGATTTATCCTGGTCTCATTATGTAGGCACTTTTTGTTTTGGTCGCATTATACAGCATTCCCGGATTGATTTGGACCCCAGAATGCATAATACATGTGACCTTAGCAGCCTGGATGCGAAGCCGAGGTGAAAGAAAGAAGGAGATAGTATTTTTTTTCCTGTAGTAGTACAGAAGTGTATCTCACTTTTACATAATATTTTGTTATCAGTTTTTAAAGTACATAATTTAATAAAAAGTTTTGATTGGCCACAGAATGGACAATACACATGTGACCTTAGATATCTGGATGCGGAGCCGAGACAAATGAATGGAGGAAAGATGACTGTACTTTTGACTCCTGAGTGTACTTACACGACACGCGATGGATTTTAATAAACCCAGACTAGTAAAATATGGAACAACAAAGAAATCTTTATACAGCAAGGTTGCTAAAATACGATTAAATAACGTGGATTTCTGAAATAATACTAGCAAGATATATTTTATACGTATCTCATCATTTCAGTCATCGAAAAGGCAATTGCATCGAGTATTCGAGCGGCCTGACGAGTTTTGACATTATTCCTCGGGATTACTCCACTTTACATGAAAATTCCCAGTTCATATCCAATATTTATGCCACGACTCTTTTATTCCCTTTTGTAATAAGTTTATATGGTAATGATTGTCTCGCGAACGTTCGTGAGTTTTATGAGTACTTATAGGTTATGAAATTTTTGTTTACTTTTAGGTTATAACATCACCTTAGTATTGTTAGTTTAGAACTAAACTTAAACTAAGTATTATATTAATTGATTGTGCTTTAACAAAACATGGGACTTTAAATATTGATATATTAATTGCCATTATTTAATTATATGATTAGATTAGATAAGTAAATAGTCCCAAGAAGATTAGTTAAATTTGTTTTAACGCCATATTAAGACTAAATTTTGTCATAATATGGTTAGTTTATATGAAACGCATTGAATTTGAAATATATAAGATACGAAATGTAATATTTAGGTTACCAGTAAACTTGTTATACAAAGTAAAAACTAGACTGTGATAAAATACACCTTTCAATAATTTATATATTACATTTGATTATGTCAATTTAAATAGTGGCTTAGTAATATTAGTATATAATATATAGTCTCTCTCACCACTATTATTTCTATAAAACACTAGTGTTTTGAGAAATCCAATAAGAATATCATCAACAGCCGATAGTGAGAATATTATCCTGCGAAACATAACAATCTTGTTCTCATAATACTAACATAATTATAACAACAAATATGACATTCATATTTTGAAATCGTTTGTCTTGATTCATCGATCAACATTGCTACGAATGTGTTATCTTATCTTATCTTATCTTGCTGCGGGGTCCGTGTTCACGGTAGCACGTCGAGTCTTGGACCCTTTGTACTTACCCCAAGCCTTACTCACACACAGCGGGATTCCTGAAGAAGGACTGCATAAGCTTCAGGATATCACCGGCTGCGAAGATGCCTGTAGTCCTCCAGTTCCGGATACGCAGTTCCAAAGAGGGCCAGCCGCTTGTTAGCCAGCGAGTCACACTCACACATAATGTGCTTCATAGACTCCTCTACTTCTGCACACACCCGACATAGAGGGCTTTCGACAAGTTTTAGCTTGAACAGGTGCCCACGACATTCGAAATGTCCGGTCAGAGCTCCCATTAAGATTCTTGTCTGTTTTCTGTTTTAGTTTACAGATCATTTTGTACCACTTGGTGTTGCCAGCACCAAGTGTTGCCTTGGAGTGAATGACATCACCCCGTACGCTCCATTCTGCTCTTTGTCTACTTTCAACATTAGCATTAATTGCCGTAGTTACCATACCATATGACAGTCCTACAAAGGCTCAGCTCCGATTAGCGGATTGCTTGATCCTCTCCTTGCAAGCTCGTCAGCTTTCTCGTTGCCAGCCACCCCAATATGACCCGGCACCCAGACCAGTCTCAGCCTGTTGTGCTGACCCAACTTGTTCAGCGAACTGATACAGTCTAGGACTAGACCAGACCCAATCCTACCAGAGTTGATGGCAGCGAGAACCGATTGGCTATCAGTAAGAATGTAGATGGTGCGATTTCTTACGCCCTCCTCTAGATTCAGTTTCGCACAGACGGTAATCGCATAAGTTTCCGCTTGGAAGACTGTAGGATACCGTCCCATGCTCTGATACAGTTGTCTGTCCTTTGCATAGATTCCTGCGCCTGTTCCATCGTTAGTTTTTGAACCATCCGTGTACCAGATCGAGCAGTCTCCTTCTGGGGGTCGAAATTCGCCCTTCCATTCGTCTCTTGTGGGGACATATGTTTTATAGTTCTTTTTGAAGTTGTAAACTGGGAGTATTTTATCACTACCCATATCCAACATCCTTTCGAGTTCGTGCGCCGTCTCCATTTGCAGATGCCTTGTCCTTGGTGCTTGCCTGTTCCATAAACCAGCTGTTGCTAGTCTGTATAGTGCTTTCTTTTACAGGCCTCGCCTTCTTGGGATGTGCAAATGTAGCGGTGGCAGACCTAGGATAACCTCCATTGCTGCTGTAGGCGTTGTGGTAAAAGCTCCGGAAATCATACAGCAGGCAATCCGCTGCAGCTTCCTAAGAGCATCAACACATGTTACCTGTTGGACTTTCGGCCACCAAACTAATGCACCGTAGGTCAATATGGGTCTTATCATCATTATATATACCCATCTTATGATATAGGGTTTAAGGCCCCACGTTTTACCGTAGGTATTCCGACACATGCCAAATACCCTCGTGGCCTTTGTTATAATGTTGCTAACATGTGTATTCCAAGTAAGTTCTTTATCTAGTGTTACGCCTAGATACTTTACCTCCTTGGACAGCTCAAGCTCCGTACCATTCATCCTGAGGTTGCGCAGACCCGTCAGCTTACGGAGCCTCGTAAAGGGGATAATGGTTGTTTTTGTAGGGTTTATGCTGAGGTGATTTGAGGTACACCAATTCTGCACATCCCTTAGAGCTCTGTTCATTATCCCTTTTACTGTGTCAGGAAATTTCCCATTTATGAGAATGACAATATCATCCGCATATCCGACCGTTATAATCGGTCCTTTATTTAGGGTGACTATCAGGGAGTCCACTACTAAACTCCACATCATTGGAGATAGTACGCCTCCTTGCGGACAACCCTTCGTCGTCAACGCTGACAGCTTACCCCCCATGTGCTCGGACGTTATAATTCTGCTCCTGAGCATGTTCTCCATCCATTTACAAAGGGTGTTAGGAACACCGTGTTCCGTCGCCGCTCTGCTAATAGATTCGAAAGTAGTTCTGTCGAAGGCTCCCTCTATATCGAGAAAAGCCCCCAGACAGATCTCCTTATTCTCAAGCGCTTTTCAGCCTGACTTACCACATAATGTAGAGCTGTCTCAGTAGACTTGCCAGGCTGATAGGCACATTGCATTTTGTGAAGTGGATTCTTCCTAAGTGGACCATCTCTAATGAATCTGTCCACCATTTTCTCCAATGATTTCAGTAGAAAGGACTGGAGACTTATAGCCCTGAATGACTTGGCCTCATCATATGTCGCCTTTCCTGCTTTTGGGATAAACGTCACTTTCACCGATCTCCATGCTTCCGGTATATACCCAAATGCTATGCAGGCCCTATAGAGCCTGCATAGATGAGGACTAAGTATGGAGATACCCTGTTGCAAGAAAATTGGGTAGATGCCGTCGGGCCCTGGTGACTTAAAGGGTTGAAAGGTCCCCATGGCCCATTTTAATTTTCCGTCATCCACCACTTTCTTTGCCACTTCCCAGTCTCTTTTGAAAGTTTTCACCTCCCAAGATTCCAGGCTGTTTAGATCCTGTGGATCAGTTCTTGTTTCAACACAACCTGGGAAGTGAGTCTTAAACAAAACTCTTAAAGTTTCCTCACCAGTTTCCGTCAAAACACCATCATCGTCTTTCACGGCCGATAGTGGGTTAGCCTTGGTAATGGATGTAGCCTTCGCCAATCTCATACCTTCAGGTAGTGCACTGATAGTGTCGCATTGACGCTTCCATGCTACTTCCTTCGTTTTTTGCACCATTTTCCCGTATTCGGTCAGGGCCTTGTGATAGTCACTAAAGTCTTTTCTCGCTTTAGCCTCGTTAAAGAGTTTCCTTGTCTCCTGTCGCATTTTTGCCACCTCGGAGGTCCACCATGGTTCTTTTAAGACCCTTGGTTTCCGTTCAGGACAGTTGTCTATCCACGCTCTTTTAATACCATCCGCGATTCTCTGAGCTTCCAGTTCTAAGTCAACTATTGAGTTAAGCTTAGATCCTGGAGCTCCTAACTCTGCTTTAAGAGATTCTCTATACGATACCCAGTTTGTGTGCCTAGGGTTTCTTTTACGAACAGTTAGTGACTTTGGCATGTCATACCTGTACCTAAAGCATACGTAGTTGTGGTCAGATAGTGTGACCTCATCCGACACATGCCAGTTGTCTATTTTACCAAATGCCTTTTTGCAGGCCAGTGTAACATCAATAACCTCCCTCCTAACGCTATTAAAGAAGGTAGGTTTGTTGCCCTTATTGAGGATTAGTAAAGGTGAACTTACCAAATAGCTAGCCAACTTCTCTCCTCTTTCGTTGGTGTCCGTGCTGCCCCACAGTAAGTTGTGGGCATTAGCGTCACACCCAATTACGAGGTCCATCTTTTTACTCTCTGCATGCCGCACAAGAGCATCAAGTTCCGGCGTTACGGGGTCCCTCTTCTCATACGGCAGGTAAGCCGCAGCCATGACTACGGCTTGCCCTGCCCCTTGTTGGACCTGGACAGTTGTCAGGTCCCTGTAACAGAAGACATTCAAGGGCATGGCATCTATGCCCTTTCGGACATATATACATGTTCTCGAGTCATTAGTAGTACAGTTATAAAAAATACGACTGGTTAAACTACCGAAGCCTTTTATTTGGCCGTTGTTAATGTATGGCTCTTGTATGAGAGCAATGTCATACTTCTGCAGCCGTAACTCTCGTGCTAGGATTGCCACGGCTGCCTTACAGTGATGTAAATTAATTTGTACACACCTTAAAACTGCCATAGTTGGGCCTTAGTGGTGTCGGCGGCTAGCCGACAGTCCGCTACTGGCGTCCGAGAACGCCTCCATCTCCGTCATGCCGGCAGAGTCGCCCGGCGATGACACCAGAATCTCGGGGTCCAGCGTGCCCTCCGACGTAGCAGGCGACAACGCCAGCTGCCCGGCAGCGTCCACCAGTGGCGAAAGCGATGCCGGAGGCCTGGTAACCACCAGGCTTGGCCGCGGTGACGGGGAGCGAGTCCTCGTTGGGTTGCGGAGCTCCCTGCTCCGCAGGTCCAGTGGCCGTTGAGCAGCAGCAGAGCCGCTAGCCCCAAACGAGGTCCCCGGTTGCGCCGGTGTGATCAGCGGTGGCGTTTCCGCCGGCCGCTGCCCCCCCGACTCTCGACCCGGGGGCCGCGCCTGTTGCTGCGGCTGCGTCGACGCATCCCGCTCACTTCCCCCCCGCCTTTCCACACCAGACCCAGATGGGCCACCAGGCCCCTCCACGGGCTGTGCCACGGTATCCTCAATCACCTTGAAGATATCGGTGCACAACCCAATTTTGAGCCGATAGCCCACGGACTTGATGAAGTCGGCGGATGCGCGGTCCATGAGCACAATACGCCGAATCTGCCCCTCCTCAACCAGCGTGTCGACAACTTTCCACTCGCTGGTCCGCAGGCACGGGTTAAACTTCTGCGTCATCCGTAGAAGTCGTGCAGTGTCTAAGATGGCGTAGTTGCGGGTTTTCCACGCCATCTTCACTGGCTTGGGTAGGTCCTTAGCATAAAGGACCCTTACCTTTTGCCCTCCACGGTTTCGCCGTTCATAGCCTCGCGAAGCCATTTCACATCCCCCTCTGTATCACAGGAAATGTGCATGGCCCCCCCGACGACGCCCTTCATTTCGATCCCCGGTAATCCGGGGCCGCCTCCAGCTTGTCATACATGACGGGTGCGAAAGCCAACCACCCATCACCACTGAATTGAGAGGCCGGAAAGTCCTCCGGGACCATGGCCATCCTGATGGATGCTGCGGCCTTGTTGTAGGCGACAACTCTGTCGAGCTTCACCTTCTTTGCCCCAGCAGCCACCTCGGCGGCCTCGTCGCTCACCTCTCGGTTCCGTTTGGCTGCTGATATGTCAATGTCAACAGCCCCTTCCCTCCTCATCTTCTGCAAGCGCCGCTTCGCACAGCCGCTCAGCTTTTTGCGTCGCTGCGTTTGCCACTCCGACCCAGTACTTCCGCCGGCTGCTGCGTCCTCGCAGGGTTGTACACCTTCCATGGGTACCTCCTGTATTCCAGGGGTCCCCACGTCCGATGTCGTCCCCCGCTCAGTTGCAGCACCCTTCGGTTGTCCTAGGGGCCTGAAATTGTCCTCGGCGGACGGTACGATCACAGAGTTTCCTCCGGCGGCCCGTTCCGCGTCAGCTTTCGACGAAAGGTCGTCCTGTCTCTCCTCTCTCCTCTCAGATGCGCCATGTAAACCAAAATTATTTTTAGAGGCCATGTTTGCAATTCCTTCTATATTAATTTCGCCCCACTAACTCCCCACCCTCCACGGAGCCCGCAAAATGGGGATGTCTGCGAGACACCAGGGCTATTAGCGGGGTATAGCACTCCTCCGGGGCAACCTGCGAGACCAACCCCGGCGGCAACGGTCGCACGAACAGCGCGTAACACGCGAACCGAAACCGCCATCGACTGCAGGCCGCGATCCTTCAGAGTGCTCACCGACGTCGTCAGAAGGACGGACGTTGCAACCGATTGGTCCACTGCTGGTTAGACAGAGACCGCCCGTGTGAGCCGAAATCCAGGCCAAAGTGGTGTGTTGCCGCAGTCCCTTTGGCTCAACCACCAGGACTCCTTCATCCGTCCGTACGGGTCCCCGCGCACGGTAAAAACACGCGGGTGGGCACGTAGGAAACCCCCATCAACCTTTTGTCGTGATGAAGGGCCCGCAGTACTTGCCCACAGAGTACCGCAGTAGGATAGGGGAAATGGGATAGGATGGGAAAAAGGCTGGGATTTAGGAAGGGATTAAAGTACAGGAGGGGATCAGGATAGGATAGGTAGCCCAGACAGGAATCTGGGTCTACTGGTAGCAGGACATCGGCCGACACCCACCAAGACCCCGACAAGCGGGGAGTTGCTGACTGCCGCCCGGGATGCACCGTCCACGGATCCCTTGTCAGCCCGCCGCTCTCACCGGATCCCAAAGAAATTAAATAAGAGAAGCTGAAGCTTTCAAGGGACCGGGCACACGAGGAGGTTTCCCGCACTTAGCACCCCGAAAATGTGAACGAATGTGTTAGTACATTGTGGGCTCAGCGACCCTTAATGGGTCTTGGCTTCCAAATATTCGCACATCACAGTTTTCGGTTCAGCACATCACACCTGCTCTCACAAGCTAGCAGCATGTAGATTTTTAAAATACCCTAGTGATCGAAGTGGATCGTAAGGGCTGTATGTATAGTCCCATGGGGGAACGTTAAGGAATCCTCGTGGAATGGCAGGTATAGACCTCACAGAATCTTTACTGGCTCGCCAAGCTGTCTTTACTCAAATAGAGGACAATCGAGCAGAGAGCTTATCTGACCAACCACTCGGTCGCAGACTGGTAGGCTGTCCCAAATAACACTGAATGTCAACAATTTCTGAAAAACAAAAGAAAATCTAACAAAACGTATCATTAACTGTATGTATGTGTAATATTCTAACTACATCACTGCACGCGCCTCCCTTTCATCTCTTTCACGAAAAGAAAAGCTGTTACCTACATATATTATTATATAAACATAAAGTTTATGTTAATTTCTTCCTCGTTAGGATGCTTTTGTATCATGGCACTCGTATTGTAAATTAATTCTGGTATTCATGTTTACTTCCGCCATCGGATACAATGTTTAAAAACATTTGCAACAGTGTTTCCTGATGGTGTTTCCACTAACTCGGTTCAATGGGATATTTATAGCTCTTTACATTGTGTACCCGTAGACTTCTTGACATACAGCCAAATAGATCTTTTCTTAGCTATGGGTACGATCACGCATAAGAATTTACGTAGAAATTGCATATTTATGTTAAATATCTTTTAACTAGCACGCTTTGCACAGGTTAATATCACCTTACTCAAAGTAATCTTCTAACCAATGGTAAAACCATACTGAAATCTCCTTATAAAAAAAAAAACAAAGACAGAATAGAATTTTTGAGAGCAAAGTCGTAGCGAGTAAATTTAATTTAAACGTGTTCATAAGTACGCGAAATCTCTTTTAACCAGTCCGTTTGTTTAAAAGTCTATGTTATACTCAGGAATTTTATTTGCCTGCACAAAGGTAAAACTTTGAGTAGCCAATGAATCAACATAGTTGCTCGATTCAAGACCGATCTGAGATTTACGAGATTCTAAACTCTTCCTATCTTGATCGGCCTTAAACTGCTTTTTAAAAGTCACTTTAGAAAAGAAACTTTTTAAATGGATTTCTCATCGAGATAAAAAGTACTGCAATGATTTTAGAACCAAACTGTCTGCCATTGAATACCATCCACCAAACCATCTATCCCCAATTTCCTTGTGTTATGGGATACAAGCTCAAGGATACTGTTTTTGACGAAGAATTATTAGGTATAAATTAGCACGGACCCAGGTCTTTGTTCCTGTGGGAAGTTCGGGAAAACCTCTCTGGGTTTCGGGGAAGGCTCTCCCCTACACTCCTAATGGAAATTTAAGCTTTCTAAGCCCAGTAGTTTTGACTGTGCGTCAGTCAGTAACGGAAGAATATGTTGATTTTGTAAATAAAAATCCGATGTTAAACAAACCAAATTAGAAGCCATCAAGAAGATTACTCTCTTTAACACCAGGTTGTACTTCGATTGATCTTGAAACCCATTCGATAGAAATGTCTTGACATATAAGCGGATAGTATAGACATATCCTACTAATGAGAGCTCTCCCATTGTGGAAAAGAACCGTAAAAGGCAGTAAGTGAGGCGTAAAAAGGAGTTCTTGAACCGAATGGAACGGTTTCCGAACTGTTAATCTTGCGTGTAATGAGACTAGTCAGGAATAAGTACTTGTGTTTTGAGATCCAGGGTAGGGTTAGAAATTTCGTTTTATGTAGATACGTAAAATCGTTCAATCTTGTTTATCTGCATAGAGCTAAGAAGAAAAAATCTAATCATATCATTCGTTGCCTTTTTATGTAAGACAAAATACAAGTCTTCTACTTTATACAAGTCGACTAGACGAATACATAAGTCTAATAGTTCTTAAATTTTCTTATACACAAGCTTGAGAAATCAATTAAATTTATGATTTCCTCATAATTGACCTGACTTGAATGTCTATCTATTAAATTTAGATTGGTTTACAAACTCATGACATACATACATGGACTATAAAATCAATTAGCTAACCCATATTATGTATTAATATAGATTAGAGTGTCAGAAAATACATTTACTACTTTCAATTTCGCTTAGACGTCATAAATATCTAGACTTATATCTAAACTCTGGTCTTTTATTGAAAATGCCATGTATTTCACAGCATATGTTTCCAATAAAAGCGAAGGTAGCATTGCAGCTGACACTACAGTCGAACTGTCAATGATTTTACGATCTATATCTAAGGGCGCTTACAATCTTACCGTTTACAACTTCAAACTA
Source organism: Ephestia elutella (assembly GCA_018467065.1). Lineage (NCBI taxonomy): Eukaryota > Metazoa > Arthropoda > Insecta > Lepidoptera > Pyralidae > Ephestia > Ephestia elutella. The sequence continues at coordinate 2,062,524 of CM031585.1, read as the reverse complement.
AACTGAACTAAACTGCATCTGAGATGCACAAAAATCAAAATAAGTTCGCATCTTCGTCTGTCTTAGCTAAGCTTTTTTGAATTTTACCTGTGATATTTGTAAACAAATGTTGTACACACTCCAAGTTTTCGACTGAACTGAAGTTTTGAATGAATGTGTAAATTAGTCGACAAAATTATGACGTGGGGATGTGAATGTGTCCAAATCTGACATTTGAAAAGACATCATCGGTCTTTCGACGAAGAAGAGCGAAAAGAACAAAAATCGGTAGCGAAAAACGCAAACCAATGTGTAAGCTTCCTTACATCCACCTGTTCTATTTACGATAAGGCTCTATTGGGTCCGCTTGCAAGTGTTTGTTGCAATATTTACGGCTAGACCACACAGAGCATTATAAATTCGCATCTCTTATAAACTGCTACATTGTACTACGATAGCTGATTCATTGTATATTTTAAGTTTCTGTTTTGTCTGTCACTCTGTGTACATAAATTCATAAATAAATACATAAATTAATAAATAAATAAATCGTATAGTTCAAAATCTTATGCTATCTCATGTACCTAGATACTTTATAGTTATTAACGAATTTAAATTTTTATTAGCTAGATACTTTTTTTTTACATGTAAGTGCGTAATTATTGCCGCTATTTCTAACATCAAACACGTGAGATTTTTTGATTTAATAATATTTTATTTCTAAATCGAACGAAAAATGGCTATCGATAATGGAACAAAAATGATAAAGTATGACTTTCAAGTAACTCTGGTAGTGTTTCGTAATGACCTTTGATACACAATTTGATAAAATAGACTTAAGTAATTGAAACAATTATATATTAAGGCTTTTTCATTTTTACTACTTTGTCCTTTTACCATTGACGATTTAATACCCCAATTCTTTGCGTGTACAGGTCACATCATACGACATTACCAGTTTAAACTTTCGTGCAACCCAATCAACCAATTACTAACTTACCAAGAGGATTTGGCCCATTAGTTCGAAGGAAATTAACAATTGCTTCACTAAATAACTTGTCAAGTTAATTCCGGCTTGTCAGTTATCATTTATCTTGCTCTTGGGTTTATTGACTTGTTTATTAATATTCTTGGACTACATTTTAAGTTATTTAAGAAAAGGTTACTTAAAGAAGTCAGTGATCGTTCGACAGTAGCCAATGCTAAGTAACACTTTTATTAGATTGTTACATAAAAGCATAGCCTGTTACTACCAATTTTTCGAAAAATCTGCAATTTTTCATTTTGAAATCGAAAAATACATCAAACTAAACTTAACTTACCTACAATCTCTACCCTAAATTATTATGAAACAGATTGAGCACAGAGAGAAACAGATGCCGAAACAGATTACCCTGAAGAAATGTCTCCTTTCAGAAAGATACCAGCAGAGCTCACAATGAAAAAGAAGTTCTAATGAAAATGTAGTTCTTTCCATTCAAGATTGCGACAGATGTGATCATTTGATGTGACCATTCCCGTTATTTCACCATAATACGTAGGAACTGTAAACAAATCTACATTGTTTGACTTCCAATCACGATCAAAAGGCAGGTGGCGGGCAATTCTCTTGTATCTTTAACTTTTTCCTGCTCTGAACAAATATACGTATCAATCTTGGCGAATCTTTTTGGTCTATTTTCGAATTAGGGCAATACTAACATCATGGTCGATATTTTAAGTACCTATTTTGGTATCTTCGTTTTTTATAGTTTATGCTCAAATTTCTGAAGTCTTGCCGAATCTGATTTGAATAATTCAAGTCACTAGTAGGTACGTAGCTTGATTGGGTGAAAAAATTGTTTTGCTGATTGTCGTCATACTAGAAAATAATTAGGTTTAATAAAAATGTAGTACTAGTAGCACTTGAAAGTAAAGGTTGAGTTTTCCATTGTATCGAATTCGAATTTATGTATATTCTACAGTGAAAAGAAATTGATTTCTATAGTGTATTACTTTTGAAATTTTAAAATCGAACCCTCAAATAGAAAAACCAAATATTTACTTCAGCGAATCAAAATCACAGCTTCAATTTGATCAGCGTCTTTCTCAGAAGGTATACATATCAAGTGTAAATCAAATAATCGTTTCTTTGACCAGAATCAATATTTGAGGACGATGTATCGAGAAAGCATGGAGGATGTGATTTAAATAAACATTAAGTCGGAACTCCATCGCTACGTAATCTTAAGCTATACTATGGTGTTTATATTTCTTCTTTTAGCAGAAGATTTAAAATTATCAATTTAACAAATTGACTGTTGTTACAATAATTATAAAGCTTGCGTCCATCTTAAGGCTTGCACAAACTACCTTCCAAATGACAATAAATATTGGCAAAAAATTTTGAAAGATTGGAAGACAGGACCGGATTTAGAATTCCAACCAGACGACACGATATAAATCTGAACGATAAAATTAGGAAAAGTATTTTTTTAAAAGAGTGTAGTAGTACTAGTAGTGGAAAGGTATCTTTACTCGATCATGATAAGATCGACAAGGTCCGATTTGTTACACCTTTTTATCGATTTGTGATCCCCTATTGAAAAGGAATAAATAAATTTAGTTGCGGGGGCCCTTTGCGTAGAAAAAGTTATTTACTAAGCTAAATGCATGTTTGTACTTGCGTACGTTATATACATTAATCAAGTAATGATCACAGATTTTTATTTATTTACTTACTTCACACATAGATCAGATCAGTATTTATACTTACTTTTAAGCTACCTATTTCAATTTTTAAACTATTAGAGTAGTTTAAAATTGAAATAGCTTCGCTTAGCTTTAATTGAATAGAAACAATTTATCATTTTATAAATCGTAACAACACTAAGTAGTACTTTAATAGTGGCCCGTTATACTAAAATACATTTCTATCTTCGAATCAGAAACTAGATATCATAGTAACGGTGACTCGAGTAAGTACAAAACGGGTTATATTTCTTTATTACGAAGTGGTGGTGTTGCCAGTGGCATTAATTTAAAAGCTATCGTGCTATAAACACTGAAATGTTGATAATCAAATCGATAGCGTCAAAACAGCAGTGCGACTTGTCAAAATGTTTACGATGTCTGGCCATTTGCTTTGCTACATGAGTGTTGGGAGTCGAGACGGTTTTGTTTTTAGTATTATTTACTAGTAGCTTTCGCCCGCGTGAATTTCCTACAGGAACAGTGCTTTTTCCCAGGATGAAAGGCACCCTATGTCCTTCTCAGTACTTCTCATTATGTGTGTGAGAAATTTCAGGAAAATTGGTTTAGTAGATAAAGCGTGAAGGGGTAACAAACAAACTCACTTTCGCATTTATAATATTAGTTAGGGCAAGCTCTGTTATGTGTAGAGATATATTTTATTTATATCTAAGCAGATGCACGCCGTAATCTTTACGTGTAGTGTCGCAGTATAAGTAATAGTTCAATAATCAAATCGATAAGTTAATAATCATTAATTTTATTACTAACATGTTATTTTAGAACTTCCTAGTTTATGGCACCAAGTCATAATAATTAACGGATAGGTTAGGACAATTTGTACTCGTTTTCTCATAATCATTTTTAAATAATTTATTCAACATAACACAAAAAAACACTCATACAAACATTTACCGAACTGCGGAAACCTCGCAGGGTTTATCTGTGTTCGTGTTCGGTAGGTATGTACTCTCTCTCTCTTTCAGCCGAAAGACGTCCACTGCTGGACAAAGGCCTCCCTCAAGGTTTTCCATACGTTCCGGTCCTGCGGACGTATGGAAATGGTATGTATATAGTATGTATCTATCTAGGTATGTACTAGTGCAATTTAATTGTTGTATCTTACATTATTACAACAACTATAATTTTATTATGTGTCGTATGTTGTAAGTACCTAAATCTACCACCACTTCAAGTCAGGTATCATTTTCTGTAGTTTACAGCTAATCATTTAGCGAATTTATGCAATCATGATGAGATACAATAATTGGATGACCTGGAAATGGAACTGGGCGCTATTACAGGTTTGAAAGTTCATATGTCTTGTTTATTTATGTCAACAGACGATCGAAATATAAATATAATATTTACTAATTTAATTGCTATTATCAGAAATTGATTAATAGATCTGAATTTGACCCTGCATAAGTGGGAAAAGGGTGAAGAAGAAAAATAATGTATAAAGAAAATGGATGGATTATTTATTGTCCATTTTTTTAACTATCCTGCAGGTTTTGTATCCCACTGCTGGGCAAAGGCCTCCCCCTTTTTCTTCCACTCGTCTCTCTCTATCGCAAGTTGTGGGCACTCAAGTAAAATTATCTATATCGTCCCATATTTATTTAAAACTCCGCGGGAAAAGTGCCGCGACTTCGCTCACGTCAATCCTTTCTTAACGGATGCCTACGTCATAACATCTACCTGCATGCCAAATTTCAGCCCGATCCGTCCAGTGGTTTGGGCTGTGCGTTGATAGATCACTATGTCAGTCAGTCAGTCACCTTTGAGTTATATATATATAGATAGATAGATGGTAACCAAAACTAACAACTGAAGAGTAAATACTGTACAAATTATAAAACAAAAAAGCCGTATTGATCAACTTGCTACGATCGGGCAAACCGGTCAAAATTATAACCTCCTTTGCCTTGCCGTAGTCGAATGAACTAATTCGACGACTATGGTTTCTGTATCTATTCTTTGCGGGTCTAATCACGCCATCGTCCTAATTGGAAGTAACTGGTCGACTGTGGGTCCGTTAATGCCAAGTCTGCGTAGTAACTATTATTTAATCTGTGGCCCTGTGCTTTGTTTCCTGTCAGATTAGCGCTCCCTGGCTGCCTCACTAACTATTAGGATTTCTGGCTGCCCTGATGAGGATGTGTTGGTTTTGTTGGTAATTGTTTTGTGGCATTTGAATTAAATATGTATGTATACTGCTGTTATTTCTGATTCAGATTTATATCAGTACTAGCTTTCGTCCGCGACTTCGCCCGCGTGAATTTCCCACGGGAACAGTGCTTTTTCTCGGGATGAAAGGTACCCTATGTCTTTCTCCGTACTTCCAGCTATGTGTATGCGAAATTTCAGGAAGATTTATTCAGTAGATAAAGCGTGAAGAGGTAACAAACAAACAAACAAACAAACTCACTTTCGCATTTATAATATTAGGATAATTGTATTTTTAAAAGATGTGGTGAATCAGTCGGCTAAGTATAAAATTGAAATATTATCGGTTATACAAAGAGCTTTTTCAACCTATCTTGCGATGAACTTTCAAAAACACTCAGCAAGTAACATTTGAAGTAATCATATGCGATTGCAAAGCATTACTACTGAATTCAAATTACCCCGCTTGCTAAGTCTAAAATAGTCTCTTAAAGAACTAGTATAATCTTTAGCAGGATCATCACGAGCCGACCTTTGCAGTTCCACCCACGCGGTCGTTTTGCAATTGTTAATTCCTTTGTCTAATTGTCTGCTCGAATACTGGTTTGGAGAGTTTCATTATGAGGTGAAATTCTATTGTATGTTCTATTTGTTGTACTTCGGGATCATATTCCCGTGGAAATTTTGAGATAACTAGATATCATTTCTAGAAATTTTAAAAATGTTTTTTAAACTAACAATCTTGGTGTCAATGATGAATTTAAAAAAAAAAAAACATCATAGAAGGAAAGATAAAAGGAAGAAGAGGTCCAGGAAGACCAAGACAAAGTTATATGAAACAAATAAAGGAGAAAGTTAGGGTCGTGTCATATAGGGATGTGAAAGAGTAAGCAATGGAAAGAGAAAGATGGAAGGAACTCCACCAACAAGACCTTCGCTCTTAAATTGTATGATGATGATGATAAATCAAGGTTTCAGAGTTCTAAAGACTTGTGTGAATTTTAACCGCCGGAAAGCTATTTTCGTAGTATGTAATATTAAATAGGTTAATACTGTTAATTTAAACCTATACCATGTTGGTATGGGTTGCAATAATGCAATAAAATATCAAGTTAGGTACAAAGAAAATACTAGCTAATTACGAGTCCGCAATTTGCAAACCAACAAAGAAATACTTGTTTGAGTTGAAATTGTTAGTGGGACCATTAAACTGTAAGTCGTCAACAGAAATGAGCTGAAACTGGACATTTTGAAAACGTCCTATTTCAGCCCCAATTAAACTCACTAAGATGAAATAGAAACAGAAATGCTTGGTGCTTCTCTATGTGATATTTTCCAGCACATTGCTAAAGTGACAGTGGGTACAGTTCAAGAATCGATAGCCATTAGGGCGGAAAACTTTTCTGCATGGCGTGGCGTGGCCGATGGCGTGGTCTGATAATCGTCAAAATCACAGAAAGATGCTGAACCAAGGCGGCTTTCGACTGGTCGAAAAGGTCTAAGTCCATCTGAGGACTTCTAATGTCTAAAATATTAATAAAGATATGGAGTATGATACAGGGCGTTTTGAAAAAGTCAATTTTGGCCCAGGCTTTGCCCGTCAAAGTTCGTCAACTGTCATGGAAACTCCGCCCGAGAAGTTTACGACGAAAACTTTGCGAAGATAAGTGGGTCGTTACTTGTCGTACAATTATAACAGTACCTAATTTAAGTTGTTGCCAATGGTGAACAATGCTGCAGTACGAAATTTTGTATTTTGAATAGTTAAAAAATAATTAGACTTTTTTGATTAAACTTTTTACTTTGCTTTCGAATTTTGATTTATACAATACAAATTGTCCTATACAAATATGAATAAATCAAAATTCAGCATATAATATATACAAATATGGGACATATAGCATATAGATAGGGTACCTACTTTTTATCCTGAAATTCTCTCGAGAGCGAAGGCCCAGTGTAAAGCTTGCATACTAAACATAAATGGATAAAATTATAAAAACTGAAATTATTATATACTTTTGCGCAGTCGTTGGCAAAAAATCCCGAGTGGCAAAATTTGGGTTGTTGCGTGTAATCCCAAAATGACATATGCACAAGAAAAATACGTAATTGGCCTATTTTACAAACAAACACACAACTGATAAGCATCTGGTCTCATACAGACAACGATCGATACTTCCACTGGGTTATCGCTGGCAAAAATGCGGGTCGGGTGTTTGTACTTTTTTTTTGTCAGAAATATAATTTTTTTGATAGTAATGTTTTAGATATACTGAGGCCGGAAACATAACAGAATGTAAAATATCTAAAATGTCTACGAGAGAGAAACCACGAGCTAGTGTGTGGATAATATAAATAACCACCTTTTTAATAAAAAAAATACCAATAAACGTTGATAAGCAAGAGGAAACTTGTCATAGCAACTTGTTTATACACACAAAACATTAATTATTACAACATACACAACTTTAATTACACGATGTACGTAAGAGCAATAACCGTAATAATGGTGATTTATCCTGTGTTGATAATTCAATTAATGATGACGGAAAGGGAACGGATATTAATCAAGACATCGAAAGGGTGACAGACGGAGATAGGCAGGGCCGAAATCAGTCGATTTCAAACAGGCCAGTTTAAGCCCCTAAGCAAAAATTGGGCTGAAATTAGACAATTTGAGCCCGGACTCCGATTTGGTCCAGACGTTTGCTCATCTCTGGTGACAGATACATATAATGATTTATTTATGTTCGAGTTGAGTAATTTAGCAGATACATAAACGGTACACATAAGAGTTGAATGAAGAATGTAAGTAATTAGCAATACTTTCTTTCATATTGAATGAATTGCAAGATCAAAGATCATAAAGGCATTAACTAACTTACAGAATCACGAGATATATTTTTATATACATTTCGTCGGTTCCAAGGACCGATGAAAAGAGGTTCTTTATATACTCGTAGCGTAAGAGAAATTTCAAAATTCAACTTCAAAGGTTGAAATAGGTGAAAACGAAATTAAAAAAGGAAAGAGCTTGTGACTACTTAAATATTTAAAAATAGCAAAAGAGGGCCATTAGAATTATAACACGAATACATCAACAGGAGTCATGCAAAGATCATTTTATTCGTTTGGGCATTTTAACTGTGCCTAGTCTATATATTTTGGTATTATTGTCAAATTTTTCCAAACATGCAGACGAGTATGAAACTCATGAAGAACGACAAATAAGAGAAAGAAGTAGACGGAAAGACTTTGGTCCAACGGCAGTAGCCCGCTTATTGATAGTGAAACACAGTGTTAATAACCAGGTAATAAAGTTCTTTAATAAATTACCCATTGACTTGAAAGAATTGCTGTATACTAAACATTTTAGTGACAGGTTGAAACTTTTCTGTTGGAAAGGTGCTTCTACTCTTTAGACGATTATTTGAATCGTTAAGCACAGAAATAGCAACTGCCGTATGTATATTACTAGTATTCTTAATTATTGACTGCTTTTATTTTAATTTTATTTGACATTTTGATTTTATTTATTTGATTTTAATACTATTTGACATTTTGTATTTATCTAATATTGTAATTTGATTTTGTTGTATGATGTAATTTTATTATGTTTCATGATGTAATTTTATTTTCAACACAATTGTATTGTTCAGAAATAAATGAATATGAAATGAATATGAATATAAAATACTAGCGTATTTCTTTCCACACATAAAAATCCTAACAACAGAACAAGCATCCATTAATAGAGGACAATAACACCTAATAAAGAACAAGCGACTGTGAAAACATACAATTCATAATGAACATTGCAATTCTAGATAAAGAGAGAGTAACAGCGTGTATGGCACTCAAAAAGATATGCAGGTCAAATGTTACAGAGATAAAAGATTTTCATATCTTTCTCTACTTTATTAATTCTGTAGGAAGTACAAATATTTTAAATGATTGTTTTCAAAGAAACTAAAAACAAATAATTTGATAATTGTATATTATCAAATATTTTAGGATAAGCCATTAATGCTTGTAAAAAGTGCTACAGATTAACGTTTTTAATGAGACTCATAGGTAGCGCATAAATTCCGGTGGACACTTAGACGTTTCAATCGCTAAAGTCATCTGTAAGCTGGTCCGATGCTTTTAGACAGCCAAAATTTTCATAATATTGTCTGCTAAACCCAAGAAGTAAATATATAAATTTATTACCGACACGAATGTGGGAAGGTTTAAAAGGCCTAATACGAGTAGTTTTGTTAAGTCTTTTAGTAAAAAAAGTTGAACCTTTAACTGCCGTAAAATTATGCAGGTTTACAGCGGCGAATGCTATAAAACCCAGAATGGTTAAATGATATTGTTTATACAACTTTAACATTTGCACCTTCAACCGTAAACCTACAAATTCTCAGGCGTGTCCTACAAATTCATTACAACTATAAAAGTCAGGAATGTTTCGACACCAAAACTAAACATTTCTAGCTATTTACTTTCTAAGAATCGTCGTACTTCTTATGTTATAAATTGTTGTTCGACTATAATGTTACCGTTATAAGTTGACCTTCCTTTCTCGTCTCCTGTTCTGTTATTTTAAAATCAAATGGTACAAGTTCAGTAACAGCCAGGGATCTATTAAGACTGGTCAAGATATCGTAGTTTGGTTTGTGGTGTGCATAGTTATTAAACGCACGGCTATCGTGTAGGTCGTTGCACTCATTCTTATTATTTCTGATATCGTGATTTGTGTCATAGCTTAGGAAATAGGTAGTTGTTATGTACTTAATTTGCACTGTTTGAATGAATCATCAAAGATATCAAGAATTTTTGTAAGTTCATGTAAGACTTAAAAGCTATGTTTATATTTTTAGCAATTATTTTATTTAAAGCTTTTTATTAAAATACTTTTAACTTGCTTTTCTGATCAACACTAATATATTGCGCTTTAATCTATGAAATAAATTTATTATACATTACTACATAAGAAGTCGTGATCTCTATTAAATCTTCCATAAATTACATCTGTAATATCATTAATTTTATTTACGTTTATTTCTTCTTCATCTTCATTTAGTTTTGTAACCACGTATTTATTTGGTGTTGAAACTAAATTATCTTTACCTCAATCATTCATTTCACATTCATAAGTTTAATTAGTTTTTGTGCATAGAATATAATTGCTTGTTGATTTGGTACTCATCTCTACTGGGAGAGAACATTACTTTATTTGGGGTCAATTTTATCGGTCAACCCATTCTTTACTTTCCTAGACTTGTTTATTTGAGTAATGACTCATGACTATCAGAGAGAAAACAATGTATCTTATATTTGTAGGGAATATTTTAAAAACAATATCAACTAAGAGAACGGAAAAAGTGTGCGCGAGACGGGAATAAATCATTACTAATGTTGAAACAGATTCATTTTAAGTGAAATAAATCTCTCGTATCCATTCCAAAGGGCATCGCTTGACCTATCGGCTATCGGATCTTACATCACCCGCTCCACTTTTCCCTATAATTACTACAATTAGACTCCAAATGCTACAAATTATCACTTGCACACACTTAGTACAGTTAGTCTTATTAAAATAGGTTGGTCGGAAGGATCTATCAAACGGAACGGGGTCGAAGTACTTATCAATTTCTAACTTGTTATGATTGTTAACAATGTGAATTCTATATGACTAGACCTAAAAGTTGATAACATAAAATCTTTTGAAGCGGTAGTTTAGAGGCTAAGACGCCCGCCTGGTCGAAAGGACCCAGGTTCAAAACCTACTTAAACCACATGAGTTTGTTGCATACAAATTAGATACATGTATCAAGAGAACAGAAGTATGTAGAACATCAAATGCTCCGGTGAAGAAAAAAACGTGAAGAAATCTGCGCACTAGCTGACTGACGCAATGAAAATATCTGGTGCCTATAGAAAAAATAATTTTATACATTTTTATTAGTTTTTAATATTTCGTTTCAAAATTTGAAGGAAAGCTTAATACGAGTACTTAATGATTATCGGGTCTTGGTTATAACCCACCTAATCAAAGTTAACTCGATCGTTCATGTAAATTATGGTTCAGTGTTGCTTTACTAAAATGTTCCTGCCCTACAGATTGGGTGGTCTTAAAATATATTCGTTCTTTGTCACGACGACGAGACAAAAGTCAAATGCTTATCTAATGAACCAGTTGTAAATATCTATCAAGAGAATTGGTTTAGTCGAGCTTTTTTATATGTGAGACTCTCCCTTTTTTTAATACTTCAGTATAGTTCTGTACAATACAGATATTTAATTGTGTATACTATCAACATTTTCAAAATAATTGTGGAAAGGAAAAAAAGAAATTAAGAGCCGTTTTGAAAAAAAAAAATGGATTGTAATAGTCAATCGAGCGAACTGGGGATTCCTCCATTCATAGGCGATGGGCTAGCAACCTGTCACTTACCTGAATTTCCATTCCATCAGAAAGCCCACTATTCAGCTAAGCTTACGACTCTTGGCTCTGTCTACCCTGTAAGGGATGAAGACGTGATTCTATGTATGTATGTATGTAAGAGCTGTATTTATCTGGTGATGGAGCCAAAAGTGGTGGCTCTTAAAACAACGCAACCTCATAAAAATTTTGATGCCTCTGGTCAATGACTCGAGTCCTGATATAATTTTTGACAATACTTATTTTAAATAGACATAACAGCAAAAAATCCTTTACGCGTTCAATACACTCGAATTCACTCGATACATGATAAGTCTGATATCATACAATGTGGTATGCATATTAATGTACCCCTTTGTTTTTCAACGAGCGTCTTTTGTTCGTCATCGGTCGTATTTTTTTGTAAGCTTACTTTTTTAAAAGGCATACGAGCACTCACGAACCTATTGACATAAAGAGCTGCACGATTATAAGACCACGATTTCGAAGTATCAAGTTACACCTGAATAGTCTAGTCTATGGATTTGGATAATGACCTGTCACAATTTCTTATTAGTTTAGAGATTTGACAATTGTGTGTGAATATTCTTACTATTGCCTCATGAATTCGTAGATAATACGACCGGACGACTTTTTTTTATGCTTCTTTGAAATATCTCACATTGATAGAATCATCCGTAAAAGAATCACATCCACAACCAAAGTATTTTTCAAGATATAGCAAAAAACAATTCACATTCGATGTTTGGACGATACCAAAACCCCTCTAACTAAACGTACATTCATATGACGTCACGCGTAGAAAATGGACTTTCCCTAAAAGTTTAAACTTAAATAAATTAGCTCTGGAGAATAAACTCGTGCTGAAGAGTCGCAAAATGTGTTTAATTATATGTATTCTATCATAAAATTACATCTCTCTCTCTCAGCCAAAAGACTGAGAGAGAGAGATGTGAGACTGCTGGACAAAGGCCTCCGCCAAGGATTTCCACTAATAAAATTACATATTTTTAATAATTCTCATAGCTTGTCCGGTCCCTTATTGAACTTCTCTTCGCTAGATTTTGTTGACCATTTGGCGAGTAGAATCTGTAAACATTTTTGTAAACTACTAGCTATTGCCCGCGGCTTCGCCCGCGTGAATTTCCCACGGGAACAGTGCTTTTTCCCGGGATGAAAGATACCCTATGTTCTTTTCAGTACTTCTAACTATGTGTATGCAAAATTTCAGGATGATTGTTCCAGTAGATAAAACGTGAAGAGGTAACAGACAAACAAATAAACTAACTCACTTTCGCATTTGTAATATTAGTTAGGATGACAGACGTAACAGATAGGGAAACTGCCCGGTTGTTAATAAAAATAAAGTTGAGTTATAAATAATTTTATAAATAACACTAGCTTGAGCTTGCTTCGCCCGCGTGAGTTTCGCTTAGATGAAAAATCGTTTTGTGTTCTAAACTGTAGTATAGTAACCTAAACTCCAGTACTCAAAATTTCAGCCATTTGGTTATCCCGTGTCCCGTGGGAATATATGCTGATGAACGGGAACAGATGTTCCAGATCTTCAATATTTATACGTCAGTAGAAAATGCTCATCAGGTTGAACGACTTTTGCTAAGGCGCCATTTCCATATATGTAATAGTGTAGCTGGTCTCTTGCAGTTCTTCATCAGATGATACTGATCTTCGATTTTTATACGTCAACAGAAAATGCTTGTCAGATTGATAAACTTTTGCAAAGGTACCATTTCCATATTTCTTATGGTTTAGCTGTTCTGTTATGGTTCTTCATCAGGTGTTCCAGTTTTCAAAATAAATTATAGCCTATATGTTGCCCAGGCTTAATAGCTATAAAACAAAAAAGTTTCATTCAAATCCGTCCAGTAGTTTTTGCGTGAAACGCGTACATACACACAGACAGACAGACAGACAGACAGACAAGAAATTCCAAAAAAATATTTTTGCTTTCTATTATTCTTTTTAGGTGTTCCTCTATCCATTTCAGTCAAAAATACTAAATGTACAGACAAAATATTTTTACTGTTTTATTATATGTATATAGATGTATCTTTACCTATTCGTTCTTTACCTATCGACCTATATGTAGCGGGTATAGTTTACGTAATTACCAATGTTAGAACAATACAAACAGGTGTACCGTGGACGTGCTAATATGAACGACCTACATGTGCGCTGCAGTAGAACTGAATGGACAATCGACCAAGGTTGTCGGATATTGTAGGTTATATAATTGCATTGCAGTGGTTTATCGTTTTTACACGGCTGACCAAAAAGGAGTGTTATGTTTTCAGGGTTCATGTATGTATGTAAGTTTCTTTATTCCACCATAAGTCCTGAACGGCTTAACAGATTTTGATGTGAAAGATATTTTTAGATTCCTTGCATTGCTCCGAGTGACATAGGCTATATGACGTCATCATAAAAACAAAATGGCGGATTATACAGGATGTTTTTTAAATCATTGGCATCCTTTCTACTGGTGAAAGTACTCATGAACATGAGCAACTTTTTGTATGGGAAAAAAAAATCAGCTGTTCCATACATTTCGGGTGAGTAGGTATTGAAAAATAGTATGGAACAGCAGATTTTTTTTCCATCACATTGAGTCGGTCCCATACAAAAAGTTGCTCATGTTCATGAGTACTTTCACCAGTATAAAGGATGCCAATGATTTAAAAAACATCCTGTATACGTGACAAATAGCAGACCAAAAAATAAAATTTGATCAATCTTACCGAGTGGGGTATCAAATTAAAGGGCTTTAAAAGGCGATTTCTAAAATGTATATAACGTATATGTGTGTAATAGTGTGTATATCCTTTTTGAGTAAAAAGTTGTCAGTCGTGTTTTTTATTTTTTAATAATTAGCTTGTTTCGTTACTGGTTGGCGCTACTGGCGAGTGCGGTCTGTCAGATAGTACCACACTGTCATCAGTTGTCAAATTAAAATGACAGTATTGTACCATCTTATCAGAGGAGTAGCTGGCAACAACTGGCAAGAGATAGCACAGGACCGAGGGAAATGGAATACCATGGAGGAGGCCTTTACCCAAGAGGGGTCTATTCCCAGAGAAAACTACTAACCAACACTTATACTTTAAGCAACTACTAACACTAAAATTAAATGATAATTATGTAAGTTCCTAGAAATTGTGGGATAGACAAATAAAGGCTTTTTTATTTTATTATTTATTTATTATTGTACCATCTGACAGACCTCGCCATTAGCGCTTACTAGTCAGCGGAAAAGCGATAATCCTCATTACATAGTGTGCGACGCAGATCGAAATTTTCTATTTTACTTTCTTTTTATTTTATTATGTATTTGACAAATTTAATCATATTTTAATAGATTGACCGTGTTATTTTTAAAAAAGTTAATGAACATTTTATTTAAATATATTTTGTCTCGTTCTTACAATGTCAAATATTAGAAAGAGAGATTATGTCAAAACATATTTTAACTAAAACGTGCGTTAACTTTTTTATGAATAAGACGGTGAGAGTGTAGCACCTTCTGATTATTAATCCATTAGCATATTAAAGTATCTAAAGTCATATTGAAAATAATTGCCAGATTAATGAATGATGGTATTGAAGCTAATATTTTCTATTTCCGACTTAGTCCCGAAGCAGTTCGAGCTACATTGAATTATATCTTAAAACTTCTGTCATGTTGTGATGACTAAAAATCCGAGTCTAAACCCTTCGAGCCCCAACTTTAGTTATACCTTCCTAATAATCCTAATTGGTCTAACTTATCGAGCCATTCGTCGAACGTTCTGAGCTCAGAATTCTAACAATGAACGTCTCTAATGACTGGAGTTTGATTTTGAGTAATTGGACTGAGCTGTACAATACAAAGTTCCAAAGCAAAGTCGTCGTGACTCTGTATGGCAGGAAATTCAAAAGGCATCTCTCTTTTTGGTCTTCGTTGAGTCCCTAGGAGAATTGGAGTTGTTAGATTGGTGTAACTACAAATTAAATTTTAGAACCACATATAACATACTTTTTTCTTTAGTCGGATCAAAAAGGATTTTTTGAAATTATCGTGCAATTAGCGATTGATAAAATGACACGACTTATTAAAAGCACAAATTTCACAATTTTCGATCGACGGATCTAAAAAAAGTCAATTCCTATATAACCATCTTTCAAAAGACGAGACTAATCAACCCGTTACTTTAACAAATACTTACATCAAAAAGTTATCCTCAATATGTACACAAAAACTGAAAACGTCATCACAAAAAAATACAACCGCACGAAAAGTAAACGTGAACGTAAAACCACGTAATGTTATTGAGAAACTACGTCAATCCACGAGAGGTCTGGGCCAAAGCTTCGATGCGACTGTAAGCTTGGTTCATTCCTGACTGCCAACGGATGTAGGCTCTTGAGCTTTTTGAAAATAATTACGTATTGTGGTAGACTTCATAAATGAACTTGGTACGAAAAATTGTAAAGATACTGAAAGCTACAAAATCATACTTTGTTTTCAATTCAAAAGTTGTGCAAGTTTTGATTGCGCTTAAATTATGTCCGGATTTGTTGAAATGTATTAAAGTTTTAGACTGATGATGAAAATTTGTTTCGATTATGTGTTTGTGTGTAATTGAACATAGAGTTTGAGAGTTCTTTGCGGCTTACATCAGACTGCGACAAAATAACGCCTTCTATGCCACTTTTAAACCGCTCCTATTATTTCGAACTCTGTGCTCTCGAAATTCAATGTTTAAATATTGCAATATAAACCAGATATCGCGGCAAAGTAACAGACATTCATTGCCATATTGTTAACCACTGACTCACTCTAGTTAACATCTAAATCCACCATTATTTCAGGTTACTAGACACCTCTATATACCAGAATAAGGCCTCGAAATGTGATAGTTGAATAGGAGTCTCAGTTGGCACTAAAGACGAGTTAAGTTCCGTGTTCACTGTAAATAGGTACATATATCTGTTTATGGTCCTACTGAGACACCTACTAGCTGGAC
Source organism: Ephestia elutella (assembly GCA_018467065.1). Taxonomy (NCBI): domain Eukaryota; kingdom Metazoa; phylum Arthropoda; class Insecta; order Lepidoptera; family Pyralidae; genus Ephestia; species Ephestia elutella. The sequence goes on along the minus strand of CM031585.1, from coordinate 2,046,186 downwards.
CTTCGTGGCTTTGCTCTCGTGAGAATAACGGGTTCAAAAATTACCATATCTGCTATTTTGGATATTTTTCTACCCGTGTTCTAAAAGTCGAATACCGTCTAGTCAATTTTGAGTGATTGAGTAAACATACATCCAAAATTTCGCATTTATAAATTAGTTTGATTAAATTCGAGTCTCACGACTGTTGGCTCTGTCTACCTCGTAAGAAATAAAGACGTAAAGTGTGTGTGATTAGTAGATCTGTTGTAATTTATTTTGATTTCAGATGCAATTAGACTGGATGTAAATATAGATCGTCAAAACGCCTTAATGTATGAGTTTCTACACCGGTATGCACTCGCCATTATAATTCTCCAGTCTTGTGAATAGCTGGCTTTAAACGGCAGTTATTTAATGCTTCGTCGCTCTCAAAAGAGACGGTAACTGTAGGATGCCAGTTATGTTCAAAGCAGGGTTGGAGATAATACACCTCTCTCTTTTACGCTCATTGAGTTTCCAAAAGAGGAACAGAGAGGCAATTAGGAAATGAAGAGGTAAATAAAAGTGAGCGATGAAAAGCAGTCAATGGGAGACCTAGAGGAATGTACTGTCGCTACAACATAGTTTACATTAGGCAAGACGTTATTAGGAAAATGAACGTGAAAAGCAAAAAAATGGTTTATAAGGTATTAAATATGGGCTCCGCTTCCAATTTTATAAAATCTTCTAAAATCAGACCTATGGCCAATGGCCATCGCTGATATATCCGATACATCATACATATAGATATATACTCACCTAGGTGATATGGTAATATAATAGTGTAGTAGATCCAATATCCTAATCCTTATCATAGTCCACGGAAAGTTAAATGCAGCTTGCATTTACTTTTTCCGTACCTTACATTAAATGCAGAATTTATACCAATTTGTTTTAAGTAGAAGTTGAGTTTATTCTTTATAAACAAATATACAAACACAATATTTTATCTGTACTGAAAATAATGATCGTGTTTGATATGTAGTTTACCACTCTACTCGCCCAACACTCGGCCAATGTAAACTTGAACAGATTGCAGATGCAAATTGATTGGTTCTGTTTGATTTCTGAAACTCTAGAAATGCAATCGGTCCTTGCGATATTGGATGCATTTGGTTGTTTCGTGTAGCTATTGTACATAGCTGATTGAAGGCACGTTCTGAACTTAAGACTCATGGAATGTTTCGTTATTCTAAGGTTTGTTTTGTTCATATAATTAGTTAATTTCAGTAGTTAAAAACGTGTCTTAATTACCTCTGCCATTAACAACGGAAGGTGGGAGTACCTATGACGGAAATAAGATAAAACATTCTGAACGAAGGGGGCATTTTTCCAACTTTGAGAAATTAAAAAAAAATCATTATCAATCACAAAAAATTGTAAAGGGACATTTCGTAATACCGAAAGCAAGACGTTATTGTTATTTACGTTTTTCTATTTTTTGCTACAAACTATTTCACGATTCCATTATTGTAAGACTTGTTGCAGGTACATCGATTGAAGAGCCTATTTGTCATAATTTTTTACATCAGTGAAATCAAAATAACGACTTTGAATGGTAACAGTGCTATTGCCCATTCTCTTGTTCGTACAGCTTCGCTAGCAGCATCTGCATGTCAAGTTATGGAACTCTGTGCCACAGTAATAGAGGTCGATTTGCAATGAATGTATGTTGTGCTGTTGTCTGTACTTCAACTGTCAATCATTAGTAAGAGTCCAGTTATTAAGTGTTCTCTCAACCAGGTTCAAAATTAATATTATTACAAAAAAGTCACTTTAAAAATGATATATGATTGTCCGAGAAAAGACGAAATTTTAAAAAAATGCAAATTTTATTCACGAAATTGGCCAACGTAAACCTAAAAGGTAAATTCGCCGTCATATTTCATACCGGGCGAATTACACAACGTCGAATAATTTAATTATTTCCCAGTGTAATATCACGGAATAAACTCCATGGGACATTCGACGCGATAAATATCGATCAATATCCACTGACCGTCCAATTACATTGTACATGTACAGTCACCCACGTGTCATGTCATGATACCTCGCGTAGATCTGTAAGCGGCGGCAATAACGGCGAATTTTTATATGTTGATGCGATGGTGACTGTACTGTACAGGTATCGGAAAGTAATCCGCAGGAAGACCAAAGGCCATTTCACACTTACGCAGTTATTATACAACTAATATTCTCTATGAAGTACCTAGGTGAACAAATGTCATAGATAATGTTAGTGATTACGCTTATTATCGTGTCGCAACAACTATTAGTTTTTTCATTAATTTAATGACTCGATAATCACTCTGCAGTTGACCTTGGTGAATTGGTAAATCCTTTTCATGAACTCCCATTAGGGAATAATTTGGAGCTTAATAGAGATGCAAATTGAAGGACTTAAGTTTTACTTATGTTAAAAATTAACTAGGTACAGATTTAGATTATATTTAAATAGCCCTTTAAAGAGATATTCATGTAGTTTTGGTTCCTTTAGGAGCGATAAGTTTGTTTGTGAGTTTGTGTGACAAATCATCTTCATGGCAAACTCACAATAACTACTTTATTCACATAAATATATGTGTTATTTAACCCGGGTAACATTGGCTGGGCACTAGCAGTTTTTTAAAATAATACTAAACACTCTTTTTTATTTCACATCAAAACAACTGTCAAAATTAAAATTTAAAGATCGGACGTTCATATTTAATTACCACAAAGCAGATGTTAATCTATACATATAATAAAACAGTAAAAATATTTTGTCTGTACATTTAATATTTTTGACTGAAATGGATAGAGGGAGACCTAAAAAGAACAATAGAAAGCAAAAAAATTTTTTTGGAATTTCTTGTCTGTCTGTCTGTCTGTCTGTCTGTCTGTCTGTCTGTCTGTCTGTCTGTCTGTATGTATGTACGCGTTTCACGCAAAAACTACTGGACGGATTTGAATGAAACTTTTTTTGTTGTATAGCTATTAAGCCTGAGCAACATATAGGCTATAATTCATTTTGAAAACTGGAACACCTGATGAAGAACCATAACGGAACAGCTAAACTATAAGTAATATGGAAATGGTGCCTTAACAAAAATCGTTCAACCTGATGAGCATTTTCTGCCGACGTATAAAAATTGAAGATCTGGAACATGTGATGAAAGGCTCCAAGAGACCAGCTACACTATAACATAAATGGAAATGGCGCCTTAGCAAAAATCGTTCAACCTGATGAGCATTTTCTGCTGACGTATAAAAATTGAAGATCTGGAACATCTGATGAAAAGCTCCAAGAGAGATTTTTCATCTAAGCGAAACTCACGCGGGCGAAGCCGCGGGCGACAACTAGTAATTACTATGAGCTAAACAGGTGTGTGGTGTGTTCACCCCCTAATCATTTTAATTGGTCACGTTTGGATGTATTTCTTTTTAGATTTTAGATTTTAAAAAAATACTTTTTCATGTTTTTTTTTTTTCACCTTTGTTCTCTCAGCATTCTTTATTTTTATAGCAACGATTAAAAACAACGAATAGTCAAGTGTACCATCTCTCTAAAGCCGCACATTTAATTGTAACGCATACAGATTTACGAGACATTCCCGATCGGTTATCTTGTATCTGTCTTGCGATGATTTGTTTTGTTCGGGTTATAGTCGAATGGGCAACGGGCCGAACAAATTTGGACTTTTTGTCGAAAGCGCCCAGTTTAAATGGAAGCGCCATATTAACTCACTAGATTTTTGAGTCTGTTATAGATAACACTGGTGTTGTGTCCTTTCTAGTAGCTTTAAGTCATCTGACATGACTTAATGACTACCGCCATCTAATGGCATCCGTTGTGAACTGAACACCAGTGTGATAAGTTTTCTCACGTAGTTTTCCTCCTCCTAGAAAGCAGGTAGGGGTCGGCGAAAATTATCGTACCTACATAGGATGATAGTTTGAGAGTCAGTAGTCTGATATCTGGGGGTCCGGCTGACGGTTGCAATCATTTTAATTATAATTCTTCTTCTGCGGCTCATTTCGTCCACTGCAGGACATAAGCCTCCTCCAATGCACGCCAAGCTTCGGATCTTTTGCAATCCTTCTCCACAATGGGCCTCCAATTTTGGCGATGTCATCGCTCTAACAGGCAGCTGGTTTGCCCTGTTTTCTTCGCCCCATCCACGGCTGCCAGTCTAGTAATTTTCAGCCCCATCTTCCGTCCTCCCTTCGGCTTATGTGACCTGCCCATTTCCACGCGAGGGTAGCTACCCTTCTTCTATATCGGTAACTTTTGTTCGTCTTCTGATTTCGGTATTCCGCACTCTGTCTCTAAGGGAAATACCGAGCATGCCAAGCATAATTATAACTACCGCGCCTCAAAAAAGAACCTGCGCCTTTCAGACTGAGCCACCATTGTCGTTAAAAGGGCTAAAACAGGCCATTTTGAAAAAGTCCAATGACTTGTAATACAATAGCCGGTTTATATTTAAGATGCTGGTAGATTGCCTCACGTCATGTTGTTAGGTACTGATAGTTATTTGTCATGTAGGTTCTATTGTCTGCGTGTTAATTTCTACAGGTTTGTTTATCTGACAGGTACGAATTACATTGACAAATAGTTACATAATCTACAGTTATAAATATGTCGTTTGGCTTGACCAGTTGGTTTAACAATATTAACCGGGATTGCTAACTCTAGAAAATATAGATTTTTTATATGCCAAAATAGTCGTACTAGTACAGTCAGATACAGAGTAACCTGACCCTCTATCTCACCGAATCCTAATCTCATGGGTCAGGCTTATCTGCATCTGACTGTACTAACGAAGAGTTTTTCAGCCTGAATTCACTTGACTCTCAAGTGTTGACCTTGACACTTGAGGTGTAGAGTTTGTAAAGTTAAGGCATTTTACAAACTCTACACCTTCGAAATAAGTGGCTTGGCCGTTTCGCTAATGTCACATGGGCGTAAGTAAAAATTTATTTACTGTTCATTACTTTTCTGTATAGTATAAGAATATAATGTGTATTCGATATAGTTTTTGTAGTAATGAAACTGCTATGCCACATGTGGCTATAACTTGTATACTCTCTTAAATCTAGTCTAATAAATAGCCCTCTAGAGGTTATTGTTAGAGGTTGTGAATTCAGACTGTTTAATAGAAGCTTGACTCTACATGAGATCCTTTTTGACAGTGGTGAGTCCCGAATAATGGTCTCGTCTAGGCAAAATTTTACATGAAAATGTTTTCGGTGGGATACATTTGTTCTTATAACTCGTCTAAAAGTTTAAGTTTTACTCAACAAATATTTTAAAAAAATCCACAAAAAAATCCACCATAAAAGAGGTACACAAAACATGGATTTACAAAAAAAAATGTTAGTTCTTACATGAGAACTACTTTGATAGTAGGTAACCTACCTATTTTACGATTTACCTATGTAGATACTTAATTTTCCATGAACATTTCTTACCGAAAACATTTGTTTTGTTGTATACATTTTAATAACACGTTAACATTACGTATGATATTTTGTAATAATAACTGTAAAAAAAAACCTACTAAAATACAAACCACCAAGTTTTCTTTGTAAAAGAGGCTAACAAAACTTTATCGATATTACTCGTACATCAAAAATAATATTCGATCAATCAGGCAAAACGTTCGAAGGCGAAAAACAATTAAATGCAAATACGAGTGAAATCGATATAGTCTGGTCGATTTATCATCTTTAATCGAGATCCATCGATCGTGGCCGCATAAAGAGCGCATTTGACACCGATCAATCATTTCGATTCTTGGGATAAATCGATAAAATTGATGCAGTCCTTGTGTATCCATTACTTTAGCCGCTCTGAAAATTAATTATTTTTTTTATATAACAAATTAAACGGTTGTGTTTTCCAACTCATTTCTAATATTTAAACCAGAATATATTTCTGATTTAATGAAAAACTGAATCAAAATTTATGTAATTCTCCCCGCATAGCTGTTTCCTGACACTTAAAATTTAGGGGTTTCAAGGCAAGAGTGAATAGGCATGTTTTGAGTTTGCTCGTACCACATTAGATCTCATCTTTGCTTGCCATCAGGCAAGATAGATTTACGTGTACCATAGATCTCATCTTTGCTTGCCATCAGGCAAGATAGAGGTTAAACGCACTCAAACTTTTAATAATAGATAACAAAATTTTTTTTAATAAAATGCGACAAATTTGAGTGCTTTTAGCATCGAGATAAAATGAAGGCATATCATATCAATTTTACCGCCCCGAACGGGTATATTTGAAAATCTATGACAAATGACAGGATCATGACCTAAACAACTATGATTATTAGCAGACATTGGAAAGAAACTGGCATGAATTAAAAAGTATTTTAACAATGTCAGCTTTCTATAAGTATGAGAAAAAAATAATTTTATGTTCTACAATTTCAAATTCGGTAAACCCAAATAAATATTTCTAGTTTCAAAAGGAGCAAACCATAAAAAATAATAACAGCAAAAATGTACATGAATGACAATGCGACGGTAATGCACTGCCCTTATTGTCACTGATAACCAGACGAACAGACGAACACATAAAATGAACATGTTACGAGCATGACAGATTATAAATCCGCGAGGCTGGTGTTGCCAGTTGTGTAAAAGTAATTACTTGGACTATTAATGTTTCCTATTGATAACGCGGTTTGTTTATGATAGATAGTTTTATGTTGATAATAGTTTTGATAAGTTCTGCTATTATAAATGTATTTATTTAACCTTTATTGCACAAATACAATAATACAAATATGGCATAATAGGTGGACTTCATGCAAAAGCATTATGTCTAACAGTCGACCTTTGGGGTAAGCAGAGAACTTAAGTAGGTCTATTAAAAGGATTGTTGGAAACGAGACGGATAAATTAATAAATAAAATGTACCTAAGCTTTAATACTGTACCTAAGTCTATTAAATATGTACATACTGAAATACTTATTTACTGCAGCTATCAACTATTCCCTGTATTTAACTATCCGTGTAAAAAAATACTGAGATTAGTGTTCATACCTACTCCACAACCTTTGACCCTTCAAATTCAAAATAAAACAAATACTGAGTATTATTGCTTGTTTTTTTTTTATTATGTAAATTGCCACGAGATTAAGCCAAAGACTGGCAACACCAAAAGCCCGCATAGGGCGTGCGCATACATATCATTGTCATCAACTATTAACGCAGTTTGACAATTATACAAATGGTATTGCCCAATTAGAGGGGCAGAGTAGTTGTAGATTTCTGTGGGAAAACAAGACAGAAAATGTAACAATAGATCATGCATAGTTTTACATAGAATTAGACCTTATTACTTTCAAAGTAAGTACCTACACTGAGAGTCACATAACTCAAGTTGCCATGCTGCTAGTCTATTTAATGCGTTATTTATCTTTGTCAGAAAATTTTATTTGCTCAATGGTTTTACTTTTAAAATTTTACTTTTCATTACCAATATGGATTTAAGGAATTTTTAACCCCACGGGTCTAAGCCACGGGTATAGGCCTCCTTCATCTTCACATTCTCCTTCATTCTTCATTTCATACCTACTGTTATTTTAACATCATCCGCCCAGCGCATTTGCGGTCTTCCCTGTCGGAGTGTTTCGCCCCATGGTCTCCACTCCACCACAGCTTTGCACCATGAACCTTCTTTCCTGGCGACATGGCCATCCCACTGCCACTTAAACTTTGCAATACGTTTAATGACATCCGTGACTTTACTGTGACTTCTGAGCCACTCATCATACATACATATATAAATATTTTTCACTCATCATACGCTTTAACGAATCAACACTTTATAAACTTTTGATGAGGCTATGGTTGACTAATCGTCTATTTTGAACCAGCATAGATTCTCAGACTTAGTACAGAATGAAATGGACTAACAACAGTGTTCTAAGGATAGTAACTTATTAATACTAGGCCTTTATAAAATATGCGCCAAAGAACAAAGAGTAATTGAATTAACGAAGCTATTGTATTCCAATTTTCGAAAAAAGAACCACGATTTCTGGAATAAATGGAATGATCATAAACTAGTTGACGCCTATTTGGTGTTGGCGCGCACGCGCCGCTTAACTTCAAAGCGCGGCGCTACGCCTCAGCGGCAAAATGGCGGTCGCATAGAGTAACAAAAAAACAGACATTTTTTTTTTGGATCTCTGTCAGTTTGCCATTGTCAATTTATCACATATTATTTTGTAAGTTCCATAGGTATATGGTAGATTAATGTCGATTTAACTGTTATGACAATCGTATAGAGAGAGACCCGACATTAAAGTTTCTTAACAATTATATTACTAAGGAGAACATAAGTACTTACACCTTAATTACCTACTACATATTTGTTTGTTATGAATATTATTTTATTAAAATACGTATTTATTTATCAGAAGTTATTAAAAAAATAAATCATAATATGCATGACAGGCTTGTATATGGCAAAATAAATGTAACTAGGTATGTATTTATTTAAATGGTCAGTACACGAGTAAGACTGTTTTAGATTGCATACAAATAAGAATGAGATTCATAATTCGCAAAGAATATTAGTAGGTGCAACAGAAATAGCAAAATATTTGCACTCAACATAGGTAAAATATCATCAAAATCTCCACAAACATTTGTATTTATACTTTGAGTAAGTAGTTACATTAAATTAAATTAATTAATTTAAATGTTTAATATAAAATACCTGCTGTTAACGGATTGCTAGCCGCTGCTGGTCCTTGAGTGTATATTTTTTTTCCGAAAATAATCACCATCTTGACACCGTCTTGATACGTATCTTTTAAGACCTCAATAATATTGATGTAGCCCTAAAATGACACCAGAGCGATGTTACACTTTGAGCGAAATTGGGCAAAGCGATTAAAAAAACTAAACAAATTAAAGTTAAAATTGATGATGTTGGAGTAAGTACCTATTTTACCATCTGTGACTCTAAATAATCATTGTCGTACGGCCACCGTAGTCGTGACAATCGTGACGGAAGCGCCGGCGCGGCGGCTATTGAAATGCAGCTTTGTGGACACCCTACATTTGTATATTCACTTCATACGGGATTTCATACTTGACACTTCGAGTGTAGATGAATGGAAGATTTTCCTTTCGAGCATTTTATGCGCCGTAGGTCAATACACAGTGCAACTCAAGGTGGTATATAAATGTTTAATGAAATGTGGGAAGATTATTCAGCTTTATTAATACCTGTTTCTATGTTGCAATAAAACTAACTATGCTTTACGGCTTTACCGCCGTGGGAAATAGTAAAAGGGCGCTACACAATCAAAAGTCAATCCTAATGCTATCCTAACTAATCCTAATCCTAACTAATATTATAAATGCGAAAGTGAGTTTGTTTGTTTATTTATAGTAGGGCACTTTCCGTCCAGGGAAAAAGCATTGATCCCGAAATTCACGCGGGCGAATCCGCGGGCTAAAGCTAAGTTATTAAGTAATTATGCTTTTCGCTAAAATTAAATATCTTTTTCAACATTATCGCAAGAACAAAATTCTAAATAATAACTTCATTTTAAACTCAATAATGATTTTAAAGACTGCGAACATCTCAAAGTTCTTAGCAAAATGTTTTTACATGAACTACCGAGCATGTACATAATATAAGGCCAGCTATTACAAAGGCTAACTCCCCAGCGACGAAGGGACCCTAATAACATAGGTATGCAATAACCGTGGCCGGAACCCATGGAATCAAATTTATTCCCTATTTGCAAAGGACGGGTTGAGTAAATACACGGATTAGAGAGAATGGAAGAGGCGTGCGAAGTACAGGTAAAACCAGACGTAGAAAAATATTACCCTAACTTTGTGGTAAAAATAAAAAATGATTTATGGTAATTTGCAAATAATGTGCATAATACAATTTTTTGTTAGTTTTTTTCTTACATATTTTTTTTACAGTTAGAGTAACTTATACCTAGTTTTGGTAAAATAATTCGATTTATTTCAAATCCTAGGTTTCTGGTCAAAAATGTGCCAAATACATATAATTAAAATCCGTACAGCAGTAGTGGCGTGATTAGGAAATTAAGTGGGATTTATTTTTCAAGGAATCTATTTCAGTACCTAGCTATCATTCAATGCGCTTTAAAAAATTACATGTTATAGTTATAAAAAGAGACACAATGACTTCTGCAGTATACATATCAATAGCTCAAATCGGATAAATGGAGGCAGGAGAGGCCTCTGCCCGGTAGTGGAATGGATCTAAACGTCTGAATAATAATAAAAATAATAGGTATTACGGTCCTTACTAGTGATGCGAAACTAGTGATGTGGAAATTTCTTGGAAATATTCTTGAGAACGGAGAATTTTCCTAAAAACCCGTGAATTTTCGGAAATTTTCATGGGAAGAAATTTTCGAGAACAGGAAATTTCTCGGCGCGGCGGCACATCGCTAGTCCTTACTGATCTCTCTTGCTTTATCTACACTCAACACTATCTCGTACAAACTCGCCGGTTATTATCCCTAAAAAACAATAACAATGTTCTTCAATTGTCTCTATATCCTTGTCCAAATGGGTGTCCCAAACCGTTCCGAATCACATCTTAATATGTGTTTAATGTATTAATGAGTTAAGACTGGGTCCGTTAATTGTTAAACTTGTGTTATAACACTGCGTCTCTGTGTTTGTGTTGGTCTGTCAATATTAACAGGCGACTTGTTAAATTGTTAGGCTACGTTTACATGCTCGCTCAATCTCGACAAATGTTAACATACATTGCTCGGTTTTAATGTAAGCTATATTTTGACACAAGACAAAATTAGGCAATGTACAACGATTCGCCCTAACCACTTTAGGTATTAACGTTTTCACCTGAGTTACAAGGTAAATATTATTGGAGATTAGAATCGGGACTTGAATAGAATTTTGATTGCAGACTGACTTGGTAACTCATTGGGATTCAAGTTGCGATCTAGCCAAGACAACAACTGATGTTGTTTGGCTTGAATTGAATGGACCTTATTTGTCAAAATTTCTAAGCATTTCTGAAAATGAAGTGTTGAAATTTATCGAATACCTACCTCACACACTTTGCGTTCACTAATAGGTACCGAGATTTTAAGCCTAATTATTTTCAAAAAGTTATGTTATATGATTAATCTAAGTGGTGGGGCATTAGCAATGAGACTTTTTTATTAAAATAATAGCTTTTGCTCGCGGCTTCACTCCCGTGAATTTCTCAAGGGAACAGTGCTTTCTCCCAGGATGAAAGGTACCATATGTCCTTTTCTGAGTATTCGAAAAATCTTACATGGAACTGTCAGTATTTTGTAATCTTTAACCCATCAGTTTGTTTTTCCAAAACAACAATCCATTTTGTGAAAGTAGGTACTTTCCGTTACATAAAGTACTTAGTAAAACACATTACTAAACGGAAACAAGGTGAAATGCATCGAAAATCTATAACAGCCTCATGTATTATGGTAATGGACGAACAAACGGAAGGTCACTTCTTGTTTTATTTAAATGACCCGACTAACCCATATCTTACTTAGGCCCTTTGTATATTTTAATTCTCTCATACATATGTATGGGGGAGTCACGGTATTGGGGCACGATTTTATTTAAATACTAGCTTTGGCCTACGACTTCGTCCGCGCGTAATTTGTTGTGTTATTGTGCGCGTAACTTCCATGTTTTTCTTCGCTCCCATGGGAGCGGAGAAAAAACATAGAATGTGCCAGCTGCTTTCTCTTCCCGCGCAGATTGTAAAAGTCAATCGAGGGAGAGGACTTTTAAACTGGGGATTCCTCCACTCATAGGCGATGGGCTAGCAACCTGTGACTATATCTGAATCTCTATTCCATCAGAAGCCCACTATTCAGCTAAGCGTGGCCTTCGATTCTCACGACTTTTGGCTCTGTCTACCCTGTTAGGGATAAAGACGTGATTCTATGTATGTATGTATGTATGTATGTATGTATGTATGTATGTATGTATGTATGTATGTACGTATAAATAAACTACTGTTATCCTTATCTAATATCCTGTGACGTTCAGGTTGGGGTCTGTTCATAGAAAATGTTCAGGGTACCTATAGACAGGGTCTGTCCATAGGATGCGTGACACGGAATATACCTACTATTATTTTGCTTTTTGATAAAGAGGCGTTATTTTTCTATATATTTTTTTCAGTTTACAAACCAAAAACAAGATATGCCAGTGATGAGTAAATTCAAAATTGCTAACTGTTAATTTCAGTATAAAATAAAACCTGAAAAACATTTTATTGTCTTTTAGTTAGCCAATAACAAATTACATATTTTAAACCCCTCATTAAGATAACTAGACCACCAAAATAATTTCTAAAACTGTCATACATACATTTTATCACGATTTTTTCCCGTGGGGTGGCAGAGACTAGCGATTTCCTTGCTACGATCCTTACAGATCTCTCTCGCTTCCTCTACACTCATCACTCTCTTCATACATGTTCGCCGGTGAGTGCTCATAATATTTCCCTTTTTAAGGAAGTCCGCAATCTGGTCGAAACTGTCATATTTCATAAAATAGCACAAGTCAGACACAGCCAACGATTTTGTGCATCACACGCCCACCGTAACTAATTGTAACAGATTTTTTTAAAATGTCCTTTGTACTTTTTTCTACGACCAAAGTCACCACTTCAAAGGCGGATAGAAAAATGACTGCTACTTTTTTTTATTGGTGCTAATTATTTGTCCTTTGTCCGGCCCTGGGTGGTTTAGTTTTTATTATAGTCGGTGTTGTTTGATAATGTACATAATTTATGTCAGCAGGTTGGTGGCTGACCGATGTGTGGGTGATTAAATCTGTGGACGCCAAAAAAATGCAAATACCATGTTGTGCATATATTTATTATTATCTAAGGATCTCAAGGAATGATGGAGGTCTTCAAAATTGATTTTTTTAGTTATTTTTAAAACTGCACTGTAATTTGTAACGCCGCTTCCTTTTCATTTGTGTAAGTAATTGTGCTATTTTTAAGCCAATATGAATAAAAATAATTGACTTTTTTGACTTTAGAGAAGGTTGGCGTAGACAAAATGAGGCTTATACCCAGCTATGGGTCATGGATGACTGATGATGAAAAATGATGAATGAATGACTGATGATGAAGACTGATGATGAAAAATGAAAAATAAATTTATAAACATACACCTGAATTAAGAACTTCTATTATCTTTTTGAGGATGGATAATCAGTTTGCGTTATGATTAATCCATCCTGCAAAAATCAGCACGCTGAAACGCAAACTGAAACATATGTAAACAATAAAAGTAAATATGTGATGCAAATTTAAAGTAATATAATGCATGCAACTTCTCATATTTTAAACATTTATTCTGAATTCATAAAATATAAGGACGCATAAGCTGCCTTCGATGAATATATGAAAATAAATTATGTATGTTAATACATTCGGCGATAGATTGAGTTTCATTTCTATGACAATATTTTCATCTGTCTCCATCACGGGACTGACAGGGTCTTAAAAAACCAAAGATCACTCAGTAATTAACACTACCTAACTCGTGACACCAGCGGCTCGGTTTAAATTTCTTGTTCAGATCAAAAATGATAAGGAATGTACCTATCTACCTTGTTTGTTTTACTGGGCACTTTTTACACGACTGACCAAAAAAGGAGTGTTATGTTTTCAGGGTTCATGTATGTATGTAATTTATTTATTCCACCATAAGTCCTGAACGGCTTAACAGATTTTGATGTGAGAGGTATTGTTAGATTCTTTGCATTAGCCCGAATGACTTATGCTACCTATGTAAGTTGTCTGTCGTGTTTTTTTATTTTTAAATAATTAGCTTGTTATTGTAGTAGTAAATGTCATTTACTTTATAATTTTAGACAGGATTTGAGTGTTACGTTTTTTTTAAGTGGGTAGTTAGGTAATTGTAGTTTAAGTACATTTTTTTTTTATAAAATTGCGGCCTTTGCCCAGCAGCGGGACAGTAGGCTAGTAACAAATAAAATAAAAAAGCTGTAAATAAAATTTATTAATTTTAATGAAAACTTAAAAACGTTCATTAGCCAGAATCATTAAATATATATTAAATGTTAATTACTTACTTCCAAGAACAATAATTAATGTAAGCCGAACAAGTTGGCAAATTCAAAAATGGAACGATCGATCACGAAGACGTTAAGTACTTTTAAAAATCGAATTGTCCAAAACGGGCCTGTTAATTAAAAACGTCAATCACGAGTTAGTTTATACGAAATAAAAGTTAACGGTGAAAAAGTAAATTTGATTTTGATATTTTATTTAAATGCCAGGATTGACTTTCGGTTTTTTAAGAACATATTTCTTAAAAAATTAAATATTATGTCATATTTTAGACAGTGATGAATGTAGGAGGAAAGCGAGAGATTTGTAGTGATCATCGTAAGTGGAAATTTATATTATACCTGTACTATCCCGATGCTATGCAGAAATGAGACGTCAGATAATATGTTTTTGTACATAAGGAGTATACCCATCAATCTATAGAGTTTTGGATTTGTAAAAACTACTATAAAAATCGTTTTTTATGCTAGTGGCATTAAAAACAACTAAAAACATCTGTAGGAGAAACTTGACATATGCTGAGCGGAAACCATTCTTGAGCATATTTATAATTTTACGTTAATTATTATGTAATTAACATCCAGAAAGTCATGTTCTTCCAAATAAACAACTTTCTTTAAAATTATAATTCCATACAATATTTCTACACCATTATCACAAGTGAAACTCATGAAATCACACCTTATACATATGTGCAAATAAAGTATTTTTTACTCATAAACAGTATATTTTGAAAAAGCTTTGTCTCCCAATAAGATATAATCCACTCCAAGTTGGTCGTTATTTCACAAATTTCAAAATATAAATAATATCATTAGCCTCATTTCATTAAACTGCTAATGCCCTGTGAAAATATAAATAAATCGTCAAATTAAAGGTGTTTATGTTTGCCTGTCTCCATTGTATTTTGGAACGAGGTATTTTATGGGGTGCAAGTTTTAGAATACAGTTTATTGTTATTGAAGCGAAGATGGGAGTAGCTGCAAACTGGGTTACAAGTCGCGTAAGCTATTGCCACTCTACAAAATTCATTTGCCTAGATATTCTGTCAAATACTGAAAATTAACGGGATCCTTTTTATTTCTCATAAGGTTAATAATCATAATATGGTTTGTCATAAGGCCTTTCTCATAATTTTTTTATCATAATATTTTATTTAAATAATGTTTATTGTAATAATATTTGTGTAGGCATAATTATAGATTGTCATACTGAATTTTCTTATAAAATGGTTTATCATAATGGATTTGTCATAACTGTTGTAGTCATAAACATACTTTATTTTTTATTTTGTTGATGGTTTCCTGATTCGAGTCTGAAAATGTGATATTTGATTATACCTATTTCACATTAAGTTGACAAAGACACTAGTATAGGTTAGGGTGCGGCGGGGGTGGCCCTTGGGCCACCCCTAAGCCGCGAACATAAACAACAAAAAAACAAAAACTTAACAAATCTTACCTTTTTGTCTGAGTAGGTACATCCGTTCATTATGAGTTCTCTTTTCTCTGTACTTTATGAGTATTACTATTATAATTAAATTATATTATGATTATTTATATTTATGACAATTTGTATTTATTACAAAACAATTATGTTAAAAAAAATATGTAAAAAAAATATTTTAATGTTAATTTATATTAATTATGATTATGTGAAAAAACATTATTTCAAACTATATTATAACAAATATTTTTATAAGAATCATTAGAGACCCAAAATTAACTACACATTTTTGATTTATTCCAATCCAAATTAATAATCGAAATTTCAAAGTAATACCAGTGGTATTCGTTCGTGATATTGGATTGGAATAAATCACATTTTTAACGCAAAATCGCATCTTTGTCAGTTTGCTACAATCAATTTGACACGTATTTGCAATTTCTATACATTAAAAGTTAATTTTCACACCTGCGCCATACACTTTTTACCTAACAAAAAGGGGTTTCGAAAGAATTAGGTAGTTATTTAAAGAAACGAAATGTGGCACTCAGATGTGTCTGGCGAAAATACAAGATTAAAATGAAATAATCGCAATGTTACTAGCGTAGCTAATCTCTGTTTGAATTATAAATCTGATTTAAGCTTACCATTGATTAGTTTCTTAACACAAACATAAAGTGCATAACATAACACTTATAAACTATAACTTTATGGTCCTATAAAACTCGATATCAAGACGAAATAGTGAAGAGTACAGAGGTATGGTTTCAGCACTCTAGCCTGGTGCGCTAGTAGAGTAAACAGTATGATACACGGTAGAGTTCTTACTAAATAAACATTTTTCTTTCTTTCTATAAGTACTATTTTTAACAGTATTGGTATTTATTTTTTGGATTTTTGAGCATCTCAGATGCAATATTAGTACTAAAGTACTCTCATATACCTTATTTCTATATGAGAGTACTTTAGTATTGGTATTCCTAGTCATACTCTACCAAAATTGTTTACATTACTATAGTCACATAACACATTTAACTCATGAACCTTTTAACGTGCTAAGTCTATTAAAGTTAGTAAAGAAGTCAGTACACCAAGCTTATGCAATTTCCAAAATATTTTACAATAGTTATTTTACATATAAACTTTCAAATAAACAAATTTTAACTCATCCGGTGATCATAACTCCAGATTAACATAATTTGATAGTTTTGATCTGTTAGATTTTAATTTTTTTAACGGTAAATTGGGATGCAGTGTTGGAGCAACATCGGCGCGCCTCGGCTACGTTCGGCTGCGCGCGCGCTGCCGGCCCCGCCGGCCCGTGCGAGCGAGACAGCTGACCAAAAAGCAAATCAAATGCAGGTCAAATTGGGTGTTTAGATTTTTTAAACCTCGGGATTGCATTGGGAAAGGGATCTTAATGCTCATCTTAGCCTAAAAGACTTTGCCATAGATTTCCACATAGATTGATTGAAAACTATCTTAATCCATTATCATCTATCGATCTTGACGTTATGGCAATAATTGCGATACGAATCGCCAGCCAAAAAACCTTATAATATATTTTTTATTTTAAAGCTTTATCTTTATACTCTCCATGTTTTGTGATGAGATTGTGCACCGGTGAGCTGAGTAAATTGACTTGGTTGGTAAGGCTTACTTTACAAATTTACTGGGTACTTAAATATACATTGTTACCGCATAAAAATAACCATTTTGTCGCTATTTTATGTCTTAATCCTGACTTGAGATTAATAAAATACTTTTTCTACAAAAACCGCCAATATGCCTAAGAATATTGTGAATTTATTTTACACTAGCCTATGCCCGCAACTTCGTCCGCGCGTAATTTCCTATTGTTTATATTTCAAGTTCTAAGCGGCGTGTCAAGATTAAACCTACGCCAGATTTTAATTTAGGGCTTCAACAATACAACAGTGGAAACCGCATGAAATTTGGTCCAGTAGTTTTTACGTGATACGCGTACAACATACAGATATAAAGAAGAATGGCACACGAAAATTCTATAAAAAATAGTTTTGGCTGCTAAATAGTTTGGCCGGTTCACTAATGTTTAACCAAAAAACTTTTCACAAACCATCACTTTATAAACTATCACTTAAAAAACTATGCCTTTTAAAAATGTTTCATTTTACAAACTCGTTATTTTATAAACGTTTCATTTTACAAACTTTTTTTTTTATAAATGTTTTCGGTCTTTCCGGGTGGTCATAAAAAAAAAACCTGAATTGTGGAGATCTGGTGCCCTCGCTAGGTATCAAAGATCCTGTGTTGCAGGTTATCAGGTCCCCCACCCGCTGTGACACAATAAAAGGTATTAAGCATGTTGTAATCATGTCACAATACAATTTGTGAGTTAATTTACAAATAAAAGACGAGTAATGACTTCTGTACCTAACCCTACGATGAAAATCTTGGTATCAGTGAGCTTAAACTTGAAAATATCTTCTAGTTTTGGTAAATAATATTTATCAAACGATGAATTTGCCATAAGATATTTTATCTAACGTTGTTTTACCAATTGGAAATTTAGTTAAATAATTTGTTTGTAAAATGATAATTTGAATAAAACCAATATTTGTCTAGTAATTAGTTTGTAAAATGAATCTTTTTTAAAAGAATGACTTTGTCAAAGCATATGTTTTTCAAATGTATAGTTTTACAAGCGTTGTTTATAAAATGATTGTTTTTTAAATAATAATTTGTAATATGAGGGTGTACCAGTTTGGCCCTATGAAGATCCCTCATAGTTTTTTCTTAAATATTTCCTACGTGTGTACAGACATAAATCAGTTACATACAGTTATATTATGTATTTTTAAAACTCAGGTGAACAATATTCAAAATTCTATGTAATGCCGCGTTCTCGCGTTTACGCAGCGACGAGCTACACGTCACATCGGACACAAAATTATATGACAACCGTTGAGAATGGTCTCTTGTAACGTCGATACCAGCGTAACGTTGAGGGGAAAGAGCGGCGAGTGGGGAGTGGCTTTGCGTCGTCTGGGATTCTCGACAGATTTTAGGTCAAACTGTTAACAAATTGGTTGCACTCTTTCGTCTTAAAAGAGCTAAAAAGAGATAGACATATTGTCACAACAACTCCACAAAAAATAAATTCACAAAAAAGTTATTACGAGAGAAGCGGCTTTCTACAAAGGAACGCAGACTGTCGCAAACTTAAGGGGCCGCGTTTTGGATTATTTCTGATTTATTTTGAAGCCTTTTTTTAAATCATCTGGAATGCGTGCAAAGTTAAAAATATCGAAAGAAATTAGGTGATATTTGATTTAAACAATAATTACTGGTGGTAATCGCATCAGGCTAATAGTATTCTATTTTTTAATACTTATGGTAATGGCTGAAACGGTGGTGGCCGACTGTTGGGGCGCCCGCCTGTGGATGCAAAATCCCAGGTTCGAATCCTGCCCGGGCTACATGGCTTTGTATACCAATCTGACTCATGTTAGTTTTCATCGACCACCACTTGCTTCCGGTGAAGGAAAACATCGTGAGGAAACCTGCACTCTGGTTGATGATAATCAGCTAGTGTGTGAAATGGAGAAGGCAATGGCAAACCACTCCATTAAAATTGCAAAGAGAGTCGTGTGTGTTTCATTCCATATAATGATCACAACCCTCAGTCATGAGGAAATACGACTAAAGAGAGAGATGGTAATGGCTAAGAATCCATAATAATGACGATTAGTGTGTTGCAAAAGGCAATACCAGTTTTAAAAACAAATTAATGTGTTATTTTGTAATCAGTGATATAAACTTCACCTAAATAAAATAATAAACCAAACAATACGATGAAATAAAATATTAGGTAACCATGGATTACATCCCCTTAAGCTAGCAGCAGACGGCGTTAGCCGCTGCGACCTGCGGCCTCCGTTAACTATACCGAGACTTAGGGGTGTAGTAAAACATCGATGTTTATTATTAGTTATATAGAAGCTTTTATTTTATTTTTTGGTAGGTAAAATTTGTTTTTGTAGTAGTTTCAAGGAGTGTATTTCCATCAATCTAGAAACCTTAGAAAATCTATAAAATATACTTTAAATACTTTACTATATAAAGATAAACGTATACACAACATCTTATAAAAAACCAAAAACATTATTAAAAATGCTACTTTTAACCGACTTCAAAAAAGGAGGTTCTCAGTTTGACCTGGATTTTTGTATGTATGTTTGTCCGCGATTATCTGGCGTTTGGCTGTACCGATTTTGATGCGGTTTTTAGAAAATCATTTTAATGCAACGCAATAGAATTACATATTTATATATCGACTAGCTTATACTCACGGCTTTGCCCGAGAAAATTGTACATCAAAGCTTTCCTTTATTATGACATGACCCACCCAGTCCATTAGTATAAATCGCAAAAACATCTGTTCAGTAGTTTTTGAGTTTATCGCGAGCAGACAGACGGGTTGTCCCTAGTTTGTAAGTACCTGCCAAGAAAGACAAAATATCGATATATCGATGTTTTGTTTTCGTGTTTGCATACATCCCTAAGCCGGCGTCTATCAAGGTGCTGCAAGGTGCTGCAAGGTGCCGCCGGTCGCAGCGACCAGCTACACTCGACAGCACCCTGCAGCACTTTGATTAACGCCGCTATAAGTTGAACTGTTGACATATTGGATGTACTCTTTCTTCATATGCACTAAATGCTGTGCTAAAAAGAGACAGATATATCACACACATTATCACTACAACTCAGTGTAGTCGCGTGCTGCAGACTCTTGCGGCTTAAAGGCGGTCTCGTGATAATCGGTGTGCTGTTAACTCTAACTACAGTCGACGTATTCGCCAGACCCCACTTTAACGGAGGAGAATTTTTGTGTCACTCGTGATCGTTTTTCAACCGACTTCAAAAACCAAAAAGAGGAGGTTTTCAAGTCAGCTGTATTTTTTTTACTATGAGAGATGCGCGAGGCTGATGTCAATCGCCCTAATATCCCTTAGAACACAGCATTGTTACGTAATGGACTGAACAGGCAAAAATTAAAGAAAACACTAAATAAAGATTGATGTAGAATCAATCGCGTCTTACCCACCGGCGACGGAGGGCAATCAATTTTAATCTGAGAACTTCGCACGTGTTTATAAATCTGTCTCTATCCCACATCTATTTATTGGTATACGCCAGAAAGAGATAGTGATACCAACGAGGCTTATACATTGATGAGAAAAAAGTGAAGGGAATAGATGCGCCTGAATTGACTAAATAGGATTTTTTCATCGTTTCCTATTGCTTTTGAAATAAATGACTGGTTATCAATTCTGCTAACGTTAATTCTTAATCGTGTTTTAATGGTTTTTTTAATCAGTGATGGTGGTCGAGTTGTTAGGAACTCCTGCGGTCGAAATGACCCAGGTACAAATCCTACTCTCGCCACGTGAGTTTGTATACCAATCTGACTCTACATGAGTCAGATTGGTATACAAACTCACGTGGCAGTTGTATTGCCTATTCTAGTTTTCATAAACCACCTCTTGCTTCCGGTGAGCGAAAACATTATGAGGACAACTGCACACGAGTTAACTGTTCAGTTTTCTATAGTGTAAACGGACACTGCCACTAGGTGGCGGTAGTCGTAAAACTCATGTTTAGACGACTTGAATAATCTGATACTGATAGTTAAACATATTAGATATCTTCTTTTTATAGTGCCGTTTCTCAACGAAGATTTGCGACCATTCCGGCTATCAGAACTTTTGAAGCTGCTGCACGAAAGAGCGTCCGAGTCATAGACATAGAAAAAAAATTCATTCTTTAATAGACATATAAATTTGATTGTCAAATGAAGCCCAAAAACGTTTATGAATAGTGTGCTCCAAATTCAATTTTTATTACAGATTGCTTACAAATTCTGTGGAACCAAAACTCATAAAAAATTTCAAACTTGTCAAAAATGAGCTTCATAGATGATATTACCTGTCCTTCACGAACATAGGCAAAATCCATATCTGACGTTTCGCTTCCTCAGCTGTCTGTCTTTGTAAAATTAAAAAAAAAAATCTAGCTATGCTATGGTCCGGGTACTCGAGTAAAACCAGTCTCTTAGATTCATTAGCCAAGAGGTTTTTCTCCTTTACATTAGATATGAAGAAGACAATAATACAAAAAGAATAGATTAAAGCATGTCCTCCAAAAACTAACAGTCTTTATACATCCACGTCCATGCATCAGTTTTGATGTAAAAGTGTAGTCCAGTCGTTACGTGATGATGTGGACTTTCCGAATTAAAGTCACTAAAGAAGATTGAACGGTGTCTTAAGACAGTGCTGATGTTTATCTTTAGATGATCGTCGAGATTACGGTCTTTAAGGGCCCATTAGTTTTGAAATTAATTAGTTACACTTGAACGACCCCATTAGTATTATTAAAAATATTAATAAAATTTTTACAGTCTGTCTATTAAGTCCTGAAATTAAATGATGGCGCCACTGATGTGCATGTAGCAACCCTATATAGTGTGACCAAAATAATTTCGATACTAGCAGTTCGTTCAGGTAAAGAGAGCTAATAAATAAACACATTATTCAGCCATATTGTTTTCGTTTTATTTACAATAGGTACCTTGCTTATGAAAAGTTTAACTAAACATTTTTAATTTAACCAGAATAATGTTTTTAATCATGTTTGTTGCAATGGCTCAGGATAGGAAATGTTGGCGTATACAAAAGGAGGCTTATACCCAGCAGTGGGTCATGGAAGGCTGACGATGATGATGAATGTTTTATAGATAAAATACTAAGGTTGATCACTTTCACTCATCATCGGAGTCCAAATATTCAACAACAAGAAACGTTTCGTTACCGCTTTCATCAGCGGCACTTCATCACTACAGCTGCTGTCACCACTGCTGCTATCATCGCCTAAGCGAACAATCAATTCATCTATATCTAGATACAGGTAACGTCCTCGCTCATAGTACTCTTTTTTGAGCGTCTCAACGTAATGGCAGCAGTTTTTCCATATTCAGATGTGATGCTGTAAAAGGCCTCTTTAACAAGTTGCTTCGTCGACTATGGGCCTAACTGTACTCTTTGGTTTTCCTAAAAAAAAGAATAAAAATTGTAACAAAATAGAAACAATAACTTATTCACAAGAAACAAATAATTCAAATTCAAAATTGATAGAAAACCCGAATAGACTGAGATGTACCATCATAATGTATCAAAAATTTATGATCATACTATAATATGACCTATTTACAATTTTAGTCTAACCTAAAAGTGTACGATGTAAACAATACCTTTTTTCTTTTAAAAATCGTAAATTCAGTATATTTGTAACTTCAGCTATACCCATAATATATGTTGTTCTCCCATAAATATCATCGAAATCTCACAAAATTCGTCCATCCTTGCACTCCGCAAAACATAGCTGGAAAACTTTAAAAATCAATTCCCGCGTGCGACTCCGATTTACTTTACTCATTTTTTAAACTTTTCTGCGTAGTTTGGTCTTAATTTATTGCAGTTTAATCAAAACAATAAAAATACTATCGAAAAACAATTCAATATTGTTGACAGCATTGACAGCTGATGTACATACGTTTGGTGTTGCCAGACATATCATCAATGTTAGTTCCTCGAACTTTAATGTCAGGACTTTATAGACAAGCTGTATGTAATAAGATAATTATAACTTTAAAGTTATCTGCGGGAGTGGAAGCAGGCTTCACTCAACAGAGGATTGTGAAAGGAGAAAGCGAAGGTATTTTCCCAGTAGTGGGACACATCTATAGGCTAGGAAAAAAAAGATAATTATAAATTACAATGTTACTAATCCCTTGACATCACGTTAAAGAAATGCTGATTATGTATTCCTTAACGACTACGCCATTTTCCATAAATCATAGCTAAGAACTCTCTAAATTAAGTCAAAACTAGCTTAAAATCCGTTCATCTGTTTGGGAGCTACGATGACATAAACAGACATAGGTATAAATCCACAAATACATAGACGCCACGTTGAAGAAATGCTGATTACTCCGTAACGACTAGGCCATTTTCAATAAAGCATAGCTAAAAACACTCTCGAGTCAGCTTTTTTTTTAAAAAAAAGTGACTCATATTCCGTTCATCCGTTTGGGAGCTAGACACAGACAAACATACAATTTCACAGATACATAACATAGATACTTTTCATGTCAACACTACTACAATAGAAACAAAATTTACTTATCTCAATTTGCAATTATGTGTTGTTTTCAACCACCTTAGTATACTAAATCCTCACAGATTTCAGTCCTATTGACACAGCCTCAAGCTCACGACCACTAAATCACAACTCATCAATACAGACTCGCGTTAGTCATAGGTTATAGCTAATCGATATAAGCTGGCATAATTTATAGCTCATAATTAGTGATTAAACGAACTTACCTGAAG
Source organism: Ephestia elutella (assembly GCA_018467065.1). Taxonomy (NCBI): domain Eukaryota; kingdom Metazoa; phylum Arthropoda; class Insecta; order Lepidoptera; family Pyralidae; genus Ephestia; species Ephestia elutella. The sequence goes on along the minus strand of CM031585.1, from coordinate 2,022,167 downwards.
TGAAGTTCTATCATAATTATACGAGATGCTTCGTCCGAAGTATTAGTATAACACCTGTAGTAACGTATTTATAGTGGTCGCCGTCCACAATCTTGAGAAATCTAAAGAGGGTAGGAAAAAAATAAAAAACATTTTGACGGTAGTACATCTGACATTTACCCCGCAAGCCGGACATTGCTTCATTACGTTGAGATGCTGTAATCACACCACACACAGATATATTACGATTATCTTATGGGCTGTTGCTGAATAGCAAGGGTAGGGTGGGTTACTAATACTTCGGACGAAGCATCTCGTATAATTATGATAGAACTTCACTTCAGGTAAGTTCGTTTAATCACTAATTATACTTCAATGCTTCGTCCTTCGTATTAGTATAACACCTGTAGACATTTAGAGCTTACTGTCGTAATATATCGTGTTTATCAAGAAATAAAAGTAAAATTAGTTAATTTAATCATTTTAATAATCATATTGGAACTTAGGTAAACCTCTACCAAACACAATATCATCATGGTAATGTAAATTAAACATTATATCTTCTGATTGAAAATACCTATGCCAATTACATTCTTGAAATAATAATTAGATTATTAGGATTACATTTATGTATTTAATATATTTTTGTACTTAATATATTTATGTATTTAATATAGCTAAGGCTAAACAATCATCCTCAGAACTATTTAGGATGGGTCTATTATAGAATTTGAAGAAGGTGTTTGAGGAATTACTCCATCCTGCAGTCTTTCTGATTTGATCAAGACTGACCCCCGACTTGTGCGCCGCGGACGTCGCGGCGTGCCGCGTGCTGTGCGCGGAGAACTGAGATATGTCTATACCAGCGAGGTGCAAGGTGCACTTGATCCATTTACTTAATGTTTGAGTATTAATTGGTTTATGAGGTTTTTTCACAGAGATAAAAAGTAGGTCATGTTGACGGATAGTTTTTGTGGTATTAATGTATGATTGTAAAGCTCTTGCTGGACATATCTCAGGTTTACTGTTAAAGAATGGAATACAAAGTGTAGGTTGCTCTGAACCGGGACGGGACGTCTTGATCAAATCAGGAATATTAATAACAATTTTGGTTGTGAGTATTAATATGTTAGATAACTTAATTTTAGATAATGTTTGAGCTCTATGAGCGGTAATAAGAGCCAACAATGTTACCAATTTTTTAGAAATTTTATCTATAGTTAGACTATCATTTGGATACCATTGACTGAGAAAATTAAGAACTATTGAGGTGTCCCAAGTGACTTTATACTTGGGTAAGATCGGGCGCAGCCGAAACATGCCCCTCATTAATCGTTTGATTTGTTCATTATTTACTAAAGAATCGCCGAGTAAAAGACTGAGTGCCGACCTACAAGAATTAACTGTGCTATACTGCGCACCTTGTTCAAATATTTGTGTCAAGAAGGTTAATATATTTGGTATAGAAGGTGAAAATATGTCAACTTCAGAATTTTTACAGAAATTAAACCATTTTCTTAAGCAAGAGTCATATTGCTTGAGAGAATTATCTGATAATGATGATAGCATTATATGGATCGTAGTCTGCGGAATATTTTTTCCTGCTCATCGCTGACCGGATAAGATTCCTGCCACCAGGGAAATGGTCGAATGTATGTTCTGGTTGCTGGAATGAGAGATAATTAATTTTTTATTTGCTTTGAAAATTATAGGATCTGAAGATAAAAGCTTTTGAAATAGAGGAAACCATGGCTGTGTAGGCCAGTAAGGGACAACTAAAATTCCTTTTGCATTTTCTGTTACAATTTTACGAAGGGTTTTAAGGATCATTGTAAATGGTGGAAATGCGTAGAAAAATAAATCCGACCAACATACTGTGAAGGCATTTACAGCCCACGCATCAGGGTCAGCGTGCCATGAAATGAATTTATGACATTTCTTATTAATTCTATTAGCAAATAAATCAATTTCAGGTAAACCAAAATTATATACTACTTGATCGAATGCATACGGAGCGAGCTCCCATTCTATGTCTGGGTGGATACGCCTCGATTCGGCATCAGCAATTACATTGTCCGATGAGCGTATATATGATGCATATACGTAAAGATTACGATTTTCACACCACTGCCACAGACTTTTTGTAACCTCAGTTAAATGAGGAAATTGTATCCCTCCCATACGGTTAATGTATGAAATTGCTGTATTATTGTCTACTCTTAAAAGAATCTGGCAGTTAGAAAGATTTTTCGCAAAAACCTTAAGACTAAAAAATGCTGCAAGAATTTCAAGGTAATTTATATGATGTGACTGTTCGAGCTCAGACCACTGGCCACTCGCTGTGCTCTCCCCGCAGGATGCTCCCCACCCTGTCGTTGAGGCGTCGGAAAAAATCTCCAAATGATACTCGTCACTTTTAATTTTACTTACAGAATTAGAGATCGATCTTTTCCACCATAATAGGTCTGGTATAAGACTGGAAGGTAAATTCATAAATTTATCGTAGTCATTGTCATTTTTAATATTTAAAAATTTTTGCCGCTCAAATTGTTTTGTGTACAACCAACCATATTCGATTGCGGGACAAGCTGACACTAACAAGCCTACAAACTTAGCAAAATCACGAACCTTACAGCGTTTAATATGTAAAAACTTTTCTATATGAGATTTGATTCGCTCAATTTTTTCTGGTGGAAGACTGACTTGGAGATTTTTTGAGTTAATGACAAATCCTAAAAATTTACATTGAGTGGATGGATTTAATTGACTCTTTTCCTCATTTATGATAAAACCTAAGGCATTTAACAATGTCTGTGTATCACGTAGGTTTTGTATACAATCATTGATATTATTGCCTATGAGATGAAAATCATCTATGTATAGGGTAGATAGATGACCAATAGATCTTAATAGTTTTATCACCGGTTTCATCAGTTTCGTGAAAACATACGGTGCCGTATTAAGTCCGAACGGTAAAACATTAAACTCATATAAATTATCTTCATATTCGAAGCGTAAGTATTTTCTATGAGTAGGGTCAATTTTAATAAAAAAATAAGCATTTTTTAAATCAACACAACACATAAGACAATCTTTAGAAATTAATTTTAGGGTAGTTCGCAAATCTTCAATTTTGAAGTTTTTTGTACAAACAAATTTATTTAACGACTTTAAATTAAGTATAAATCTCATTTTTCCGTTCGGCTTAGGTATTAAGAAAATCGGTGATAAAAATTGATCTTCTAAAGGTTCGCACTTAGAAACAGCACCGATATTGAGTAGATCAGTTATTGATTCACGAAAGTGAATCTTTTCTGTATGGGAATAAGTTCTCTTTTTTGGAGGACTTATTTGTTTAGGGTAATTTGAAAAGGGTATTTTATATCCCTTAACGAACGATAATACAGTGTGGTCGGCCGTAATTAGAGACCACTGAGAGTAAAAATGAGCTAGCCTTCCGGCGTACCTTACCGGGTCTAGCGGCGGTAGCTGTCGTGCCGATTCCGCGACGACCTGTAGGAGCTGCGCTGACGCCGCGCCGGCGCACTCGCCCTCGCGCTCGAAGTACTCGGCTCTGCAGGCTCTCTCGTCCTCGGAGCTCCCGTCGACCTGCGACCCGGGTGCGGACCTTTCCAGTTTAAATGGCTGTTTTTACGGCCAGGCTGAGATGACTTCCCGGTTTGAACTGGTGGTGTTTTGGATGGACCAGCGGTTGATTTTAATTCGATGCCTGATTTATTAATCACTTTAGCTAATTTAATAGTTTCTTGTAAATTTTCGCCAAATAAAAATTTATCAATTTTTGTATTTTGTAATTGGGTTTTCATATCATTTTTCAGTGAAGATAGCATAAAATTGCGTCTAGTGTTGGAGTCAGTATGCTGGCAGTCGCATATAATGCGGCTCGCATCCATTAGCAGTTTCAGCAGTTCAGGATCTTTATCCTTACTAGCCAATAAACGTGATATTGCCTCACCAAGGCAGGATATGGCGGCAGCAAGTTGCTTTTGCTTGAACTCGATAGCTTTGTCACGCTTGATCACTAATTCTGATGAAGCGGCTTTTATCTCAGCGTTTAATGCTGGAGGATCGATGAGGGTACAGTTGGCTGGCGTCAAGTATTTAGAGGTCAACTCTTTCCTTATTTCTTTTGATAGTCCCGATGCGACGGTATGCTCCAAACGTATGGCTAACTCTTTATTAATCTCTTTTCCATACTTAATTTCGATGTTCGGATCTACACCCAGAATTTCAAGAGCGATACTGTCAAGCTCGGGCCGTTCTATTACAGAAGCTTCTTGTTCATTGACCGTTTGTTGTGTCGGCAATGAATCGAACGCGGGCGGTTCAACCGCGGGCTGTTCGGACGCGGGCAGTTCAGGCGTGGGCGGTTCAACTGACCTTGCACTAAGCACCACAGACCTCAACTGAGGTTCATCATCCCTATCACTAAGCCTTGTAAGGTCTTCGTCTCGATCTGTAATGAGCAAATATTGCTTTGCTATAGGAGCTGCAAACTAGAGTAGACAGTCCCCAGGGTTTGCCACGTACTGTCCGAGTTCTATTTGCTATTATGGCTCAAAGATCAATTATTTTTAATGAAATATACTCGCTATTTAGAAAAAGACAGGCCCACGGGTTTACCTCGTTCTGTCTGTTATTCTATGAGTCACTCAACCTAGATACTATAAAAAATATAGACATTAGACACTGACCTTCAAAATATGACCGCTGTGAAGAATCTTCACTGTTTCGGCGTTTGCGTCGCGTACGACGACGAAGTTTTTTCTTCAGTCTTCTTAACTGCTTATATAGTTCATCGTCAGAATCCATATCACTGTACTTCCTTTTAGGCATATTCACAAAAAAAATTGAATAACTTACAGGAGAAAGAAAACGTGTGGTACGGCGGAGCACACAAACACGAATGAAGCAATGTCCGGCTTGCGGGGTAAATGTCAGATGTACTACCGTCAAAATGTTTTTTATTTTTTTCCTACCCTCTTTAGATTTCTCAAGATTGTGGACGGCGACCACTATAAATACGTTACTACAGGTGTTATACTAATACGAAGGACGAAGCATTGAAGTATAATTTATGGCTAGCATTGGATTTTCATTTCACTTTGTAGTTTTATTTACGACTGGTGTGGATGTGATTTGTGTGTGAAGTATATGCTATCAACAGCCTATTTGTTATGTTTAGAATTCTAAATTATGAGGCACACATACAGACATTAGGTAAATGTAGTGTATAGTTAAAAGAAAAGTCACCTCAATGGATACATCATAGGTAGCTACTTAAAATAGAAATATGCATCATATTTAGAATCTGAATAATTTCACTTAACTTTTACTAGCTGTTGCCCGCGGCTTCGCCCGCGTGAGTTTCGCTTAGATGAAAAATCTTTTTGTGTTCCAAACTGTAGTAACCTAAACTCCAGTACTCAAAATTTCAGCCATTTGGTTATCTCGTGTCCCGCGGGATTATATTAGAGTCGCCAAATTGTACTGAATGCGGAAAGATCGAAGATGTTTCCCATATTTTGATGGAGTGTGTGCGGAATGATTATCAGAGACTTAGTTTTATACAGGGCTCTAGTTTAAAATTAATACATGTAGGACTTTTTAACAGCATTCTTGCCTACCGCTTGTCAAAGGCTGTACCAAATTCATGATCATCTGTCATAATTACTATTCTCTGACATAAAGTACAGTTTGAAAATATAAAATTGCATATATGCAATTTGTGGCCATGTTAGTGATTTTAACCCTAAATTCAGTCAAAGCAAGTCATTACAAAGTCACAGAATTTTACAATACCCTATTTGGAAACATGCACAAGACAAACAGTATTTTCATACATAATCCATAGCACTCCATACAAATTAAAGGCTTCGGGCGATGGTTGGCTACTAGGCTATTTTAACGCTGCGTTTACTTGCTGTCGCAGAGGAGAAATTTAAGAGAGACTCAGTAGAGTACCTGCTGTTAAAATTATAGTCAAAAAAAACTTAATAAGAAATATTAGTTTAAATGGATTCGATGTTCGGCTTAGTCAAGTCAAAGATCGGAAGTGATTTTCCCCCATTTAATTGATGGGTTCAAAGCTAATGATTGCAAGCAAGGGTTTGATTGGTGTTTTATATAAAATTTTGTCTATTAAAAATGTTTCTGCCGTGTAATAAGTGTAAACAATCAGTTTTTGACGTGAAAAAGTGCCAGTGAAGGCCAAGTTTCAATAAAGTATTTTTTATCTTGGTTCTCTAATGGAATTGCCCTTTGCCCTATAAATTTCTGGCCAGATTAACATGATTTTAAGCAACCACCAACATAATTTTTAGTTCACTCTCTATATACAAGGTGTAACGGAATACCTATATCCATATCGATTGAGCCTATTGTGACCATGGTTTCAAACTAGTTCCAGATGTTTTTAGTCTTGTATGTTTCTGTTTTAATTTTTAATTTAAAAAAAACAATACATATACACAATATTTCAATTTGAATTGGCACAACACTATTCACCACTATGACAGTAAACAGCTGTTGGATTCAAGGTCAATCATCTACCACTATCAAAATTAAATCACACCTCCTTGATTCTGCGCCTGGTATTGTCATAAATTAGAATTTGTGAAATAGGTTCCGCACTCTTTTTTTGCAAATGATAACACTTTCTGTATGTCTGAAGAATAGACATTCTGACAAGATAACAAGCTAATTATTTAAAAATAAAAAACACGACTGACATCTTACATAGCCTATGTCATTCGGGCTAATGCAAGGAATCTAACAATACCTCTCATATCAAAATCTGTTAAGCCGTTCAGGACTTATGGTGGAATAAAGAAATTACATACATACATACATACATACATGAACCCTGAAAACATAACACTCCTTTTTTGGTCAGTCGTGTAAAAAAAGGTTTTGATTTTTTTTAAATGAACTCTGAAAAAGGGGTCACTTGCACCTTGTTAGGCTGATATGTGATCCTGGTATGGCCAAAAATTAAATTTAAAAAATTATTTTACCTTTATGGTACATTACAGAAATTAAAGGTAAATATTGATTTTATACGAGGGATCCATGAAATAATGGGAGGTTCATTCGGAAAAATACGAAATCCGTGTTGCTGATAAATATGTTATCAGCAACACGGATTTCGTGGAGGTCCGTGTTGCTCTTTGTAGGATATTTATTTATTTTGTACTAGGATGGCAGAATCAAAAAGGTGGTGTGTGTTTGGCTAGAAAAAAGATGAGACCTAGCCTCATTCTGAAAATGTTACTGGCACACAGCACTAATATTACGTAACCATGGAAAAATAAATACGTAACTGTCACTATTACCTTGAGTTGTTTATGTGTCAAAGTGAAAAATATTTATGCGAGTTATGTGATTTCTAATTAAAAACATGACGAAAACACTGAAAAGCGACTTGCAAATGGTTCTTTTTACAATAATTAATCAATTTAAAATAAAGTAATTAATTGAAAAATTCCCGCCGACACGTGTAAAGTGACGGCGAGTGGTTTCATTGTGAAATCTTTGCTGAAAAACCAAAGGTGAAACAAGCTAATTATTAAAAATAAAAAACACGACTGACTAGTTTTTACTCAAAAAGTACATACAAACATATAAGTTATATACATTTTTGAAATCGCCTTTTAAAGCCCTTCAATTTGATACCCCACTCGATAAGATTGATCAAATTTTATTTTTTTGGTCTGCTATTTATCGCTTATATAATCCGCCATTTTGTTTTTATGGTGACGTCATATAGCCTATGTCACTCGGGGGAATGCAAGGAATCTAAAAATACCTCTCACATCAAAATCTGTTAAGCCGTTTAGGACTTATGGTGGAATAAAGAAACTTACATACATACATACATACATACATACATGAACCCTGAAAACATAACACTCCTTTTTTGGTCAGTCGTGTAAAAACGTCAAAAGGTGACGAAAGCGGATAGTGTTCAAAGTACCAGGTTTTCATAGTAACCGAGAAGGTGGAATAACGGAATAATTTGTATGTGAGCAGTGCAAAGGCAACCTTGACATTGAAATACCCTGAATAGTGATGTGCAGTGTTTGTTTTCACGGCATTGATTTCGTTTTACAATTTATTTTTTTAACATTCCTTTTTAAAAGTGCTGCAAATAATCTGAAACTTCACATAAAGGTTTTACCCATGGTAACGAATCTTTCCACTTTGTATAGTAATACCCTTTCCGTTACACCTTGTAGACACGGTTGCTGCACTTATAAGATTTTCGTAAGTTAACAAAAAACCCTTATAGTTTCACCGTGGTTTTCTTGGCGACTTCTTAATAGATTGAGCTAAGTCTCTCTTGTATCTTCTCTGTCATCCAACCCATGGGAATACGCAGATGGCTTGTAGACGTTTGGCTAAGGAAATCTAACTACGGGTTTGGATACGGCACGTAACAATTTTAACGTCAGTCCAATGATTTGTGTGTTTGTGTAATAGTGTGATTTACAAGATAACTTGAGTTGTTAGAGGCGGCGGCGCTGTGCCGACGTTCTCTTATTTATTGATTCTATCTCGAGATATACAAGAAGCAACTATTAACTTAATGTTAATTTTATCGTATCTGGTAGGTATCTTTTTGGGTTAATTTTATGATTTTACTAGCCGCGCCCTGGGGCTTTGCTCCTGTGGGAATTTCAAGATAGTACTTACCCTATGTGCTTTTTTAGATATTTTTCTACCCGTACCTATACCAAATTTGACCGAAATCTATTTGATATAATATATTTAGGATTGTTTTCTTGAAATAAAGACTTACCGAGTGGAAATGTTTCCTGGTTTATCATTTTTAGCAAACATAAAGTCCAACTAGAAGTCTGTGTAAAAAAATGCTCTTAGTTGAAATCACAAGCACAGAAAATACCATCAGAGGCAATAAATATACGAAAACTGCCACATCCAAAATAGGTATATTTTCCGATTTAAAGCAGACAACATTGGGAGTTTATTAGTCTATTCCCTTGCGAAGGTTGTGTTTTTTTAAAGGGCCACAGTACCCTCATGCTATAAAAAATTCACGCTCTCTGAGTACCAGTCAAAATCGCTTGCTTTCTTTCTAATTTTTCAATAAAAATTTAACATTACAAAAAGTAATCGGCAAGTTTCTTTACTTTTCAATATATAATAGTATCTCTCTAACTACATATATGTACCTATATAAAATTTGATGCCGACTGTATGAGATATATCAATGCAAAGATGTTGATTCACGCGGGCGAATTTATAGGTATACAACTTTTTTTCAAGTATAACGGCTCCACCTTATGTTAGATGGCTACTCGTGAACTTACTTTTAAATACTCATACATCGCTTTTCGATTAGACAGAAGATTCTTCCGTTGCGCTTTTATTTTTTAATGTTTTCAACCGACTTCCCAAAAAAGGAGGAGGTTATATGTTTCGATGTATGTATGTTTTTTTTTATGTATGTTCGCCAATTTCTTCGCCTATTGTGGACTGATTTCCGAAATTATTTTTTTATTCGAAAGAATCTATTCCCAAGTTGGTCCCATTTTAACCACGTCAAAATCTGTTCGGTAATTTAAAAGATACCTAACAAAATATAAAAATATCAACATTGCATTTATAGAGCAAAAGCCCGCGACTGCATGCCCTTCCTTATTTTATTAAAACTCAAGATTTTCTGTGTATGTCCCCAACATAGAAATAGCAATTAGCTACTATAAAAGTTGAATCATGATTACTTAGGCAGATAATGAGGGATTTTCCGTGACACAAATTAAAAAAAGAAATAGTTCCAAATGACTTCATAGATGGCGCTTAGTAAAAGCCGAGAGAAAAAATTCCATACAAAAAGCAAAAAATTCACGGAATTGGCATTTAAAAAAAATAAAACTTAGTAAAAAAAACAACTAAAAAGTATCTATATTGTGATTTGTGCAACTGTCAAACTGTTATGTGATTTTTTTTTCTGCCTCTGGTTGACAAGAAAAATCGCACCATATAGGTTCAGCCATTATTACGACTCGGCTTTCATAAAACGCTCTCTGTTGAGACTTTTTTGTACTGATTTTTTTTTTCTTAATTAGCTGTCAGAAAAATCGCTCATTTGTATAGCAATAGCATATAGAGTGGTAGCTCAATTTCCTCAAAGTAAAGTTTTTTAAAGATTTTATTTCGAATAATATTAGAAATCACGCCATCCACTACCAGGCAATTGGTCCAGAAACCCCTGCCAGACATTGTAACTTTACTGGATTATAGTTATATTTGTTTTATTACAAAATCTGAATTTTATGTTACTTTGAGAGGCCCCAAGGGTGCTTTTTATAACTATAAAAATCATCCTTGCTAGCCATATTACCTGTATAAGCAACTAAGATCCAAACTTCATACCTAGTCGCTAATATTTTTTACCCGTATATACTATGCAGAGAAACATTCAGCATTTTTAAAATAAGGAGGGTTTGGTCGTCGCGGACTCTCGGTCTGTATATGTGCCAAAAATAATTGACAATTTGACATGTTCTGACATTTCAAATCAAACTGACATAAAAAGTTTTGATTTCTTAATTCTTTATTTTCGGCCAGAAGAAAAGTTTAAGTTTTTATTAAAGAAAATAAGTGTACAAGCACTAAAAATGATAAAATAATTTTTTTTTCCAAAAAAATGAACCGACTTCCGTCATAACACTTCAAATCATGAAATAACAATAAAGAAAAATGTATTGGCATGCTACCTACTGAATGAGGTGAAGTCGGTGCCGAAAAAATTAAATAATCTAAATTTACATTAGAATCTTGTATACATATATATAAAATGCCTAGCTAAACAATTACATAACACCCTTACTCCTGCACATGGCACCGACTTCACCTCATTCAGTAGGTAGCATGCCAATACATTTTTCTTTATTGTTATTTCATGATTTTAAGTGTTATGATGGAAGTCGGTTAATTTTTTTGGAAAAAAAATTTATGTAGATTATTTTTGTAAAGAAAACTTTCATTGTTACGGATTAATATAGTAACCGGTCGTTGTGGAAATTCATTAGAATTTCCACAACGATAATCAATTTGGGAAATCCTTGGGGAGGCCTTTGTCCAGCAGTGGACGTCTTTCGGCTGAGAGAGAGAGAGAGAGAATATTAGAATTTTTTAGTTATTTTATTTAGTGTTTAATGTTTATATATGATGTTTTTCTGTAATAGAAAATTCAATTATCACAACTGATATTTTACCTAGTTTAAAGACATATAAAATAAATAGGTAATATTGATAATTATGTAAAATAGATTACTAGCTTTTGCCCGTGGCTTCAACAGTGCTTTTTCCCGGGATCTTTCAGGATAAAAGCTGTCCGTCTGTCTATGTATGTGTATGCAAAATTTTAGGATGATTGGTTCAGTAGATGAAAGCGTGAAGAGATAACAAACAACTAAAAAAACAAACATGCTCACTTTTGCATTTGTAATATTAAGGATATAGATTAATTTTAAACAAGGTGCGACACTTAGTGGGTAAACAGTAAAATATAACAAACAAAGCAACACATCAGAGTTTGCTATGGGACCAACACAGAATGGGCGCTGCCAGTTCATTAATATTACAATTGGACGTGTTGTCTTTATGTTGGTAGGCGTTTAGTCGAATAAATAGGGTTAGGTTCTCTTATGGTCTTGGTTGCTTCGACTCTAGATGTTGCAGACTAATGGTAGTTGTAATAGTGTGTGTTATAGTTGATGGAGACAAAGAGAAAAATCAAAAGTACTCCTCTCTATGTATCGCTGGTTGACTGGAAGAGATCTCTTCATAGGATATGTCCGCCATTGTATATTTACCTTTTTATTTATGTAACTTTGCACTATGTAACCTTAGTAAAATAAAGATACTACAAACAAACAAACGAGTACTTTCCCAATAAATACTCTAAAGAGAAATCGATGCCTGTGTTCATAATTCAAAGTCAAAGTTAATTGTTTTTATTTATATAGGCTTAAAAATAGCACTTACAAATCTTCACATTCTTGTTTTTTAGTTAGTTGACGTCATAAAATTACTTAAAGCTAAGGTTACCACCGCCTCCAAAGCGCAAGTGGAGAAGAGGCGGCGCAACAAACTCAATTAAAGACTGAGGAAGATGCCTTACATTAATTGTAATGTTTAATTACATTTATTTCAAGCCATCATGTATCCCACAGCTGGGAAAAGGCCTTCGGGGATTTCTTTTAGTCTAACTTTAGATAAATGTTACAATATAGAGGCCAGGAGGCAAGGATCTTGGGACATTCCATAATGCGAATATATTTTTAGCTTTGATGTAATAATGATTTTATATAAAAGTATAGGAACCAATAGTAGTTTAAGTTTCGTTCTTTCTATGAATTTTTTATTTGATTCGGAAGGTTTGGTTTGAAAGCTTAACACCAGTTTTCACAAACAATACTTGCATAAGTCGACATGCGAGGTGAGGCATTGTTCAGTACGTTACCGATGGCAAGCCTTTCTATTGGACGAGCAGTGACGTTTGTCCCTCAAGTATCGTTTATGAATAGGTTTTTGAGTCTCTGTGAGCTGACAGGCACTATGAACCTTCCAAGTAACGTTTGTGAATACGGGTGTTAGTATCGATTTATAAACTAAGTATTTAAATAATTATTATGATAAAAGTCCAAAGGGAGCAAACCTGTCCACGGAGTTAACAGAATGCACTGATCCCGCCTCTTACCTGTACTTCGTTATAGCCGAATGTATTGACTGGCTGAATATGGAGGTAAACTCGATGATGACGTCACCGGGAAACTTTATTGCAGCAGTCTGCTTTTATTTTATTACTCATTTAAATAAACTTTGTATTGGCAAATGGCTTCAACGATGCGTATATAGGTACTGCGTTAATTATTACAAGTTTTAGTTTCACCTGCCTACGTGTCTGTTTATCTCTTATCTAATCTTGCAATTTACTCTCTTTCCGATTTCTAATGTACCAGATTGTTAATTTAATAATTAGATATTATTATTTATTTATTTTATCTTCGACCAGTTACATAAGTGTTTTTTGTTTTAAGAAATAATAAGAAAATCATCACTTTAAAAACTTCGCTACTTTTTGATAAGTTATTTGACTTACGATATGGTCCGAAATTAAAATGCGCTATCCTCAAACGGCAATCAATTTTGTTTAAAGTTTAAAAAATAATATTAATCAAGTTTTACATTTTTTTTTCGTTAATTAGTATTTGTTATCTAAACATTTTTTAATCATTAGATTATGCGAGTAAACCATGAAAGATGGTTAAAAAACATTGATAATTAGATTTTCCTGTATATAAAGTGTTCGTTTCTTCGTATCTGGCATCACAGACCGTTGGTAGCACACAATGGTTTCAAAGATCTCAATTGTTCTCTTGGGTAAGATATTTTGAACTTGATTATTTTTAATATTTTTCAACTTTTTTTTGTCTACTGAAATATGGTTATTATTATCAATGTCATTCAGCACATGAAATAGAACGAAAATTCCAGAGCTATTTTACCCAAACAACTATCAAAAAGTGCAGGATATAAATCTAAATAGGCGGTAATTTGATCTGGAAGATGGCTGGATGTAGGCAGATCTTTTCTAACAGAACAATTGCCAACCAACCAGTCCAGTGTCCAGGAGTAAACGATTAAAAATGTTGCCATTGATTTGGAAGTTTTTATTACAGATGATATAACCAAATTTTTTTTCCCAGGCCTCTTATGCGCCGTAAACTGCAACCCACTGGGTGAGACTACGGTTTGCAACACCTCCCCGAATGTCGGCTTAGGGTTGGGTGGACTAGGACTTGGAGGAGCCACTACCGTCTGCGAAACAACCCCTAACCTTGGCTTAGGCCTCGGTGGCCTAGGACTGGGCCTAGGTGGTCTAGGAGGACTTGGCGGCCTTGGAGGGCTCGGCGGTGCTACCACTGTCTGTGAATCATCACCTAACCTAGGCTTAGGCCTTGGTCTGGGCGGACTATATGGCGGATTAGGAGGCCTCGGTGGCTTAGGATATGGAGGTCTTTATGGAGGCTTAGGTGGTTTGGGAGGTCTAGGTCTCGGTGGGTTGGGCTTAGGACTCGGAGGCGCGACAACAGTCTGTGAATCTGCACCTAATCTAGGTCTTGGCGGACTCGGTTATGGCCTAGGTGGACTGGGATTAGGCGGCCTTGGTGGATTGGGATTAGGCGGCCTTGGTGGATTAGGATTAGGAGGAGCGACTACATTATGTGAATCTGCACCCAATCTAGGTTTAGGTCTTGGCGGTCTTGGCGGTCTTGGTCTGGGTGGGCTCGGATTAGGTGGGTTGGGCCTGGGTGGCTTAGGATTAGGAGGAGCGACCACAGTATGTGAATCTGCACCCAATCTAGGTCTTGGCGGACTCGGTCTTGGCCTCGGCGGATTGGGCGGCCTTGGTGGACTGGGATTAGGCGGCCTTGGTGGATTAGGATTAGGAGGAGCGACTACATTATGTGAATCTGCACCCAATCTAGGTTTAGGTCTCGGCGGTCTAGGTCTGGGTGGGCTCGGTTTAGGTGGGTTGGGCCTGGGTGGATTAGGATTAGGAGGAGCGACAACAGTATGTGAATCTGCACCTAATCTAGGCTTAGGTCTCGGTGGACTCGGTCTAGGTGGTCTTGGGTATGGTGGACTTTATGGATTGGGTGGACTAGGTGGATGTGGATTAGGAGGCCTAGGTGCGGCAACTGTATGCGAAACTGCTCCTAATTTGGGCTTAGGTTTAGGAGGCCTCGGCTTGGGCGGACTCGGGCTTTATGGAGGCCTAGGCGTACCTTTTTTATAGATTCCTCCACGACCTCTTATTCATCCGACGCTAAAAGTATAAATTCACCCTTTGCGAAGTATCAGTCTTATAATGTTTTAGATAGTGGACAAAATATGCGCGTTGGCTTTATTTGAGGATAGACCTTTACCAAACCCCTTATGATTATATTATATTGCACGATAAAAAAAACTTCAATTGTGCATCGGAGATTAGTCAAAATTATTATTTTTGTTTATTATACGAATATGTCTACGGCTTGTTAATTAAAAATTTACAAAATTTTCTGCTTGTATGTATAACACTTTTTTCTTTGCCTTTAAATTCAAATAAGTTATTCTGTTATTTTCGATGCAAGTTGGATAGAAAAAAAAACAATATTATATATATTTGCTTCCAGATTAATTCATAAAATTATTATGTATATATCTAATTGGAATTGAATAAATTATATGTATCTGAAAGTTTGTTTCATTATGCGCATTTACCGAAATTACTCAATTAATCACGTCTCAATGGTTATTAGTGTTTCTAATAAACTATGTAAAAACCTCCTTTTATGAAAAACGTAAAAGAATGTTGGAAGACAAAAAGGAGCCTTATACCCAGCAGTAGGTCATGGAAGGCTTACGATGATGATGATGAAACACGATAATGACTTATCATCATCAGAATCGATACTCAGTTTAAATGTAAGTTCGCACTATCTAATGTTTTAATAATTTCCTTCTTGTTATACGTCATTGCAATATTAAACATTCGTACTCTATAATCTTATCTTAATTTAGCATTAAACTGGAATAAAACTTGCTCAAACTAACAAATAAAAAGCATACAGAAACTTACAACTTAGAGTGAAGTGACTGAACGACCTGCAAAAAAATCCAAAATTCATCCAAATATATTGAATCTAGATATTGACAACCCCAGTATATTGATCATAGTATCTTAAAATAATGGATGTTGAAGTTATACCTTATATGTGGTATCTCTCCCAAACTATGGAGCACCTGTTGTCCTGCCCTCTGTGCCCCAACTTCTACACTCAGGGAGGCCACCGATGAGGCTGTGAAAGTGGCGGAACACTTTTCGAATTTGATTGGATCGTTGGAATAGCATCGACATGAAGCCTTTGAGAAAACGTATATAACTTAAATATATATATATATATATATATATATATATATATATATATATATATATATATATATAAATATATATATATATATATATATATATATATATATATATATATATATATATATATATATATATATATATATATATATATATATATATATATATATATATATATATATATATATATATATATATATCTATATATATATATATATATATATATATATATATATATATATATATATATATATATATATATATATTTACATCACGCTACCTTTTTGCCGCCCTTTCATTTGGCATTATTGTGACGTCCACCAGTTCCACTTATAATATATTAGTTATTTCAGCGTATATCAGTTGCTAAGGCAATTTCAAACATTGTATTCATATTCTTTTTTTTAAATTTTTGAAACATATTGATATACAAATATACGTATATTTACAAACATACTGAAATTAATTAGGACTCCAGCCCACTCTATCAATTATCTTGCTTCCAATAATATACATTATTTAATTTATATTTTCCTGTCTTTCGCACCTCCTGTGAACAGTGCGACGTTGCCAAACTTCTGACAAATTTCACGCGTGCGAAAGCTAGTATAATCCTAACTAATATTATAAAAGCGAAAGTGAGTTTGTTTGTTTGTTGGTTTGTTTGTTACCTCTTGACGCTTCATGTACTAAACCAATCTTCCTGAAATTTTGCATACACATAGTTAGAAGTACGGAGAAGGACATAGGGTACCCTTCATCCCGGGAAAAAACACTGTTCCCGTGGGAAATTCACGCGGGCGAAGCCGCGGGCGAAAGCTAGTAATATTATAAAGAGGAAAGATTTGATTGCTTGTTTTTGTAATAGATAAGCCCAAAAAACTCATTTTAAAAATGTTTACACCTTTACTAAGTTACATCATCCCGGTGTAACATCGGCTATTTTTTTCAAATACGCCAGCGAAGCAGGCACGGGCAGCTAGTATATTATAAAAGAAACAGTTTCTTAAATTAATTAGATAATTACTGTAGATTGATACAGTTATTTAGACATATACGTACATATACGGCCGTTACTTTATTATAAAAGTTTCACAATATTTGTCATTTGACGTCCAGGACGCCAAATGACAAATATTATGAAACTTTTTAAATAAAGTAACGTCCGTATAATGTCCAAATAACTGTAAAATATATAAATGATTACTTTAAAGCCTGCTAAATAATAAACAAAATTTTTATTCAAAATTACTTTATTATAAAAGTTACGTATATACGTAAAGTATACGATCGTGTAGCCGGTGTTCATCGATTTATTATTACGTCATAAAAAATCAAACCCTTTTTACACGACTGACCAAAAAAGGAGTGTTATGTTTTCAGGGTTCATGTATGTATGTATGTATGTAAGTTTCTTTATTCCACCATAAGTCCTGAACGGCTTAACAGATTTTGATGTGAGAGGTATTTTTAGATTCCTTGCATTCCTCCGAGTGACATAGGCTATATGTCGTCATCATAAAAACAAAATGGCGGATTATATATGTGATAAATAGCAGACCAAAAAAATAAAATTTGATCAATCTTATCGAGTAGGGTATCAAATTGAAGGGCTTTAAAAGGCGATTTCAAAAATGTATATAATTTATATGTTTGTATGTACTTTTTTAGTAAAAACTTGTCAGTCGTGTTTTTTATTTTTAATAATTAGCTTGTTGATCTTACAAATTGTTAAATTAACCGTTAGGTACAGTATACAGTATAATATTTTTTTATAGAATAGTAGGCAAACGAGCATGCGGGTTGCCTGATGGTAAGCAATCACCGCAGTCCATAGACACCAATGACCCTAAGAAGGTCACTGATGCGTTGGCGACTTTTTGAGAAAGCGATAGTAGCGGCTCTTTTCTTGAAGGCCCCAATGTCGAATCTATTCAGGAACACCGCTGAGGAAGTTTATTCCACATTTTAGTACAGCGCAGTATAAAGCTGTGCGAAAAACGAGCGGTGGTTGAACACCAGCCATCAAGGTGGTGGGGGTGGTACTTCTGCTTAAGGCTTATGGTACAGGAGCTGTTCGACCTTGTACCAGCCGCTCTAGCTGGTACAAGGTCGAACAGCTCCTGCGAACACTCCCCATTATAAATGCGATAAAAGATGCAGAGGGACGCGACATCTCTGCGTAACGCCAAGGAGTCTAAACGATCAGAGATTCTGGAATCGCCGACAATTCGAGCAGCTCTTCGTTGAATGCGGTCAAATGGGCGAAGTTGATATTCCGGTGCTCCAGCCCAGAGATGCGAGCAGTATTCCATATGTGGCCGGACTTGTGCCTTATAAAGTTGCATCCTGTGATGTGGCTTGCCAATTTGGCTTTACCCTCAAAATGACCACCGAACTGAACCGTGCTCGAAATATCGACCCCAGAATTCCAATACGTGGCTTCGCATTTAGGGCAGTGCCTTCAAAATGGAGTTCTTTCGCAAAAGGGGTTTTCTTGGCAGAGAACACACAGACTTGTGTTTTGTTGGGGTTGTATTGGACTAGGTTTAGTCTGCCCCATTCCGATACTCGCTCAAGAGACACGTTAACGTCTGATGTAATTCTGCCCCGACACTCCTCAGTAGCCTCACGAGAGAGATTAGCACGTCCGTGATATAGGCATCACCAGTACTGTCATCTGCATAGCAATGCATGTTGCTGATTTGCAACATATCATTGATATGCAGAATAAGCAGTGTGGGTGATAGGACGCAACCTTGGGGAACGCCAGCATTCACATGTTTGGATTCAGAGCATGATCCGTCTACAGCGACTTTTATGCTACGTTCCCTGAGAAAGCTATCCTGCCATGTGCACAATCTTTCAGGGAGCCCGTACGAAGGTAGTTTGGAGAGAAGCGCCTTGTGCCATACCTGATCAAAGGCCTTCGCCACGTCCAAACTAAAAGCCAAAGCCTCGCCCTTACACTCAATTGCCTCAGCCCAACGATGTGTAAGATAAACAAGAAGATCACCAGCTGAGCGGCCGCGACGGAATCCGTATTGGCGATCACTTGGCAGCTGGTGATCCTCAAGATAGCCTAGGAGTTGCTGATTAATAATGGTTTCCATTATTTTGCAAATAATAAAACCATTATTGGAGAGTAATGGCAATAGGCCTGTTGTTCGCCGGATCCGAGCGATCTCCCTTTTTAGGGATCGGGTGCACAAGGGCCGATCTCCAAGACTTGGGGACAATGCCTGAGGAGTAGGAGAGCTGAAACAACCGCGTTAAAACCGATGCCAGCTCAGGAGCGCATGTTTTTATTACGACAGCAGGAACGCCATCCGGCCCACACGACTTGTTTATGTCCAGGGAACAGAGTGCTTCGCGTACAGTACTTTGCACGAAGCGGACGTCTGGCATAGAAGCACTACACTTTTGGATTGATGGAGGGGTGTTTCCCTGATCATCAAGGGTTGAGTTAGCCGCGAAAAGAGAGGTCAGTAGGTCGGCTTTGTCTTTCGGGGAGTAGGCAAAAGAGTCGTCAACCCTGCGTAGAGGTGAGAGCGATGGACGACAGAAGTTACCTTGGACAGCTTTAGCGAGAGACCAAAGCGCACGACTTCCAGAGGGATAGCGGGTTAGCCTCTCGCCAATTCTGCCAATGAACCTGGCCTTAGCAGCAGCCATTTGTTTTTTGTAGGACCTGGAGGCAGAGTTATATTTTTTCTTTTAAGCGCCCGTGTTTGGATCAGCGGCAGCTCGCGCTGCAGCCCAGGCTTGGTAAGAGGCCTGTTTATGGCGAGAAGCCAAACGGCAAGACCCCCCAAACCAGGGCTTGTTGGACCCTCTACCGATAGGCACTGCAGAATTTGGAATAAATAATTCCATCCCCTGCAGTATCACATCAGCAATTTCGGGTGCGAGTAGGGTGTCAGCTACCGTCTGAATGTGCTCGATCAGCCGGTCGGTCTCGAGGTCCCCGCTGTGGGATCTGTACAGGCATGCCTAAAAACAAATGCGGTCAACGCATTCTACTCGCAGCCAGAGGAAAGACAGATCCCTGCCTTCAACATTCACAAGGCGACGACAGCAAATACCCTCACCAACGTACACGCACACTCCGGCTTGGGGCACAAAGTTGTGTTCCAGGTATAACAGATACGAAGTGTCAGCTGGGGAGGATATTACATTTTTTTTGTAAAATATTTACATAACCGCAGCCATGGCAGCGTGCTAATACTATAAAATAAGTTGACTGCCAGGGCCAGTTAAGATTGTCACTTAGACAATCATAAAAATCATTTTTCGTCAAAAATTTATCAATATCAAAGTATACCACCATTTTTGAAAAATGATTTCTACCACTACCTGTAAGTAGAAAAAAATCTGTAAGAATCATTGAACTATAAAAATAACCATATCTGTCAGAGTCGTTTTCTATCTAGCTGAAATTTTGATCTAGCGGCATTTTTTTATTAAAAATCTGAGTGCGTTTGATCTTTATCTTGCCTGATGGGAAGCAAAGATGAGATCTAGGGTGGCACACGCAAACTCAAAATATGCCTATTCACTCTTGCCTTGAAAACCCCTAAATTATAAGTGACAGGAAACAGCGACGCGGAGAGGGAATTCCATATCTTGGCGGTTCGCACGATAAAGCAGGAGGCGAACCGAGAGGTGCGATGAGCTGTAACATCAACCACATAAGAATGGAATCCCTGTCCGCGCCGTGTCGTCCGATTGTGGAATGGTGCACAAGGAATTAAGTCGTGCAATTCCTGGAGTAAAATACACACAGACTTGCTACTAGTCGGCGGTGATCGAGACTCGCCGCTGAAGCCGTCCTGCCGTAAGCGACTCATCATCCACGAGTCTTCTGGCACGTCTGTCGATAGCCTCCAGAGCTTCGAGCTGATACCGGGCGGCTCCATACCACAGATGGGAACAATACTCCATACAGGACCAGACTTGAGCTGTTTAAAGACTCAACATTTGGTCCGGGAGTAAAATACCGTTGGACTTTGGAAAGGATGCCCAGCTTTTTTTGAAACAGTCTTAGCCCTGGTCTCAATATAACTGCCGAAGTTAAGATTGGACGTGAGCTCGATACCAAGAATTTCGAGATGATTGGTGACAGGAACAGGTACACCACAGAAAGTGGGAGCCAAGTTGAACGGGCTCTTTTTTGCGGAGAACAGACGCACCTGCGTCTTAGAGGCGTTAAATCTCACAAGATTGGCATCGCCCCAATCGAAGACAGCCTGCAGAGTGAGTTTGGTACGATCCACGATTGCCTGTCTGAGATCGTCTATTTCAGGTTTTTTTGCCTTTTGCACTAGAAAAATACCTTTCCGTAACAGTGCTATCGTCCGCGTACCCAATAATACCGGGTTGTAGCAGATCGTTGATGTGTAGCAGAAAAAGCGTTGCGGAAAGTATAGAACCCTGAGGTACCCCGGCATTAATTGCCAATAGGTCAGACTCCGAGCAGCAGCCGTCAACAACTACTCGAATAGACCGTTCACTCAGGAAATCAGAAATCTAAGCACAAAGGCTGGCAGGGATACCATAGGCGGGAAGCTTTGCTATAAGACCGTCGTGCCAAACTCTATTAAATGCCTTAGAAATATCAAGTGAGACAGCAAGTGCTTCACCATATTTTTCGAGGGCCTCACCCCAAAGGTGCGTAGCATACACAAGAAGATCCCCAGTAGATCGGCGCTGGCGAAATCCGAATTGCCGGTCACAGAGGAGATCATTATCTTCCAAGGTACGCCAGCAAGCGCTTGTTAATAACCCGCTCCATTACCTTGCAGAGAATGGAGGTGATTGCGATTGGGCGGTAGTTTGTAGGATCGGCACGACGTAGAAGCTTGCCAACATTCAACCTGTACCCAAGAAGGGTTTCTTGGGTACAGGTTGAATGTTGGCAAGCTTCCACGCCTCTGGCACAATACCAGATCGGAAAGATGAGACGATATAGGCGCGTCAGAACAGGAGACAATTCGGTTGCGCAATTCCGCAAAACAATAGCAGGTATGCCATCAGGACCACTGGCTTTGTTCACGTCTAGGTTTCGTAGAGCTTTAAGAACTTCCTTTTGATGAATGCGGACTTCGGGCATTTTACAACCGCAGATGGGTAACTGGTGTTTGGTTACTTGCATCTAGACGGGAGTTTTCAGCGAATAGAGAAGCAAATAAATTAGCTTACTCTAAAGCCGTTTGTGCCAATGTTCCATCTGGTTTCTGCAGAGGCGGAAGTGAAGAGCGACAGAAGTTAGCTTCAACGCACTTGGCGAGCGACCAAAATGCTTTACTGCCGGATGGGTACGAAGCGAGTTTGCTTCCTACTCGGCCTATGTGGTCAAAGCGGGCCCTTTTAAGCACTTTTTTGCAGGACTTGGCCGCAGAGTTAAAGGCTTTCTTCTTCAATAGATATATATTTCTTGACCACACTTTTTGTGAGAAGAGCGTGACGCACTAGCTGGATCTCTTTCGTGACTAACTTCAAAATGGCGTTTCAAACTATGACATATTATGAACTTAAGGCGCCATTAAAAAATAAGAAATTCACTAGTATTGTGTGTTTTAACAGAAAAAGCTTGCATGACTATTCAAACATGTCCGATATTCGGGAATTCGTGAGACGAGTTTTATTAATTTACTTAATAAATCTGTTTAATTACCGAAGTTAAAATAATGTAATATTTGATGTTTCAAATATATTGCAAACTGAAACTTACATGGAAATAAAATTATGTGTAACAAAACTTTGATGTTTCATTATTTCGATAAAATACATAAAATATGAAAAGAAATAACAATAGACTGTGTTTGTATGTAATGAATAATCGTGTAAATAAAATTTCGATGTAAACAGATTTAAGGATTTATTACATATTGTATTAAAATATCTGCGAATGGTTTTATGGGACATGAAAATCGTTGGAGTAAATTGCGATAAAGTGATGGAGTTCCCTTTACAGATATTTAGATATTATACGAGTATACGGACGGACGTTGCATTATAGTAAAACCCATTTTAAAAATTCTTTCACCTTTACTAAGTTACATCATCCCGGTGTAACATAGGCTATATTTTTTCAAATACGCCCAGTGAAGCGGGCACGAGCAGCTAGTATATTATAAAAAGAAACAGTTTCTTAAATTAATTAGATATATACAGTTATTTAGACATATACGTACATATACGGACGTTACTTTATCATAAAAGTTTCACAACATTTGTCATTTGACATCCTGGACGCCAAATGACTTAAGTTGTGAAACTTTTACGGCATTGTGACGTCTGTATATGTATATATGTCTAAATAACTGTAGAACGCAGAAGAAGAAACAAAAATAAAATTTTAAACAAATCAAGTCGTGGATTGAACAATTAATACCTACAAACTTTCGCGTTAATAATATTAGTAGAATAATATATACGAGTATATGGACGTTGCGTTATCGTAAAAGTTACATAATATTTGTCATCTGACATCCTGGACGCCAAATGACGTATGTTATGCAACTTTTAAGGCATTATCTCTCTCTCTCAGCCGAAAGACGTCCACTGCTGGACAAAGGCCTCCCCCAAGGATTTCCACAACGACCGGTCCTGCGCTGCCCGCATCAAGGCATTAACACTTCTATATAAATATACTAGTCTAACATATACTTACTACGTTATTTTTGGATTTCAAAATAAAACAATATTCAATCACTAGCTGTTGCCCGCGGCTTCGCCCGCGTGAGGCGTGAATTTCAGCCATTTAGTTATCACGTGCGCAGCGGGATTAAATTAGGTACTCGTAGTACAGACGCGGTGTTAAAATGAATCAAAAGTGTTATTTCGTTCAATAAACGATCTTCGTCTGCTCGTTATCTACAATTTCCCGTGTACCACCACTCCCACTCTGAGTCCCTCTTTGTCCTATCCCGTGTCCTGTCTATTTATACGTTAGTAGAAAATGTTCATCAGGTTGAACTACTTTTGCTAAGGCCCCATTTCAATTTTTTTATAGAGTAGCTGATCTCTTGGGATTCTTCATCAGATGATCCTAATCGTCGATTTTTATACGTCAACAGAAAATGCTCGTCAGATTGATAAATTTTTGCGAAGGTACCATTTCCATATTTCTTATAGTTTAGCTGTTCTGTTAAGGTTCTTCATCAGGTGTTCCAGTTTTCAAAATTAATTATAGCCTACTAGCTTTTGCCCGCGGCTTCGCCCGCGTGAATTTCCCACGGGAACAGTGCTTTTTCCCGGGATAAAAAGTAGCCTATGTGCTATTCCAGGTCATTATCTACCTCTGTACCAAATTTCATCGAAATCCGTCCAGTAGATTTTGCGTGATTGAGTAACAAACATCCTCACAAACTCACAAACTCACATCCAAACATTCGCATTTATAATATTATAGTATGGATATGTTGCCCAGGCTTAATAGCTATACAACAAAAAAGTTTCATTCAAATCCGTCCAGTAGTTTTTTGCGTGAAACGCGTACATACATACAGACAGACAGACAAACAGACAAGAAATTCCAAAAAAATTTTTTTGCTTTCTATTATTCTTTTTAAGTGTCCCTCTATCCATTTCAATCAAAAATACTAAATGTACAGACAAAATATTTTTACTGTTTTATTATACGTATATAGATTAAATGACCTGGAAAGAATAGTACTTAGCATAATAAATACCAACTTTAACCTCCAGTATCAAGACAGAGACATAGAAGCTGTAAAGAGAGTTGGAAAGAAAGGTGAAAAAATAAGACCGGTCATTATAACATTCATAACAATGGGATTAAAAATAAATATACAAAAGAAAAAACACTGCCTAAAAAATACACCTTATTATATACAAGAAGATTTTCCCATAGATGTTTTAAATAAACGAAAAGAGTTACAATCCCAATTAAAAATAGAGAAGAAATGCTGGAAAAACAGCGTTTATAAAATATGATAAGCTTGTCATCCTAGAAAATAAAGAAAATAAAAAGCCGCGTTCACATACAAATAAGAGAAATATGCCAGAGTCACCAGAACCATTAAGTACAGGATACCAGTATGAGAAACAACCTACTAAGAAAAATAAAACTGCGAACATGAGAAATTTTATAATACAACAACCAAGGCTGAGTTACAACACCGAAGGCACATCAAACAAAGGTCTAATAAACACGGACTGCGACTCATAGCAACGACAGACAGGCCCCTCATCGGCTCCCAGTACGGATGGTCACCGCGGGAGTCTCAGACCAATACCCTCCATCAAAAACCAAAATCAACTACAAATTGGCACATTGAATGTACGATCTCTAGTAGCGGACGGCAGACAAAATGAACTAGAGTACGCCCTTCAAAATATAAAATGGGACATATTAGGCATTTCTGAAATTAAGAAAAAGATACTAAAATTATCGAATATCAAGAATATATTTTCATGTATAATGGCGAGAAGGCTGGTTCAAAATGGTGTTGGATTCATGGTTAAAAAGAGTATGAAACGATACATAATAAATTTTATAGCTATTTCTGATCGGGTAGTAAGATTAGACCTTAATATTGAAAACACAAAATTAACATGTATTCAAGTTTACGCACCTACAGAAAAAGCTCTAGAAAAAGATGTACGAGTATTTTATGACGACCTAAGTAAATGCCTAAAAAACACCCCTGAAAACACACTTGTCTTAGGTGACTTTAACTCACAAATAGGAAAAACCTACACCAGAAGATGGCAAAATAATAGGAAACTGGGGATATGGTAAAGAAAGAACCGACAGAGGAACAATACTCGCACAATACTGCATGGAGAACCACCTCTACATATCGAACACATTTTTCAAAAAGAAACCAAAACAAAAGTGGACATGGCTATCCCCAGATGGGAAAACACGTAATGAAATTGACTTTATTCTTGTAAAAAATATAAAAGCCGTGTCTAACGTTCAAGTCATTAATATTTCATACTCTACCGACCATCGACTGCTAAGACTGGCTTATAATCTTAATATCAACATGAAAAAGAACAGAAAAAACTTTGGACAACAGATACAAAAACCGGACGCAATACAACAAGATATAATTAAACACAAATTTATAGATATACGAAATAATAAAGATTATGACAAAAGTAATATACAACAGACATATACAAACCTGGTAAAAGATATCAAAGAATGCACTAGAAATATCCCACAGAATAAGGAGACTACAGAAAATGATGACATATTTACTTCAGAAATTGACAAACTAATTAAAGAGAGAGAAATCTTAAAAAACAAGAAACACAGAACAAAAACAGAACGCCTTAAACTGACAAAATTATATAGAAAAATAAAGAAAAACAAATACACAAAAATAAAATGAAAAGGAAATACAAAATTATAGAAGAAGAGCTTAAAAACAAGACTTCTGTAAAACGCTCGGAAAAGCGATTAATTAAAGGCAAAGAATGGATCTCTAAACTTAATAAAAACGTTGATACAAACCAAGTGACCAGCAACAGAAAAGATCTACTCAAAATAGCGTCATCATATTATCAAGACCTATACAAAAAAATTGATACCGAAGCTCTACGCGAAAAAAGACTACATAAGAACAATGACGTTATCCCGCCCTTCCTAGAGAGTGAAATCATAGATGGCATTAAATCAATGAAATTATCAAAGAGCCCTGGACAAGATGGGATTACAAATGACATTTTGAAAGCGATCATGGAACCCCTAGCTCCTGTACTTACATCGCTCTTTAATAAAATAATTGAGTCTTGTATAATCCCGGAGGAGTGGGAACAAGCCATTATCACTCTACTGTATAAAAAAGGGAACCCGCTAGACATAGGCAACTACAGGCCCATTAGTTTACTGCAAAGTATTTACAAACTTTTCACTAGCTTAGTGTTTAAACGAATGAGAGCCAGACTAAACTCCCACCTCTCCAGAGAGCAAGCCGGGTTTAGACCTAACTATAGTACGACTGATCATATATTTACACTTGTCCAAATTATTGAAAGATGCAATGAATATAAAATACCGATCTACATAGCGTTCATCGATTATTCCAAGGCTTTTGACTCTATCTCCCATGAGGCATTATGGAAAGCCCTTAAAGAGTTGGAGTATAGAGACAGGGTATGTCAATATTTTGAAGGCGATCTACGCAAAAAGCAAAGCAGTAGTGAGACTGGAACAACTAGGAGAACCGTTCCCAATTGAGAAAGGAGTACGACAGGGAGACCCGGCCTCGCCGGGCTTGTTCACGGCCCTTCTGGAAAACATCTTCTCAAAACTCAACTGGGAACATCTTGGAGTGAAGATAAAATGGCGAATACCTGAACCACTTAAAGTTTGCTGACGATATTATTTTGATAAGCGAGAACTACGATGACTTATATTTAATGTTAAAAAACCTTGACGAGCAAAGCAAAAAATGTGGACTGGAAATGAATGCTACTAAAACCTGTATAATGACAAATACCCAGCAAATACCTACAGCTATACAATCAAAATCAATAAAGTATGTAAAAGAATATGTATATCTAGGCCAAAGAATATCGTTTGAAGATAATACCAAAAAAGAAGTTGAAAGGAGAATTAGGATCGCATGGAACAAATATTGGGCTATGAAACATATCTTTAAATCTAAATTACCCATGTCATTGAAGAAAAAAGCAATGGACTCCACAATTCTTCCAACACTACTATATGGTTGCCAAACATGGACACTCACAAGAGAAATTATAAGAAAGGTGCAGATATTTCAAAGAGCGACAGAGAGAAGTATGCTGGGGCTGAGACTAAGGGACCGCCAAAGAAATACAGCTCTACGGAAAAGAACCCAATTGATAGACGCGGCTGAGCTCGCCTGTAGGCTGAAATGGAGATGGGCGGGGCACGCAGCCCGCGCCGACGACGGACGCTGGAGTGAACGAGTGCTGCACTGGTGGCCGCGCGACCGCGGCCGGCAGCGCGGCAGGCCGCACGCCCGCTGGCGCGATGACATCATGGCCGTCGCCGGCCACACCTGGACGAGACTCGCAGGAGATAGATACCAATGGAAGCAGATGGAGGAGGCCTTCACCCGATATTGGGTACCCAATTCCCCAAATAATTAATTTTTAATAATCATTAATTTTTAATAATTATCATTATTTAATAATTATTAACATTTAAAATTTACTTTGACATTTAATATTTGTATACAAAACTGACACATATTTTGACACTTAAAAAGATTTTAATATTAGATCATACAAATTGACAATTTAATTTAATTTGATTGCATGCTAACATTTATAAATTTTATTTTATTTTTTCTTATTTAATCATATAACTTTATAATTATTTTGACAGCATGAAATTATAAGAATAGTTATTAAGTTTGAAAAACTGTTAATGTACATACGAATTGGAATAAATGGCTTTATTATTATTATTATTATTATATAGATTAAAAAATATTTCTTTTATTTGACGAAAAGTGGCTGAACTCCCAATAGCAGAGGACCTCACACTAATAGGGTTAGACACGGTTAGAGAGCAGTTATTTATTAGGTATTCAAATTGTCATATTGAACACGCATAGTTTTTCATAGAATTAATACACGTAACAAATAGGTACTTATGTAATCATTTGTCGTTTTACAGATATTTAGATATATACGAGTATTAGTATGTAAAAGTTTCACAACATATGTCATTTGGAACTCAGGACGTCAAATGGTAGATATTGTGAAACTTTTATAATAAAGTAACATCCATATATGTTTATATATGTCTAAATAACTGTAAAACACACAAATTATAACAACACTAATAAAATCGTGGATTATCATTGCACGTTTTACAGATATTTAGATATATACGAGTATACGGACGTTGCATTATTGTAAAAGTTTCACAACATTTGTCATTTGACATCTTGGACGCCAAATGACATATATTGTGAAACTTTTACGGCATTGTGACGTCCGTATATATGTCTAAATAACTAGAGAACGCAGAAGAATAAACAAAAACTAAATTTAACACAAATCAAGTCGTGGATTGAACATTTGGGATCTTTCGCGTTTGTAATATTAGTAGAATAGGTTATACGAGTATGTACTCGTATGTAAAACTGTTACGATAATGCAACGTCCGTACGTTGCATTATCGTAACAGTTTTACCCTATTTGTCATTTGACATCCTGCCAAATGAATACCTAATATTGTAAAACTTTTCGGCATCCTTCATAACTTCCGTATATGTATAATGTTATGGACCAAGTGTTATATAAACGCATTTTTTCTTAATGCCCGCCCACTATGAATAATGTCAAGCTACTTAGGGCAAAATAAATAAATATTTATGGCAACTGTATGCCAAAAAACTAATATGTCAATGAATTATAATGGCAAAATAGGTATGTCGACGTATATTAGGAAAAAAATATTATGCGTATATACATAATATATATTATATATTACCACTAATGCGCTGGGCCGATGACATCTACAAAAATTTGGGCAAAGCCTGGATGCGATCCGCAACCACCGGACCGCAGAGACCGGGCAAAATGGAGGGACCATGAGGAGGCCTATACCCAACAATGGGTGATACAGGG
>CM031585.1:1791295-1992510 GCA_018467065.1 Ephestia elutella | reverse complement strand
GATACAGGGCTGAAGAAGAAGAAGAAGATACATATATTATAGGGCAAAATAAATAATTATTTATAGCAACTGTATGCCAAAAAACTAATATGGCAATGAATTATAATGGCAATAATGTAATGTAGGTAATGGTGTAAAGTTAGTTACAAAAATCAAAATCAAAACTTTTATTTGAAACGGATGTCAAAAAATAATAATAAAAACCTCTAAAAAAATGCGTAACACCAACCTACTTGCTTGATGATGTTACACATACACACTAGGGTGTCCCGAAAAACTGTTTTTTTAGCTTTGCTTAACCCAAGACGTCTCAAAAGTTGCGAAATCGATCGTAGATTACGAAAAAATTATTAATAAAAATATGTAAATAAATCCTGTGGGCTCTACCAGATCGTCAAAGTTTGAAAATTGCCATTTTAAGGGTGATATTTCGCTTTTTTTAAATTTCAGTTTCTGAACGTAATAAAAAGAATACTTATTGTTTTATATATTTAGGTGTAATCATTACACAACATTTTAATTTTCGTGTAAGAACACGTTACCATCGTCTTCCAATTTGTTAGACAACATATTTCAAGTCATTCGTCGAGTTTCAACTTACTTTCTACAACAAGACATGAGCTTTCTTCATTGCCTAAATAACTTTCGCTATCAGTTCAGTGTTAACATGAGTTTTTGTACTTTTTAAAATAACTAGTCTTAGGTGTAGGGAGACTAATTGTGCTTTCTTGGGTCCATACAAAGAACTTCTGACGATCGGCAACTCCGTACTATGGAAGCCGACATCATAAAAATAATTTTATTTGTGAAGAACGACCTTAAGCGCTCAAGTATAGAGGAGTCTAATCCATCTAATTCAGAGGTATTTATAATTGAATCTCAAGATTATTAACAATATTTGGACCCAAGTTTCTATTCCAATCAAAATTAAATATAAATCTCCTTTCAAGATCTGCTGTGAAAATGATGCTGATGCTATGAAATTGGCAGAAAATGAAAACCAAGAAACTCGACTACAACTGTCGGAAAACTTTGAAAACAAATATGATATATGGATTGATAAGAGGTGTAGATTTGGAGTTTATAGAAGAAGACATTTTGGAATTTTTAAAAAGCGAAATTAAAATTTTAGCAATAAAAAGATTAAACGTCTAGGCTATAATGGGAAGTGGGTAGAAAGCGAAAGTGTCAGAATTTGTTTTCGAAGTGGAAAAATCATTACCTAGATGTACGTGACCGCATATGAGTGCAAATTTACTGTGAAAAATTATACTTTCCCTGTAACGCAATTATCGGGGTGTTGGAAATTTGGTCATATGATCAAAGTATGCCTGTTAAAGAAAATATTATGTCCTCAGTGCGGAAGTACGGAACATAATAACTGCAATTTGAAAAACTTTCACATGCCTCAAATTGTGGCAAAGGCTCTTCATCCTGCTGTTTTTTAGATAGATCTTGCCCAATGTATCGGATACAGAAAAGGGAAACACGCGCATGTTATGAGCAAAGAAAATATTCCACATAGTAAATTGCTCTTCAATCAGTAATAAGTAGTAAAGTCAGAGAGAGGTCTCTCCAAAAATCTACCCAACCATATGAGAGATTGAGAGGCCAACTCAAGTAAGTTACGGCACTGAGCGGCCGACGTATAGCCAAGTAGTTACACGTGTTGATATTCATAGAGAAGGCAGTCCAGAAAGGAAAGTAGAAAATAAGGAAACTAATCTGGAAAAAAGAAACAAAAAAAAGAAATTGAGAAAAGAGAAACTTAATAAAACGCCGAATGCGAGTTTAGGAGAAAATGACATGAAATGTGACCAAATAGAAGAAGAACAAAAATAGTTCAAACAGATTGGTGAGGAAACAAAGGAGAAAATTTTCGAGTTAGAAGAAGTTGGCTGGCAAAAGTATACAATATCTGGATGTTGGAAAAAGTCGACAGAAGAAAAAATAAGTGCAGTGTCGTGACGGAAAATGTTTAGAGACAATCCTAGACCTTTTTAATATCAATAATGGTTAGTACAAAATACAAATAATGTTCTTCATGCATAAATATTTTACAATGGAATGCACAAAGTGTGATGCCCAAATTGGTAAGTTTTGAAGAAATTCTCATGAAAGAAAAATCATGTAGCTATATTGAGCAAGACTTGGTTGGATTTAGTACATAGTATACGCATGTTAAGAGATTACAACATATATAGAAAAGACAGAAATGACTCTTACGGCGGGCAGTAGCAATAATTGTACATAGGTCTGTCAGAAGTGAACTTAAAACGCTGCAATTACAGAATTCAGATATCGAAATTATTCAAGTCGTCTTACATAACTGTCAATATGTACAAAACATTGTTTCAGTATATTGTCCATCCTCAGGTTGTCAGACTGGGATGAGCTATTCGCACTTCTTCCCAAGAAATACCTTGATATGTGGTGACTTTACTTATGGTCATTATGGTAACTGGTCATCCCGATCAGATTCCAGGGGAGGACAAGTTTCAGACTCTTCTTTAGAAAACGGTTATAGTTATTTGAATGATGGCTTACACACTAGAGTTAATGGGTTAATGGGGGTCCTTCAACAGACAGCGCCTAAACATATATTTTAGGTTTCAAATGATATTGCAATTAGTTTTGAATGGCAAGTTATGAACGAAAATTTAGGTAACGACCATCTGATGATTAGAATAAGTATGAGTATCCCTAAAAATCGGAAACAATTCTACAAAAGACGTAATTACAAGAAAATCGACTGGGCAGTCTTTATTAGTAGTCTAACGGAGGCGTTTAGTCAGGATAACCTTCATAACTTACACTTATTAGATGAGTCAAATATACAGGAAATGGTATGACTACTTACTTGCTCAACTTAAAAATTGATGCTTGTATACCGGTGGTCCTACCTCTGACAACCTCACGGTACTGGAATCAAAAACTTAGGAAGCCCACAAACTTTTAAGAATGATGCTAAAAAATAACCCACCTTCATAACTCTTTGTACAATTCAATAGATGAAAACACTACAGCATCTGAAATGTGGCGTATGAGATGTGATGAAAGTGGGTGTTAAAAGAGGAAAGCATTTTGTTCCGATAGATAAACAAGACAATTTTTTAGGCATCTCTTACGCCAGAACTCAGCCAGCACAAGACGTAGGTATGTATTTCGCAATATGCCGACGATTTTGTAGTATATGTAAAAGATAAAAATATTAATAATGAGTGAATCCTATGTACAGGTTGCTTTAAATTGTATCATCAAAATTATTTGAAGAACTAGGTTTAAAATTATCCAGTAAATAAACAAAACTTTGTTTGTTTAGCTGAGGAAAGAGAAAATTTTTACCTACTATTAAGATTAATGGTGTAAAATAGTGCTAAACTCTTCATATATCAAAGTTGGATAAAGTACAAAATCAGGCATTGCGGATTGTAGGCAATTTTATCAGATCTTCCGTCCAACACATGTATGTAATGGAGGCTGAACCTGTGTATACTATTTGCTATAAGTATATTTTAAAAGCTCACTCGTGGACCAATAATATTACAATCGAATTATTAAAACAATTATATATTCGGTCTTCTTACTAGATACTGGTTAAATAAAAAGAAACCATTAACAATGGAGGTATATAATAGAACAAAAAGACAGCATTAATGTTCATTCTTCCACCGTTCTTGATGTGTTTACAGCAAATACATGGTTCTCTCGATGAGATATAAAGAATATAAGTATAAGTGAATTAGACTGTCTTAAACGTTCCAAACACTTGTTGGTTATTCAGGTGATGATTTATAAAGTGTGGAGTCATTGATGAACTTCATGACAAAATATAATGAATGGCATGTGATCTTTACAGATGGATTAATAATGAATAAAGAGAAACAAGGAGCAGCATATTATGATCCATCTTTAGGGAACAGTGGAAGTTCAAATGTTAAAAATAATGTTTGTATTATGACGCTGGAACTAATAGCAATTTCTAACTCACATATGCTGAAAGCTATGACTGGGACAAAATTTTTATTTGCTCTGGACAGTAAAAGTGCGATACAAAACTTGGCTCGATGTGCCTCTGGATACAGAGGTGTTTCGACTGCCTTCTGGTGTACTCGCACAGATACTACAATTTGAGTCACACAATGTTAAAGTAAAGTTGCAATGGGTCCCTTCGCATATAGGAATACGGGGTAACGAGGAGGCTGATAAATTAGCAAATTCTGCTCATTTGAATGGAACAGAATACCATATTGCCCCATGCTACTCGGAAGCCTTAGGTGGATTTAAATTGGTATGCTAGATGTGAGGTGGAAAGCAATACTTTAATGAGCGTATTCAGAAGATGAAAAGGCATATGGTATAAAACGATCCAAAGTGAGCCTCCTCGTATCCCGTGGTTCATAAATAGTAGGTTACTCTAGAAGAATGATACAACTGATATTAAGAGTAAGGCTGTCCGGTCATATTCCATCAAGAAAATTTGCATAATTAATGAAAAAAGCTGACTCGCCCAATTGTGTGTGGAAACATGTGGACACATAGAGGATATTTATCATCTATTGATGGTAATGTGAGCGGAACCAAATTGCAAGAGCAGGCATTTCTTGGATGGGTTTAAAATTAATTTCAGGGCTGTGATGTGGGGGCAATTCAAAGTGTTTTGTGTAAACCAAGTTCTGAGGCCTCCTTGTGCTTGTGTGTGGTTTGTTGGAGTCCCTCCAATAAGCCGCACAGGCATCAGGTTAATGTAATTTTTTTTTTCCTTTTCTGTGTTTTCTTTTTTGTGTTGAATGTTTTTTTTCTGTGTTGTTTGATTGATCTTACAAGCTTTCATTCACCAATAATAAATAAAAAAATCTAAGATTCTAATGTCTACCCTCGGACCTAATTTAAAACGCGATATGGTTTTGTTTGTTTCAATTATAATGTTCTGTTAACACCTGTATAAAACATGTAAATATAGGTTAAGGTAATGAAATTATTTAATGGATTTTTTTAAAGATGCATGGAAATCATGTTTTCGAGGCGCCTGGCTTCCATGCATTTCTCCGTAAAGTAAAAAACTATTTTGTCATACCTATTAGAGGAATAAACTTTACTTGAGTGAGACTGTTATTTTTTTCTACGTCTACACATCCGGGAAAGATTCTGTGCTATACCCATCATCCGCAACTTCATTCTTCGTGAATTTATCTTTAATGTTAGTGTAAACTATAATAAGTAGTAGATAATCTTCGGTTATAGATCATTTTCGATAGATATAGGTAGTTCTGTTTTGTTGTCGACTCTTGGCTCTGTCTACTCCGTATGGGTAGGTATCTAGGTGCTTTGAGTTTATTTCTTTTTCTGAAAAATTATTGTGTGGAGCTATATAGTTGAATTTCTAAACACACCTTGGCTCAGGTGCTTTATCCAGGAGCTTTAAGTGTAATAATTCGAAGTCGCAACGTCGCGATTTTTGTTGGACGTCACATACGGTTATAATGAAAGTATAGAATGATGGCGGTAGCGCCACTAGTTTTTGTGACGATAATTAGAGGAACCTAAAGCAATATTCAGAAAAGCTCAGATTGAAAACTGAATTGACGTCCAATTTTTTTTTTCTCATTTTTAACTTTTCTGATATCGTAGCATGCCATGTCGCGACCATTGGATACTTCTCTCCGATCTGACGTCCGTATACTGGACGTTGAAAGCAGGTGGACGCCACATTATATGCAAAATTCGCCATAGTGGACGCACAATAAGTAGCAGGATGTATATATATATATATATATATATATATTATATTATATATATATATAAAAGAACAAGGGTGATTGGTAAATCAACGCCCAGCCTAAACCATAAAAGTTTTCATAACTTGAAATTTGGACCGAAATTTTATGTTAATAAGTAGTGCTCAGATAAGAAAAGGATTTTCAAAATTAGACCCCTAAGGGGGTTGAAACTGAGGGCAAAGATTGTAATAGAAAAAAAATTAAAATCTTCACTGATTTACTTTGAGAATTTGGCAAGAATGCTTCTCAATAAAAATAACCAATGGCGTGTTTCAGCGTTTTTTGAAATTCAACCTCTAAAGGGGTAAAAAAGGGGAGGTAAACTAATTTTATCATCACAAAACCGAAACTATAAAAGCTATAAACGTGAAATTTGGTTAGTGTCTTCATTATACAATATACTGCCCACATAAGAAAGGGTTGTTCACAATTTTAACCCTAACAGTCCAAAAAAAAGGGGTGAATTTGCGTACCTATAGACAAATCCACATTTGAAATTTCGCTACCAGTCACAAGCAATGTTCATGTTGGCCTCATCGGTAAAGGCCTGCGGATTATTTTTTTAAGTACAGGGTTCGAATCCCAAGCCAGATGTGACTTTTTTTTTCCAATTTTTTTTCATTTTGTATTAGTTTTTTTAGAATTCTATATTTTTTTTAATATTTTAGTAAAGAAATATTTCAAGAGAAGTAGCTGGAAGTGAGCTGGATCGAATCCCAAGCCACTAACAATAATTTTCTGTTTTCGTTTTTTTATTTTGTTTTCTAGAATTATTTTCTTACTTTTTTTTAATTTTGAAAAAAGAAACGAATAAATTCAATTGCAAATTTATGTCCGGTCATCTACTGATTAAAGTGCCAAGAAAAATATCCATAATAGATGGCGTTGATAAAATGAGAAATGTAAGCTGAAATTATTTCTCAATATTTTGTCAATAGATGGCGCTGCGGCCATTTTGGTGATTTACTACTTCGCGCTTATTTAACAGCATAAAGGGGTGGGTCGTGGGTATAATAATAAAACAGTAAAGATATTTTGTCTGTACAGTACATTTAGTATTTTTGACTGAAATGGATAGAGGGACACTTAAAAAGAATAACAGAAAGCAAAAACATTTTTTTGGAATTTTTTGTCTGTCTGTCTGTCTGTCTGTCTGTCTGTCTGTCTGTCTGTCTGTCTGTCTGTCCGTCTGTATATGTATGTACGCGTTTCACGCAATATCTGCTGGACGGATTTGAATGAAACTTTTTTGTTGTATAGCTATTAAGCCTGGGCAACATATAGGCTATAAGTGATTTTGGAAACTGGAACACCTGGTGAAGAACCTTAACAGAACAGCTAAACTATAAGAAATATGGAAATGGTACCTTTGGAAAGTTTATCAATCTGACGAGCATTTTCTGTTGACGTATAAAAATCGAAGATCAGGATCATCTGATGAAGAATTCCAAAGGACCAGCTACACTATTACATATATGGAAATGGCGCCTTAGCAAAAGTCGTTTAACCTGATGAGCATTTTCTGCTGACGTATAAAAATTTAAGTTTATGCAACATCTGATGAAGAACTCCAAGAGACCAGCTACTCTATAAAAAATGGAAATGGGTCCTTAGCAAAAGTCGTTCAACCTAATGAGCATTTTCTACTGACGTATATTTATACGTCAGTAGAAACACGAAGACAGGACACGAGATAGGATAAAGAGGGACTCGGGGTGGGAGTGGTGGTACACGGGAAATTGTAGATAACGAGCAGACGAAGATCGTTTATTGAATGAAATATCACTTTTGATTCATTTTAACACCGCGATCTGTATCTTACGAGTACCTAATATATTCCGCGCGGACACGGGATAACCAAATAGCTGAAATTTTGAGTACTGGAGTTTAGGTTACTACGAGTTTGCTCCAGAACACAAAAAGACTTTTCATCTAAGGTAAACTCACGCGGGCGAAGCCGCGGGCAACAGCTAGTACCATATAAATTGAAATAATATAAAGATCATAGAAGGGATAATAAGCCAAAGCAAAATAAATTCAACATCAAATTATTACATATAGAATTATCTCCTTTTCTGTTCATAGTTTATATTATTTTGTGCACAAATCCGCAGTGGCGCCAACTATCTGAATGTAATTATACCACAAAAAGGCGGGAAATTAATTTGCTCAGGCGTAAACAGATAGCAGTGATTTAAATACACTAATTATATTGATTACTGAGGATAATAAATTACTACAGTTTACAACACGGAGAGAGTTTAAACGCTTTATATATACTTTTTATAACGAATCGACTTTGATGACAAACTTACAGTGACTTATAAATGCCATGACTTTTCCTAGAGGATAACACATGGGGATCTTGTCAAAAATGACATTAATAGGTATTACTGAAATAGTTACATATAGTTGTTAAATAAATAAAACTGAATAAACATTCAGCCAATAAAGAAACCGCATCTGGTTGTCATAGATTCGACAATATTGCTTAATCTATTCTCGATATTCGACACCAAATAGTTAGTCTATGGTCCAAAGAGCCAAGAGAATGCCTTTATTTCCATAATGTTCCAGTATATAGTCATTTCTATGCATTATATTTATATTTTCATTAAGCTCTACCCACGTCTTCATCTGTGTAGACTTTGGAGTTATTATATTTTGCTATTTTGTTTAACTTACTATTATGGCGCAGCAATCCAAAAATAAGTCTTGGTCTCCGATAATAAGGATCTCCGCATTTGGATCTATCCTGCGCCATCTCCCTGCCAGTCATCAGCACGTGCAGCTCGCGCAAGTCTTTCTTCTGGACCTCGTCAGACCATCGGTATCTGGAACGTGATCGACCTTTGGGCTTTCTCGGTTCCTCTTTTCAACCGACTTCCCAAAAAAGGAGGGAGGTTATATGTTTCGATGTATGTATGTTTTTTTTTTATGTATGTTCGCCGATTTCTCCGCCATTTGTTGGACTGATTTCCAAAATTGTTTTTTTTATTAGTAATGGTGTATTCCCAAGTTGGTCCCAATTTTAACCACGTCCAGAATCTGTTCTGGTAATTTTAAAGATACCTAACAAAATATAAAAATACCAACATTGCATTATAGAGCAAAAGCCCGCGACAGCATGCCCTTCCCTTATTTTATTAAAACTCAAGATTTTCTGTGTATGTCCTCAACATAGAAATAGCGATTAGCGACTATAAAAGTTGGTTCATGATTACTTAGGCAGATTACTTGTAGCAATAACATTTGAAGTGATAACTCAATTTTCTCAAAGTAAAGTTTTTTAAAGATTTTATTCCTAATAATATTAGAAATCACGCCATCCATTACCAGGCAATTGGTGCAGATATAAACCCCTGCTAAATATTGTAACCTTACTAAATTATAGTTATATTTGTTTTTATAATAAAAGCTTAATTTAATATTACTTTAAGGCCCAAAGGTTGCTTTTTTTACCTATAAAAATCATCCTTACTATCCATATTACCTGCATAAGCAACTTAGATCCAAACTTCATACCTAATCGCTAATATTTTTTACCCGTATATACCACGCAGAGAAACATTCAGCATTTTTAAAAATAAGGAAGGTTTGGTCGTCACGGGCTCTCGGTCTGATTTTGTGCCAAAATAATAGACAATTTGACATGTTGTGACATTTCAAATCAAACTTACTTACTTAGACATAAAAAGTATCGAATTCTTAATTCTTTATTTTCGGCCAGAGAAAGAAAAGTTTTGTATTAAACTAAAAATGATAAAGATAAAACTTTTTTCCAAAAAAATGAACCGAAACTTCCATCCCATAAAAACTTAAAAATCATGAAATAAACAACAATAAAGAAAAATGTATTAGCATTCTACCTTACTGAATGAGGTGAAGTCGGTGCCAAATTGAATATTAAATAATCTAAGTTAATATTAGAATCATGTATATAATACCTAGCTAAACAATTATATAACACCCCTTACTCCTGCACTTGGCACCGACTTCACCTCATTCAGTAGGTAGAATGCTAATACATTTTTCTTTATTATGTTATTTCATGATTTTAAGTTTTATGATGGAAGTCGGTTCGATTTTTTTTTGGAAAAAAAGTTTTATATACTCCAAGGCTTTCCTCTATCCTACGTATTTTGTTTAGATTAGTAATTGTTGTTTTATTTACCATAGTCTGGCTCTATCTCGTCGGAGATTTGCACAGTATTGAACTTGAACATCAACAGGCCACCGAAAAACATATTGATTTGATGCCTCTTTGAATAATCTCACAATTATAGAATCATCAGTGAAAGTATCACATCAGTATCCATCGTATTTCCCAAGATGTAACATAAAACAATTTACATTTTTGAGCGATGTATGGATGATGCCAAAACTCGCACTTTACTAAATGTAGATAAACTAAATTTTATAACGTCATACGCGTATAGACTTAACATTTTGATCTCTAATAAATAAACTCTGTTTAAATAAATTAAATAAACTTCTGGGGGTATAATATCAGGCTGAAAAATAGCTAGATTTAAAGTGTGTATATGTATATGTTTCATTGAATACTTTAACAATTCTCAAGCTTAATACCGTCTTCCTAGTCTGAATAATTACTTCTAAAACTCGTTAATTACAATTTATCTAACTATTGAACTGAGCATATCTAAGTCAAATAGTCACCATTACAGTTAAAATATCGATTTCTCGCAACTATCTCTGATGATCACCAGCGATTGTGTTAAAGATCTAGCTGTGCGTTGGTATTTGCATAGATATTATCTAGGTTGTTATCAAGATCTTGACAATATTAAACGGAGAGTTTCTCTAGAACTTGAAGGTAAAGGTGCCCTATCTTTGCAATAACTGCTTTGTAATTATACAGGGTTATTTTGTAACTACTGGCCAAATTTTTACAATATGCTTAGTACTTGGAATACAACTACGTCCGAAAGAAATTTATAGTAAAAGTATAACATTATATTTCAACTTTCCATGCTAAGTCCCATCAGATGATCGACCAATTTGTATAGGAA
The DNA here is from genome assembly GCA_018467065.1 of Ephestia elutella. Lineage (NCBI taxonomy): Eukaryota > Metazoa > Arthropoda > Insecta > Lepidoptera > Pyralidae > Ephestia > Ephestia elutella. The sequence goes on along the minus strand of CM031585.1, from coordinate 1,981,697 downwards.
GCAAAAAAAATATTTTCATTTTCTAACATAGTTTTTTTTTAAAAACCTGCTCAATTTCATCAACCATATCTGCTGCGAAAATTTGGTCAATGGTTTCAAAATAACCTTGTATAAGACGAGCAGCGCCTTGGAGCATGGCTTCCGTGGGAATTGAGGGAAAAAGTACCCTATGTTTTATTTTCGATATTTTTCTACCCGTGTATCAAATTTTTCGTGATTGAGTAAAAACAATTTTTGACATTTTGACTTTGGCATTGACATTTTTCCGACTTTGACATTTTCCATCTTTGACATTAAACAATGTATCGCTCTTTTCGAATTTCGATGATAGGTATTTTGTACACGTATAGAGTAAAATCTACAAAGGGATACTTTTAATTCCAAAATTTCCACGTAAGCGTAGTAAATTTTTATCAAGAGATATAATAATAATAATTTTCTAATTTATCGGCTAGAAAAAAAATATTATCCTATAGAGCAAGTCGCAGTAGCTAATAATGTGCATAATGGCAACACCAGTAGCGGTAAGTTACAGGCTTGCAGTAAATTGATTAGACGTTTATCGGGCCTCGTACAATCGCGACCAGGAATGCGGTCAGGGTTTGTTCCTTTTGAATCCCTTGGTTATGGCCCACTTGCATTGAAGTCAAAATTATGTTTTCGACGATATATAATTTGTTGTTTAAGTTTTCTATTCTACTGTGAATAAAAAAAAATAACCATACAGCGAATTCAAAGCCATTAAATCGTAAAAATTGGCATTCTGCCTCTTATTTTCATTGTAACAACTTTAATTTTTACTTTCATTGGAAAGTGTTTTGTAAACAAGCTCGCGAAATGATCGGTAGCGCTTACAGAAATCAGAACAATAGACTAAAATAGTTTAGATAGTGAGTACAGTGGAGTGACTAAATAGTTTAGGCAGTGAGTAAAAGTTTTTTATAAAAACTTTATCATAAAAATTGGGACTGTGTAGCAACATATCGTCTTGAATTCTCTAAATAATTAGTTTTTGACGTGAAAAAAGACCTTCTTTGAAGGCCAAGTTTCAATAAAGAATTTTTGATTTTGAATGCAATTTAATCCAAACGAGCTCTTACAATTAAAAGCATAAAAAACCCTTTCTTACTGAAATAAAATAAATAGACTGAAATAAAATAAATAAACTGAAATAAATAGGTCGGTAATCTTAAATCAAATTGCAAAGTATGTTTTCCCATCAACACGGTGATTCACAACAAGTGTATGACTCCTGGGGCCAAAAGATTTGGACCACGAAGGAACACAACCGCAGTATTATTTAATGGAGTCGATAAAATTCTTTTAGTATTTACGCTATGTTCCTAGAAATTATTGTCTTGTGAAACTACTGCAGCTGATAACTAGATATTTTATGTGTTCTGGTACTCAAGTAGAGCAAAGTACTTGTTTTTAATGTTGTAAGGATTTATGTGATTTAAGTAGTGATACTAATTTGTTATTATTGTTTTGATTTGTTAATTAAATATGCATTGAAGCTGTGTCCTGTAAAATTTTGTGATAAGAAATATACAGGGTGAAATATTTCATCCTCACTTCCAGGAAAATAGCTTGATTTAATTGATAGCTGTAAGTTGTAAATAAATAAATAAATAAATAAAATAAATAATTACTATTACTAGAAATAAAAAAATATTCAAATGGAACAGTCCCAACAAACAAACTTGTGCCAATAAAAAGTTGGCCGTTACGGCACACCTACAACATATGTAAAACATCCGAGCATCGTGGCACGATGGCGTCGTCAAGTCATTCGCCGTCATGACACTTGACTCGATTTAACAGCCAAGTCGTGCCAATACTGATGTTTTACATCAAAAATGTCATATTTGGAAATTCTCAAAACGCATTTGTATTAAACTTTCTATCTAAGGATTAATGGTAAAATCCTCATGGTTGAAAGGCAAAAGGTAGCAAAGAAAAAATAAATAAACAGACATTTTAAGTCGATGAATTTGCAAGTACAATCGATGTAAAAAGTTTGGGAGATCTTATCTGAGCCAGCTGAGTCAAGATTGAGGATTACTTCGGAATTCAATGCTAAGTACTACGTAAAAAGCTTTCGAAAGTATCTTACTAAGTGCTCTTAAAAGAAAAATACAAGTAAATATATTTTAACTTTGAGTGATGTGTCTATCTGGTGCAACAATTTCTTATCTTTTTTATAAAAATGCTACTATTTTGCTTCGGAAGATTCATATTTTGATGTTCAATTAAGGAGTTTTGGTTTTCATATTGTTAATGCATAATTTTGATTATATTTGAATACATTAAGTCTATTCCTAGATAGTGCAAATCGATCGTTCTAGAACAAAATGCTAAATACAAATCTACAACAAAGTTATTATCGCCCACCTTATCTTACAGATAACATAAAGTCTAGATTAAGCTTGACTTGGGAAACAAAAAGGGAGTCTATAAAACCTATCTCGATAAAGAAGACATTTTGTTGTAACTACCTCGCGAAGTGGTCATTGTGGGTGTTTGTACGTACTTTGTTGGGTGGGGCTCAAGTATTGAAATATAGGCGGAAACCGCCTGTCTTGCCTGTCGCTTGCCTGCCTCCTCCTCCTCTCAGCCGAAAGACGTCCACTGCTGGACAAAAGCCTCCCCCAAGGATTTCCACAACGACCAGTCCTGCGCTGCCCGCATCCATGCGCGTCCCGCGACCTTCACCAGGTCGTCGGTCCGCCAAATGGGAGGCCTGCCAACACTACGTTTTCCGGTTCGTGGTCGCCACTCGAGAAATTTTCTGCCCTAACGGCTATCTGTTCTACGAGCTATGTGCACCGCCCACTGCCACTTAAGTTTCGAGATTCTGCGGGCTATGTCGGTTACTTTAGTTCTCCTACGGATCTCCTCATTTCTGATTCGATCACGCAGGGAAACTCCGAGCATAGCGCGCTCCATCGCCCTTTGGGTAACCTTGAGCCTTCTTATAGGCTCATAGTAAGCGACCACGTCTCTATTCCGTATGTCATTACTGGCAACACACACTGGTCAAAGACCTTAGTCTTGAGACACTGCGGTATTTTGGACGAGAAGATATCGCGAAGCTTCCCGAACGCTGCTCAGCCGAGTTGGATTCGACGATTGACCTCTTTCTCAAAGTTGGACTTACCTAACTGAACTGTTTGTCCCAGGTATACATAATTGTCAACAACTTCGAGTGTAGAGTCTCCAACCTTCAGAGGAGTGGGTGCGACACGGATATTAAACATAATTTTTGTCTTTTCCATGTTCATTTTTAGACCCACTTGTTGAGAGGCTCTACAGAGGCTATCGAGCATTATGCCTAGGTCTTTCAAGGTCTTAGCCATGACTACGATATCATCAGTGAATCGAAGCTTACCTGCCACTGCCACACAAATATTATACGAGTATGTAGGTAACACTTGTTGTCTTCATCATTCATCTTCATTGGCCTTTGTTATGTCCGTCGTCACTTATGACGTTCTATGGTGGTCATTACGTCTGTAACCCCAGTCTTTTGTCTTATCCACTCGTTACGCTTTCGGTCTAATATTGATATGAGTATGCCGAACATCGACCTTTCCATTGCTCTTTGCGTAACTCGTGGTTTTTCGGCTGACAATTATGTTGTCGTTGTTGTTAGGTGCTTGTTGTCTTATTGACATAATACCTACTATGATTAACAGTGATAGGTATATATAACTTTAATGTACCAATTTTGCATTCATTGAGCTTATTGGAGCTATAACTATTAATTTAATAATACAGTATTACGTTTTTGTCCCCTATGGAGTAGACAAAGTCAAGAGTCTTGAGACTCGACAGCCATGTTTCGCTAAATATTGACCTTATTGGTGGAATAGAGAAAGTAGATCATGGCCTATCCTCCATATTTATTTATTTATTTAACCTTTATTGTACAAACACAATGTATGGCACAATAGGTGGTGAATGCAGAAGCATTATCTAAAAGTCGACCTTTGGGGTAAACAGAGAACTTGTCTTGAACGGTAAACAGAGAGTGGGTCTAATAAAGGGATTGTGGGAAACGAGACAAGACAACGAGAAAAATAAGAGAATTTTTTTTCTATAAGGAAGGCTGCACTGGCTAGCATTGTACACGTTGAAATGGTTGATGAACATAATTATTAGTGAAATTAAATATTAGTTATGTCGGACCTTGGATACACGAATGAAAAAAACTTTTAACATCATTAAAAAATCTATTATATATGGTTAAAAACAAGGATAAGAATTTATCCAGCTGTCAAACCTAGTTTTTTTTTTTTTTTATTAAATATGGGTTTGCTCTTGACCACAATCTTGCCCGAGGACAGAAATGAGGTCTACGATGAAACGAGCTTACCCAGAAGCAGCCTATTCACTCTGGTTTTGATGAGTAGTAGTAGTAGTGGTAGTTAAGACGAGATAAACAAAAAGAAATGAAGAAAAATTCCGCTAGCTCTTATAACTTGCGTTCCGTAGTCATGATCGTCCCATGTACCAGTAATCAGATTTTGTGCGTAGATTGAGACACCGATCTGGATCTCTTTCCGACTGGGTAAGTATAATTTACAACCCGCCCATATCTGGTAAGTATCTAGTTGAGAGTCATGCCCGCTGCCTACACGACATTTTATATTTAGTGGCGTTATGTCGGAATATGACACGTAAAGTAGCGGATTGTTGTTGGCGCCACTTATTTGCATGTTATCTGTAATACTTTCAACCATAGACATAGGAAAACATTTTTTTGCTAGCTCTATGCTTTCAACATAATATTTGCATTGACATAGCAGTTTCTTCTGCAATTTAGAATTAGTTTCGCTTCAAACTTTGAGAACTTAAATATTTTCTAAGTAAGCCTCGTTCCTGTGGAAAATCTGTGGTGTATAAATATGCAATAGCTAAGCCGCATCCGTATGCGCTAAACGCAAAATGTTAAACCAACTGATATACTAGTTCTAAGTTCTAGAAATAAGTATATTCAAACAATCATAAATCTCTTCAGCTTTATCGAATTAATAGGAACCTAATATTTACATTTTGAAAAACTTAAATTTTTTCGTGTAGTCCATCCACATACACTATTTGAACTTATATATGAATTCAAATATTTTAAGTAAACTTCTCCAAAACGTCAGATGTTCTCCAACAAAACTCCATACAAATAGAACTAAACAAGTATAACGTGACCACAATAGTTTAGGAGAAATTCCTGAGTAACGAGACAGACCGACACGTGTGGGGAACAAAGCGCGACGTGTTAACAAACAAACAGTTTTGACGTGAACTTCACAGCTCTAATTAGTTTGCCATATTTGACTTTTTTTTTTTAAACCATTTTGAGAAACATCCGGAAATTAGTTAGAAATTCTGAATACTTTTCTAAGGGTCTGCCAGTTTTCAAAACTTTAAGTTATGCCAAATATTACTGACTAAAGTACTTGCCAAATAAAACTAAGTAACGCAGTGAGACACAGATAAGTAAGAATTTTATAATGTAGAGTAGGTATTTCGGGTGGTATACTTTATCATCTTCGCAGACTTTATACATGGAGCACCCCCGATAAATAAATAAATAAATATATACGGACAAATCACACAGATTGAGTTAGCCCCAAAGTAAGTTCGAGACTTGTGTTATGGGATACTAACTCAACGATACTATATTTTTTATAACAAATACATATATAGATAAACATCCAAGACCCGGGTCAATCTGAAAAAGATCATTTTCCATCTTGACCCGACCGGGGATCGAACCCGGGACCTCCGGTGTGGCAGTCCGGCGTGATGACCGTTGGGCCACGGAAGTCGTCCGATGGGAAACATAAGAATCAGATCGACTACATCATGATAAGATCATGTTGAATAAGCTCAAAAACAAATGCATACACATTACCTGGTGGTGAAATTATGAGTCACCATGAGTTTTTGGTAGTCTTAAGTTAAAACGCCGGAACACAGTCACCAAAAAGACATTTAAGCGCATAGAAACTTTGGAGAGCCACTGCAAGAGCAGCGGCCAAGTCCGAGAAGGCCGATCCATAATCACGACCACTCTGTCAAGAGTGAACGACTAAGAAGTAGAAGAACTTCTCTGTGTGGCCCACTGTACATAGATTGACCGCATCGTTGAAACTAAGTACGTTATATATTTCGAGCATTATTCATAAAGAGTTAACATTTTAAGCATAATATAGCAAGACTGATACAAAAATGAATACGGCTTTAAAATCATGAAACAAGATGGCAGACAAAAGAAAAGCAATTTCCCGACTCGCTGAACGGAAAGCACCCAGTGAAGTTTAACTCAAAAACAATAAACAGTGGGTCTTTACCAAAAATTCTCAGATAATTTTCGATCTCGCACCCACTCATAAACGGTAAGCTCATACAAAATATCGATAAGCTATGCTTATCTACTGATTATTGCTGAACAGTTGCATGCAATCATTGTCTTCGCTTTTCACTTCTCTTCACGTTTTAATTTTATGGCTCCATCGTTCAGCCAAACGATGATTCTGCCAATGTCAAGGTTGAAGAAGACACAATGTTAATAATATGAACAAATAGTAATTGACTACAATTTTTAGTTAACTATTGGTCGGTTTCTGAACTGCAGGGGCAACCTAAAACAACACAACAAAAAAGGGCTAGTAAGTACCTAGCTAATGTTAGTAAACTATTTACAAATGTACGGTTGAATATTGTACGGTAGGCAAAGATAAATATAATACACAAGAGGGTCGTCTTCGCTCTTGTCAATAAAATGTTAAGACAAATTAAAATATTTTAAGTTTGAATCATATAGCTATTTATCCTGGTTCAAATATAAAGTAGGCCCATTTTGAATCACTGAAAATCACTGAAAAGACATCGTATAATATTTTTTGGACAGCAGATAAATGGAATCACCTATTTTAAATTTTAAAGTCAAAGTTAAAGTCAATTATTTTTATTTATATAGGCTTAAAAATAGCACTTATAAATCGTCACATTCTTGTTTTTTAGTTAGTTGACCACATAAAATTACTTAAAGCTAAGGTTACCACCGCCTCCAAAGCGCAAGTGGAGAAGATTTTCTCCAAAAACGTCACTTTACAACATATGTCTTACAATTAAATGACTGTGTATGTGGACAAATATAAAATTTTATTTATTATCTCTAAATACAGAGATTATGAGAATAAATCATTTTCAAACCAATTATTATTTTAATTATTTTACAATAGTTTTGAACACTTCATTCAATGAGGACTATCGCGTTCAAATATTTCACAAGATGTCAACACTTACGAGTAAGGACAAACACCTTTCAGATGGTACAACGCTGTCAATGTGTGTAAAATTCAAATGACAGTATTGTACCATTGATATGACCATACTCGCCAGTAGCCAACTAGTGAGCATAAATACGATAACACTAATTCTTCTTAAATGTGAGATTACCTCCTTTCGTGTCCGAATTGCCCCGAATTGTGTACCATAGAGGACCTTCACCAGGCCAACGATAGGGCGACTGTCGTTGCCACCTAATGGTCTGGGAAAATATAGATGCCATTCCACTTGCCAAGAAGAAGATTATGAGATTCCAATCATGAGTGGGTGCGATATCAAATTTTCTTGCCGATAAGGCACAAAGTTAAACAGTCTCCGTAATTTCCTATAAATATTAACCCTTATAAATATTCCGTCGGTGTTTCAATTCGTTCTTAATCTTCAAAAGGATTGTTTACGGTAAACATTTTGATTCCAAAGTTAACTGGGAGGATCTTCGGGACTTACTCTCAGATCATTTACAATTCTAATTAATCCAGTGCAAGATGGCCATCTCGCCCTGTTTTGTTGTAAGTAAATTGGACGGCCGCGTTATTGTTGCTGGCTTTGCATTCTGATTTTCGACGGAGATTTGACGGCATACTAATTTTGATTTATTAAATTCAACGGTCAATTTTGCTGTTCGGTATTCTAGATGCGGAGGCGAAAAACAAATTTGGATTTTCCGTTGCTAAGTAGCTTACCTTTGACAAAGTTTGCAAAATATTTTGTTTAAAAACGGTAACGTAACTAATGGATTCGTAACGCCATTGAAAATTAAAAATATTTATAAATCAGGTTCAGGTATCAATTACTTTTTAAATTTTGGCTTATGGTAAAGGAAAAAGTTATGGGTATAACAAACACTATAATAGGCGCTAGCTGTCCAGAGACAGAACTTGTGCCCACAATGACCGAAAAACTGGACTCAATTGTCTATATTGTGGTAGGCACTTTAAACTAGGCTAATGTAGATAGGCAAGTTAAAAAAAAACAATTAATGAAGGCACAGGCAGTTTAATAATATCACAATTTTTCAATCTGTAAAGGCAAGTTAAAAAAAAACAATTAATGAAGGCACAGGCAGTTTAATAATATCACAATTTTTCAATCTGTAAACTACTAGCATTTGTTTTGGCATAGTCTTCTCAGAATTCCTGTATTGCTCTAATAGCGGCTAAGCCTTGATATTTTATAAAGATTTAAAAAAAAAATAACATTATTTGCAACGCTTTTATTTTAAGCAAAGGAAGCAGTATAAACTGAAGCAACACTTGTAAGCTAGCTATACTATAATGCGTTGGTATCTGAAATCTGCCTGGAAACTATTTACAAATATTGAATGTCTCGAGATTTGTGCAAACTTTAGCAGACGCTATTACTGCCAGCAGACGTATTCTGTGCACGTATTGTGTTCTGGATGTGACGTATATTACTATGCTGTTGCAAGTAAAGAGCATTTTCACATCGTAGCATGGTATCATTTAGGTCTTTTTCAGCTCATGTTAAAGAGAGTTATATTAAGTTCTCTTTGTTTTGTTAAAAGCCCAATATCCTTGCTTCGGTGGAGCCATGTTTCTCTATCTTCTATTCTTCTATTCTTGATACAAGGCTTGCTTTCTTTTAAGTCAGTTGATCATCATCGGTCTTTTTAAAGCCTTCTTTTGCTCTATAATATTTATATTAATAACGCACCCTGTTGCACTTAATCAACATTATATTTTCTGATCGAACTCCAGTAGGTATATGGATTAGATACATTATACCAGAAAAAGTCTTATGATTGAGATTAGACTCTTCTAGACCCAAAAGTGATATTGCGAATCCAATGCAAAAAAAAAAGCTTTTTAATTCATTGCAAAATTACTGTAAGAAAATGGCGAATTTTCACAATGAGTTGCGCATTTCCAAACACTAGAGATGTAGGTTCCATTACTAAATTGTCTCGTCGCTAACGTGTTTGCTATGGCCGGCGCTAACTATATTTGCTGACATCTAAGTGCTGATGTGGTTTACATTGTATAATATTGTAATGTCAACTTCGAACGTGCTACGAGTTCCGAGAATTGTCTAAATGAATTTGTTTTTAATACGTAAATGGCTGAGAACTGTTGTTATTTAGTTTAGTATACGGTGTAAAGTATTTTTTCAATTTTGGTATATTGCACTTGATTTATTTGATTCCAGTCTTTTGGTTTTAATTCAATCAACCGAATATAATCAAAACACACCCTATATCTATATCTGAATCCGGTGTGTTATTGTACGTTTACTAAGATAACATTAGTTGATTAATTTGCACTAAACACACAAACCGAATTTGGTTACATTTTCAACTGTATCTTAATACAAGTTGAATGATGGCAATTAAAATTGGCAATATCTAGATTTTAATGACCTAAAAAGATTGGCGTCAAAGATTTGCGTCAATGGAATCAAAAGTTAAGACCATAAATAATCGCAATTTTTTGCATATTTTTCGATTTCAGAATCAAAACCATACTTACCTACTTACGGGTACTTACCATTTACTTAGAATCAAGAAATTTTGGAATTAGTTATGTCTTGTATTTGTACAAGAATTAATAATTTAAACTGAAAACTTTCGTGGGTAACATTAATAAGCTACACCGCATTTAATTTATACTAAATAGAGTGAAGTAGGTAATTTTCTTTGTTAGTGCAAACTAATTTTAACTATACTTATTAGGAAACTATTATGTCTAATTATGGAGGATATTCCTAGAAGTACAGTTCAAAGAACTGAAAATGGCGTGGTAAAATAAACGCTTATTAGATCGATTGTCATTTTACATAAATAAGTAGGTTTGTGTGAAATACACAGCTGTTTCAACAGACATTTGTAATGTTGGTTGAAGAGAATCCTGTATAATTTATTAAAAAATAAAAACGATGCTTTGAAGAATATACATTTTCAGATTTAGATAAAAAAATAACACAAGTTACCACTAAAAGATAGAAATTGCAAAAAGTCTTAGAAAATCGAATCATTCTATTTTAATATAGCTATCTCTATCTTTATTATATTCTTGTTTGTTTGTTTGTTTGTTTGTTTGTTTGTTTGTTTGTTTGTTTGTTTGTTTGTTTGTTTGTTTGTTTGTTTGTTTGTTTGTTTGTTTGTTTGTTTGTTTGTTTGTTTGTTTGTTTGTTTGTTTGTTTGTTTGTTTGTTTGTTTGTTTGTTTGTTTGTTTGTTTGTTTGTTTGTTTGTTTGTTTGTTTGTTTGTTTGTTTGTTTGTTTGTTTGTTTGTTTGTTTGTTTGTAATATCTTTATTGTACAATGAGCTTATTAACATAACTAAAAAGGCAAATATACAAAGGCGGACTTATCCCATAAAGGGTTCCAGTCAACTAGCGATAGATTCTTAGTAGATAAAATTCATAGTTTCAATCACAGATTTAGTATCAAAATCTGTGGTTTCAATATAGAAGTTGGCAATATTGTTGGAGTGGTTTGCCATTGCCGTCTCCATTTCATATACTAGCTGATGACTATATCTGATATCTATCGATTGCAGATTTCCTCATAATGTGTCATTGTACTGGAAATTGTCAATTTAAAATTACACGATTCAGACTAATCAATAAACTTAAGGGACCAGTAGTTTCGACCCCTCTATAGGATTCAAATCTGAGACCGTCAATTTTGGACTGTCCGACATTTCTTGACAAATACCACTCTGGAGACAAAGCTTCGCCTTCAAAAGATTTATAATTTCAACAATTTTCCGAACAATTCAATGTGTTACCGTCCGGTCTGTAATGACACGGCAGACGCCATGTAAAATTCAGAGCGGCCGGAATCGATACGGTTTCTTCTGTTTGCATACTTGATTTGTCTGTTCTTGTCGTTTCCATTTTGTGGTGTATCATTATTGGCGTTTGTTATGACTGGGAATTCACTAAGTGACAAGATAATGTGATATTTTGCACGTCATTAAAATAAACTTGTTTATTTGAGGCGTCAAAACATGAATGAATACTCATTATATAACACTCCTTTTTTGGTCAGTCGTGTAATAAACTACGTACAGCATTTAACAAGTTCGGGCGTTGCCATGAGGATTTCAGCCCAGGATAATTTATTTTATTTAAATCTTTTAAAAAATACTCATATAAGAACTATATACCTACGAAATAGACTGAGAGTGATACTCTTATATGCAGCATTTGATATTTATAGATAACATTCTTTCGCAAATAAAAATATCCTGTGATATCATTTCAAGTTGGCTATCAATCAATCAAGCAAAGTTTTCTAGGTGCAAAAAAACTGAGGAAACCTGTACTTATTATGTATTTGTTGATCAATTTCACTAGCTTTCAATACGGTTGCTATAATTAGATGGCATTAATCGTTAAATCTTGTCATTTCAAAAACTGACTGTGCAATATAACAACACACTGGTAAAGAAAGACGAGTTTATAACCAAATAGTGATCGATTTCGATGCAGGCACATTCATTGAAGACACACGTATAATAAACATACCCACTTCGACATTTGCATAGCCGTCGGTCGGCCCGATCCCAAATTGAATGGCCCAACGTTTTTAAGTAATTGGAAGTACAGATGGATATTGAAGGATGCAGGATGCATGCATAGGCAGGCTCTAATGTGATTAAGTTTTTGAGAGTTTCAAAGATTTGCTGGTTAATTTATATATATTTTTGTTTTTAAAACTTGATTGTCAGATAGCTGAAAAAACACAGAAAATGAATTTAGTTAGGTAGACGGATGGACTTGAGAAGCAGTCATTTGGCGATCTGATAACTACTGTTTAAAGAAAAAAGATTCCAATGACGAAGAAAATGAAGTAATTTAGTCAGCAATTACTGCGTCCCCAATTCCTATATTTCATAGCTCATAGCTACATTGTCGCGTCGTCTATCATAACTTAGTTTCATAGTTTTTCGGAAACAAGTTGTTGATATACACCAGCTAGTTAACCAAGTATCGGGAAAGCTATAAATAACGTTTCGGGACAAACATTACCTGAAACTCGGTTCGTGGTGGGACATTGAGGCTATTTATTTTGGAGACGAAATAGTTTTGTAAGTTTCTTTCTACAGGGCTTTTGAATGTCCTGTTCTGTGTTTTACTTAAATTTCATATTATTATAAAATGCATCCAAAATAAATCTTTTTTTGCCAGATTTTGTCATACCTATTTTTATTACACGACTGACCAAAAAAGGAGTGTTATGTTTTCAGGGTTCATGTATGTATGTATGTATGTAAGTTTCTTTATTCCACCATAAGTCCTGAACGGCTTAACAGATTTTGACGTGAGAGGTATTTTTAGATTCCTTGCATTCCTCCGAGTGACATAGGCTATATGACGTCATCATAAAAACAAAATGGCGGATTATATATGTGATAAATAGCAGACCAAAAAAAATAAAATTTGATCAATCTTATCGAGTGGGGTATCAAATTGAAGGGCTTTAAAAGGCGATTTCAAAAATGTATATAACTTATATGTTTGTATGTACTTTTTTAGTAAAAACTTGTCAGTCGTGTTTTTTATTTTTAATAATTAGCTTGTTATAGTTTTATTCGTCAGTGTCAAATTTCTGTTGTTAAGTCGTCAAATTCCGGGAGATGTTTCTCAAATAATTCTAGAAAATATTGAAGTGTATTTAAAGCTTATCTACAATGTATGTATTCTAAATAATATTGATTCAGATTTTGACACATCTATAAATTTAGTCGTCAATGTGCGAAACATGTGAACTTAGCTACATAATAAAACACTTACATTAAGAATTATGTTGGTTCGTTTAAATGGGAAAACACATTACAGTGACTTTAGTACCTAAACGTGAGTTATGTGTGAACTCTATTCACTATTCTGTGGCCATGACTTTCTAGTGTTCATGTATTTGCTATGTTTTGCCTCTTAAACTTTAACGATTTCATTAGACAACGGTTCCTCTTTTGTATATTTATTTGTGTGTGCTAGTTTAACACCTAAGTCAAGTTTTTCATGATTATTGTGGTGATTTTGCTCAGTCAACCTAACGTAGAAGTACTCGAGACAGACGCCGTTAAGTGACCTATGTTGTGTGATAATAAAATTTGTTCGAATGCTTTTAATTTATTAATAAAAGTATAATATTTATTATTTTGTCCACAGGTAAGTCAAAAGATCGTACAATGGATGACCATGAAGCAAACGACCTGTCGGTCATCCTAGCCTAGAAACGTCACAAAAAGCCAACTGGCACTAGAAGTGGCGCAGTAAATAATAGATCAGAGCATTCTAGTATATTTTAGGTTGCTGAGCCATCTAAGTAAGTATCAAACTTATTCATAGATAGAATATTCGTAGGTACCCATTTCAACTCCACAATCACTTAGATAACAAATATAGAGAAATTGATGGAACCTTCGATGAATAAAATAATAGATTCATCTCATATGTTCTTCTTCAATAACCATTACTGATATGGCAACAGGTTATGACCCGAATTCCTATTTACCTACTCAATGTGAGTACTTCAGGTTTTTTTAATACGAGGATATATTAAAAAACTCAAAGAAACCATTACGCGATGAATGCCGCGTCCATTGCAGTGATATTTTCAATAAATATTAATAAAAACGCCAGAGGCAATGGGAGAAAAATATAGACTTCACAATGTCTAGAACTTAAATAAGATTCAAAATAAAATTAAACAAGAAAAATTAATTATTTATATTTTATGAACAAATTTTATTATTTACTAGCTGCGCCCTCCGTCTTTATTTTCGTAGTTATTTCGATATACATGTAAGCCTTTACCACCATAGCATTCGTGAATACATTAAAAATATTGAGAAAATACAAACAACAGGGAAATTTGATTTTCTAAAATAATTGTATGTTATCCCAGGTGAAAATTATGTCCCAGCACTTTTTGTTTATTTCGTATGTCATTCTAAAAGTTTACACAGATCTGTGGTAAAAAAAAGGTTATAACAGGAGCTGGAAGTAATGAGTCAAGGGCGCAGATGTGCGGTGCAGGGTTGTATGGTTGTATGGCTTTTAAATGGGGATTAATGAAAGATAGCACATTATCATATGACTTACTTCTCCATATGCTTTGTGTTTTCCTTTATATTTCATAAAAGTACAAATAATTTACTATCTCATAAATTTTAGATAAAGATTGTTTACGCAGTGAATTTACTTCAATCACATACTTTTTTACAAGGAGTGTTTTTTTTTTGAGTGACGACTGAACAAAAAAGGAGTGTTTTGTTTTAGGGTTCGTGTATATATATGTAAATTGTAAGTTCTTTATTCCACCAAAAGTCCTGAACGGCTTAACAGATTTGGATGTGAGAGGTAATCCTTCCTTATTTATTGATTCCAATTTTTTCAGCGAATTTAATTTTTTGATGGATTTTTTGCTCTCTAATATCAATTAGTTGCTATAAATAAAGTAGTACAATTGGTAAATTATTAAAAAGTACATAAAGAATTTTAGACATGTTCAAATCTACTTTTTTTTTACTATGCTCTTTGGAGACTGTTTATTAGATTATCAAATAAGAAAAAAACTATATATTTTAAAACTAAGATAAACGATCAACACCCAACATATATCTTCCTAATCTTAACGGTATACTTCTTAATTATACGTTAAACTGTACCGCGATAAATCAATGTTACTAAAAATTAAAAGATGTATGTTACTCGCGGTCATTAAGCGAGCTTTTAAGCTTGCTTTCTTTCTAATGAGCTTCTCATGCTGAGGTTAGAGTAAGTTGTTGTTTTATGTTGACTTAATAGCTTTTAATTCATAGTTTAGGATGTATTAACATAAATGGGAAATCATGTCTTAAAATTATTTTTAGGTAGCTTTTAGATAGAAACCAAATACTTCCTTATTTAGTAAATCTTGCAGGAATGTGACTTATTTTAAGAAAATATAAATAATATGTATAGGTACATTTGAAAAATATTTTTCTTCCCTTAACAAACATTTTTTCTTTATGCATTAAAAAATAAAACTTCAAATAGTCCAGGATTGAAATTGAGTTAACAGATTTCAAGTTAAAAATTTTAATTAAACCTTAATTCATTCTTTCAGTTCAAAAGTTCAATAATTAAATTGTAACTGACGAATAAAACGCTGTCCTACTCAAATATAGGATTCCATTAACTAAACGCCGCGCCGCCGTATCGTACATTTAGATGTCAGTCATCATGGACGGTATAGAGATAAAGTTTGTTCATATCTTTATGGAACTACGGAATAACTCTTATAGATCTTCCAATTTCATTTTATCCTAATTTTGCTTACCATGGAAGGGACCATCTCCTTTCCATGGTAAGCAAAATTAGGATAAAATGAAATTGGAAGATCTATAAGAGTTATTAACGTATTGATTTGATAATTTCTTATCCACAAATATTTTTAATTCTGAAATTCCTGTCTGTCAAATTATAACTAGTGGTTGTGTGTAGTGGTTATAACTGCGAGAACAAGCTGCTAATGCTGGAAAGAAAGTAAAAAGATCCAACTTTTTATTTAATAAAGAAATTAGATTTGATAAAAATATGATGATGATATTGTACCTAAGTAAACAATGTCCTGCTCGCATGGAATTTTTTCATCATTTCCAATTATTAAGTGAGAATATTAAATAATTCTGTATTTAATAAGAGTACTTTAGTATTATTCTAACTGCATCTTGGGTCTTATTAAAAGCCAAAAAAACCGGCCAAGTGAGAGTCAAACTCGCGCACTGAGGGTTCCGTACACTCAAAGCATCTTACATTATAGCTCTCACTAAAAGACCTACTAAATTCAAAAACAAACTTAACTTTGCAATCGATCCCTAAGACTCATACTGAATTCAGCGCAAAAATAAGCTTTTGACACTTTTTTTTAGACTTCCAACAACATATTTTGAATTTTCAGATTTATTCCTGTATAAGTACTGTTAGACCTTGGTTTTTGCCAAATTTCATCATTTTAGGTCAACTGGAAGTACCCCATGCCCCCATGGTTTTGATTGCTGCCTAAAATCGCAAAATATGCGAAAATTCGCAATATTTACGGTAATATCTCTTGATCGCGTTGACGTAAAATTTTGATTATTTTTTTGCTGAAAGAGACCTTGGATCCGAGTAGGTATTGGATATTTATTTCAACTTGATACTTTTAAGCGTTCTGAGAAAAAAAGTTTGACAGACAGACGGACAACAAAGTGATCTTATGAGGGTTCCGTTTTTGCCTATTGAGGTACGGAACCCTAAAAAGACCCATACTTTACCCATAAGCTAGTGTTGCAGCAATAGTGTTGACTATCGATTGTATTGTCAATAGTATTGTGACCTTGACATTTATATTTCAATAAATAATTCGATACTATTGCACTATCGATATCTTGTAAAAATTCAATAGTATTGTAATTCAATAGTACCAATAGTATTGATTAGAAAACATCAATAGTATAGATACTATCAATAGAATTGAAAATCAATACTATCGATAGTTTTGGTTTTGATCAATAGTATTGCAAACCATTGGCTAGCGATACTATTGATAGGCCTATCGATTGTATGACTATTTTTCAAGGTCAACTATCGATAGTCAAACTATCGATATTCCTGCAACCTGCAACGCTTACTGAAACCTCCCTTTGTTGCCACGAAATGCATAGGACTGTAGGTTAGGTTTAGTTAGGTTATTTGTAATTTGCGCAACAAAATTAATTACCTAAAAATAAACATCGATCGAGATATTATGTACTACTAACAAACAAACAATAAAAGTTCAATTTGAAATCAACAATCAACAAACAAACATAATAAATCAACTCACTCTTGTAAACATATGAAAAATTTTCCATAGCGAGTTTTACGAATATTAAAAGCTTTGCTGCGCCATCTATTGATTTTTTGTGAACCATTATCGTATGGAAATTGAAATATATGGAATTAAACCGGTTTTATTGAATTTGACTATGTTGTTCAGACAAAAAAGTTGAGTCTTAATAAGAATAACAAAAAAGTCAAATTACATTTTTGTTCTTTTTTTTAAATAGCTGAGATATGAGATTTTTTAAATATATTTCCGCCATTTTTTTAAATTTCAAAAAACTGGCTCGACTAAAAAATTATATATAATTGCAGAACCTGCTCACAAAATTTCAGGAGAATCGGTTCAGAAATGCGACCTCTAGGCGATAACATCCGGACAGACAAAAGAATTTTCGGCTAGTGGAAACTTAGACGCTTCGCTCGCTCGGTCAATTAAATATTTATTAGCAAGACCATAATAATTCATATCTACAGATATTTTTTTTCAATTCTCGTAAAAACAGTGTCATAAGCAATGTATGAAAATTCGGAAACACGTCAAACCTTGGGTTCTTTAGATAACAGGTAGAATTGTATGCTAAACATATACCTCAAAAAGAATTCTTTAGTTTTTTAAATGTACTCAATCATACATAAATAATCTACATTTATGTAATTTTGTGTAATACAAACTACAGCCTGAACTTATATAGTTTGTACTGTTGTTTCAACATTGTGATTTACGTAGCTTTATCTCTATTTACTATTGTTTTGTGATTCGAATGTGGGCAAACACGGGAGAGAAGTGTATAGCAAACAGCTATGCGTTTTACTTAATTGAATACTTAATGACTGTCGCTGTGTGCGTATTTGTGATTAAATAAAGCATTTTAATTGGATCTTTGAAATGAATAATTTTTGCGACTTAATTTTGACTAAACTCATACATATATCTTCTAATACTTACAATGCACTTATAGATGGATAATTTTGAAACATTTACTTACAAACTACTAGATGAATTTTGATACACGGATAGGATCGAACTTGGAAACGATCATACAGTACCTACTTTCTCGAAATTCTTACAGGAACAAAACCATGGGGTGCAGTTAGTAAGATAAATCAACAAATCCTTTAATCTTAATCTGCCATAATAAATGTGTAACTTAGTAACATTTTTCATTACGTTTTTCCCTTTCATGTTCAAAATAACCTCCAAAAATACCTTACAATACATCACCTGTCCTCAGATTCTCAATCTTCAAATCAGATAAATACTCGCCCCAATAAATTAACGTGGATCGGTCATTAGTTTTAATTAATTCAAGACCAATTTATTTGGGCTTGGATTCTATGTCCGAATGCTTGTGATATTTGGACACGAGTTATTTGATAATGTTATCTGATGAGCTCCAGTGGATGCCTCCGATAGCATCTGAGATACATCTGTCACACAATTTGTGGAATGGTGCAAGATATAAGCTTCGGCATTCATCCCACTAAGCATCAAACAACCTTTTCTATTTGACGGACTTTGATTAAATTCTGTACATTAAGAATATAATTTGGTGCACATGTAGTAGGAATAATCTGGAATAGCGCGTACTATTTATCCCAAAATTTTACTAGATTGGAGCCGCGGGGCGCATCTAGTAATTCATATTACAAACTATAACAAATGAAACTAATAAAATAATTTGAAATCATATCAAAAAGATGAAATTAGAGTGTCTTTCTAATTTCTCATTTTTATAAACTACCAAAAGTATTAGACTCCTGTCAGATGCTGTAACACGAAGTGTCAAAACTATTCTATTATTTAGTTTTTTTTCCAAAAAAACAAATACAGTTTTACAATATTTAATTTTTTGCCAAACTGCTACAGTTTAAATTAGACTTTTATCTAAAAGGTTTACATGAAAATTGACACTCCAAATTTAGACTACGCTTTCAACTGATATATGGGGAAATATTTAGTTGAGACCTCTCTGCGACAGATTTGTGGTTAAAAAGACAAAAAGTTTGTCTTTTATGACTTGCACCAAACGCCATCCATTCCTCAGAGCGGAGATAGTTATGCCACTGATATGCTACTCAAGGTATGCAGAGTCATACTGGTGGTCGAATCCAGACCCCGCGTTTTATGTCGGACTCACGAACTGAGCATTAAGGGAATTCGTGAATACTTTGACCTCATAATTGATTCTAGTGAACGTTTGAAATTTTCTTTGTTTGGTGATTGAACATTTCTGATAGAAATAATTACGTTAGCACGCCTACTCAAGAATATATGTAACCTATTTTTTTTTTCTTAACTACCTTACTATCTAATGTTTATAGAATTTTATCATTTTTTATCATCTGTATCTCTTATTTTATTTGTTCCAAAACTTTCTCCAGAAATATAGAGCTCTATTGCAAAAAAAATATTGCATGTGTTTTCATCATCATCATCATCCACAGCCTTCCGTGACCCACTGCTGGGTATAGGCCTCCTTCTGTCTACGCCAACCTTCTCGGTCCTGGGCCATCCTACTCCAGTTGTTGCCAGCAATATTCTTAACATCGTCGACCCATCGCCTGCGTTTTATTCCACTTTATAAGCAATACGTTGGTGTCCATGGACTGCGGTGATTGCTTACTATCAGGCAACCCGCATGCTCATTTGCCTACTATTTTAATAAAAAAAAATACCCTCAGCTATGAGAAATACGATTATAGACATAGAGCAACGGGATCGGTAAGAAATTATATAGAAATCATTACAGTACCATTTCACGCTGCAGTTTTAAATCATCATCCATCATAAGCAATCGGAAGCCCACAAATCACACATGTTTTAGCTTCCCCGTACTAAATCGCGTATAATTGGTGTTCCTGTAACCATCTGCTACCAATTAACTGGGTTATTGCTTTACCTTCAGTCTCCGTTTTAATAAATGTCAGTTCTTGAATTTAGTATGATATTTGTGTAATTAAACTTCTTGATTTTTGACGGTTGATGGTGGAACAAGTCATTAAATAGATGAATAAAGTGAATCGTAGTTTATCGTGATGCTCGGCAGTGTAGTTAGCCAAATTCAAACAGCTGCCGCCGTGTTAAAAGTTGAAACCCATGACCCCCCTAGTTACATTACTAAAACAAAATGATAAAGATTGTAGAGTTACAGATGTTGCTATTCTTATTAATATAGAAATTATATATGATGCATATTGAGTACACAAAAATAAAAAGATATTGCTATTCTTAGGTTAGTTTATTCTTATAACTTCTATTTATTGTCCAAATGAAATAAAAATTAACACTCTAAATATAACGAAGCGACTTTCTTCACCAAGTCCTGATTTTGGCACCAAGCCAACGCGACAAGCTCTATTCACCACTTGCTTGGTTATGACAGTATGTTCATTTAACTGATTCCTTGTTTTCTGTATTCAACTTTCAACATTGATCTAATTCCGACTCTCTATTTTTAAAATTGGTTTAATTGTGTGATGTGTAACATCTTTTCTTATGTGAGAGACATTATCATATACCTTACCTTGTTCCATCATCTGGGGTCGGCGCAATAATGTGAAAGTGATCCCGTGAAATATCAAGAGAAATGAACTGTAAATAAATCAAACTGAAACCAAGAAAATGACACTAAAATCTCCAGATTATCCCACCCAAAAATAATAAATAGGTAACTCCTTATTTCATGAATTATCTCAGAAAATGATAAACCATCAATTAACGCCCTAACTGAGTCTCATTAAACTCCCTTTTACCAACACTTATCTTTGTTTGCACGGCGACATGCTTTAAAATTTCTCAACGCTTCAAAACAATGCCACCATTGTGAGCAATTTAGGTTAGTGAAGTTCACTCAACTTGGGACGTTCCTGCGGGATAAACACTACCTACTTCTACTATAACATCTACTACATCAGTTATATCAACTTAATCTTCATTATTTTTACCATCCATTACTCCTTCCACTTCAGTTTTAAATTTTGTACTAAATTGATTAACAGCAGTGAAATTATCAAGATTTTTAAAAGTCGTCTTCATTTCGTCGCTTGGTACAGGGGAAACCTGATACGGAACCTCATGTAGTTTACTCAGCAAACACAATATGAAGTGACTATTGACTATTATGGTTCCCAAGCATTTTTTTTATTAACATTTTTCTATGCTGAGGAAGCGTTTCAAATTTCAAAAGGGCTCAAAGTGTTTGTGGATTTCATCCTTTTACGTTAAGTAGGAAATAATAGGGAGGAATTGGATTTCACTTTAATAATGATAAGTTTGATTGACGTTAAATCGATGATATCCGTTTTAATAACTTGGAGTAAATGGGGATTCAAACATTATTAAGTTTGATGTCTAATATGAAAGTCTAATACAATAATATATAAGGTTTGAAATCATTTTCAACCGACTTCCCAAAAAAAGGAGGAGGTTATATGTTTCGATGTATGTATGTTTTTTTTATGTATGTTCGCCGATTTCTCCGCCTACAGTGGACTGATTTCCGAAATTGTTTTTTTATTCGTAATGGTATATACCCAAGTTGGTCCCATTTTAATCACGTCAGAATCTGTTCGGTAATTTTAAAGATACCTAACAAAATATAAAAATACCAACATTGCATTATAGAGCAAAAGCCCGCGATAGCATGCCCTTCCTTATTTTATTAAAACTAAAGATTTTCTGTGTATGTTCCCAACATAGAAATAGCGATTAGCGACTATAAAAGTTGGATCATGATTACTTAGGCAAATTATTTGTAGCAATAACATTTAAAATGGTAACTCAATTTCCTTAAAGTAAAGTTTTTTAAAGATTTTATTCATAATAATATAAGAAATCACGCCAACCATTGCCAGGCAATTGGTGCAGATATAAACCCCTGCTAGACATTGTAACTTTGCTAAATTATAGTTATATTTGTTTTGTTATAAAAGCTGAATTTAATATTACTTTGGAAGGCCCCAAGGGTGCTTTTTATACCTATAAAAATCATCCTTGCTATCCATATTACCTGCATAAGCAGCTAAGATCCAAACTCCATACCTAGTCGCTAATATTTTTACCCGTACCACGCAGAGAAACATTCAGCATTTTTAAAATAAGGAAGGTTTGGTCGTCGCGTGCTCACGGTCTATTTATGTGCCAAAAATAATAGACAATTTGACATGTTCTGACATTTCAAATCAAACTGACATAAAAAGTTTCGAATTCTTAATTCTTTATTTTCGGCCACCAGTGAAAGAAAAAGTTTAAGTTTTTATTAAAGAAAATGACGAACGACTTCACCTCATTCAGTGGGTAGCATGCTAATACATTTTTCTTTATTGTTATTTTATGATTTTAAGTTTATTGATGGAAGTCGGTTCACTTTTTTGGAAAAAAGTTTTATTTTGGATCATGATGTTTACCAATCAAAAGATTCAAGTTATTTATTAAGAGTTTTTTCAGAAAATCTTTGAACTGTTTATCAGAGATAAATAAATATAAGTAACGATTTTTATGTTTTTTTTTTTTTTAAAGTTGAAATATTATAATAAAGCACTATTGAGCTACTAGAGTGAACGTGGATACTGTGAATAGAGGGAGATAAAGATCTTTATCACATGTTCTTCAATCTAATAAACAATAAAATAAATATAAAATAACTAGCTTTTGCCCGCGGCTTCGCCCGCGTGAATTTCCCACGGGAACAGTGCTTTTTCCCGGGATAAAAAGTAGCCTATGTGCTATTCCAGGTCATTATCTACCTCTGTACCAAATTTCATCGAAATCCGTCCAGTAGATTTTGCGTGATTGAGTAACAAACATCCTCACAAACTCACAAACTCACATCCAAACTTTCGCATTTATAATATTAGTATGGATAATAATAAAAATACATATTTTATGTAATGACTAATGTATATTAGGTTCAGTAAGCTTGACACCTAACAGTTTTCCACCGTTTGATCGACTGATAAAGCTATCAGACGCAATCAACTCGCGCCTCGGTTTCTTATCTCTAAGATTTATCTCGATTAAGTCTAGATCAAGCAATCAGTTTGAAATATCTGGATAATAACCATGAAAATATCTCAATAAAATAATTACGGTTTCTGTAGAGCTGATGATAAATTTTCCATTTTTTATACTACTACTAGTAACGGTCTAGGACTTTGTTGCCGTGGTAATTTCGGAAAATCCTAGTGCTCGTCTACACTCCCTAAGGAACCTACATGCCAAATTTCAGCTTCCTACGACCAGTAGTTTTGGCTGTTCGTTTTCGGTCAGTCACTGGAGAATTTTATAAACAGATAATTAGGCAAACAGGCATGATGGAAATTGAACACCGCAGCTTATGGACACTTGCAACTCTAGCGGGTGTCATACGTGCATTTTATAAATATAACAAAACAATTCATATAAGTTATAATGAGCTATTTTATGTATCGAAATTACCACGGAAGCAAACAATTACTTGAAAAATATAACCAACAAAATATGAAAATTCAAATAACTACACTTCATTGTATTAAAATTACAGTGTAATTAGTAGTTGTACGAAAACCAGGGTTCTCCCTTTGAGAAATTTCCTGGGCTTCTTGTTAATAATACTAATTTGGAGCTTTCAGCGTTGACAAAGCTTTGATGTAGCTTAATGTTCATTTGCATATTATATTTACTATGCTGCTGATATTTACTGAAGATATAATTTTTGCTGGAAGTATATAAAACCCGGACCCAGTGTATACTTTTTAAAGGAAACACTTGTTATTTTGGTCCATTTGTTTTTTGTCAGTAACATGAATTTGCTTAGTTAAAAGTTATTATATATTTTTTTGTAGATATAAAATGTCCCACTGCTGGGCAAACGCCTCACGAGCCAAGCCCACTCTCTTTCCATGTGTCCCTATCTCTCTATTCACTTTCTGTCGAATACCCTAAGTTCATCCGCCTATCTTGTCTTAGGCTTTCCTTGCTTTCTGTGCCCATTAGCTGGGATCCCATCTTTTGGGAGCAAAAATAATCCTATATTACGACAATTTTATCATATCTCATTTAAAAATAATGAAATATGGGATATCTTCTTTTTAGTTTTCGGAATCCTAAAAATGCGTCAATACTGTAACGTTACAATTAAAAATGCAAACTGCATGGGTCACCTCTGTGCTAGTGACTTCTATACCAAAGATGTAGCCTCTATCAAATGTAAATTCGTTCCAGTTACTCCATCTAGCAATACATTCAGCCCAGCCATACAACTTTATATGACCCTATTCTAAAACAAATTGATATAAACATCGCCACGGGTAACAGCTACTAAAGAATCAAATTAATGCGCCTTACGAGTAAAAAATGCCTCTGTTAATATTTCAGTAGGTGACCTATTCCACAAAAATCGGAAACGTACGACCACCCCGCATTTGTTTATTCATTAGAATTCCCGTGCATGTATTTTTTATGGATTAATTTCGACCGTGACCTGCATCAGAAGGGTTAATATGGGTTTGGTAATATGGGACTTGACGGCAAATGGTTTTTTTGGATTTCAAATGACTGTAACAGGAAAAGGTATTTGGAACGGAATTGAAACAAAAAAAAAAAACATTTTTTGGTTACGTTTTTTAAATTTCTTTACTAATCTAGACCAGGTCTAGTAGACGCGCTATTATTAGCTACTCGTATATCAATCAAAATAGACACTATATAACAAGAAACCTGTAATACAATTATAAAAGTATATTTTTACTATAATCTTAATACTCAAAAATAAATTTATTACTTACATACCATAAAAATACCACACCCCACAAATCATAATCACTTCCACATTTAACATGTGTTTTCAATACATTTATAATTTCACGGGGTATATTTCTCCATTAATTAATAGGAGACAGCATGTGTCCCTAATTATCCCGTGGGATCTCTCCAAATGAGCTTTTTTAAATAGGGAAATAAAGCTGTTGACTAATTAGGATCGTAGTTAAAATTCCTTTGACTAGATTTGAAAGTATCACACGATATTTCTTACATTTCTTGTACACCTGATTTGTTATTACTAGATGGAAGGAATGTAAATTTGTTATTACTAAAGACTGATGTGAGTTTAAGTTGTATTCAAGCAGAGGCGTAGCTAAAGCCGTTATAGTCGTATCATATTATACGAGGCCTCAAGCTACAGAGGCCATGAAACAGTGGCCTAACAAAAAGGTGGCCTCTCAGATGGCACCCCGTCATACCGCCATCTAGTGGTAGTACCCGTATACACACTAGTAAACCAAACAATCAGCCAATCTGCAGGTTTCCTCACGATTTTTTCTTTCACTGGAAGCAGGTAGGTGTTGGTCTATGAGAAAACTACCTTATATGAGTCAGATTGGTCTACAAATTCATGTGAAGGTAGGAACCGCTTCTACACAGGGCCTTGATGGGTACTTACGCTACTGCATTTTGGTTTAAATATTGTTGCGACAAAAGCAGTAAAAATTGTATTTGCTAATACTTGCTGAAAGTCGCACAAAAACTGAAAGAAATTCAGTGTGCTTTTTATTTATTTTCAAGCCAATGCGGTATGATAAGACTGCGTTCACACTCATAATTTAGATATCCACAAAACGAAATGTGATAACATTTTCATACAATTTTTCTCCGTAAAGACTATGAAACAATTGGATATGAATACTTATTTACAGTTTAATAGTTATTTTTTTTTGTTTCATCTGTAAAAAATGATTTGCGAATAAAGTATAACTTAATACTTTGTATATGAACCAGAATTTTATGATCTATAATATAATTTAATTAATGCATTTTGTTTGCAAATAAAAATAAATATCCACATGTATACAAACATAATAAAACCACTGTTAAAATTAAAAAAAATATTATTCATAACGATCGCGATATGCCAAAAAACTACTGGCAAAGTACATACAGTAAAATATAAATGAAAATCTTCAATACAAGTGAACATACAAAATCATTCATTCGTTCCTGTGAACGCGCCCGTGCCCAATTCATTCAATTCGTTCGCAGAACGTACGAAAAAGACCCGATATGAAGAGCTCTCGAAATTCGGCACTGATTTAAAAATTGCATTGGAAAAACCGAGTGAAACGCATCACTGCTTCTTTGTGCTGCATTTGCAATGATATTGGATTGACTTTGTGCAGTTTCGCTCATTTGATTGGCGGGAATGGAATAAAAATAAAAGATTTATTTAAAAATTGCCAAGAACTCACAAGCCGTATGGTTGCCCCTACAAAAACTTTACCTATGGAAGATTTTTCTACTTGGTATCGAATTTACAAAATGTAAGTGTTCCGTTTTCAACGTAAACTTCGTTTACTTTTCAATTCGAATTTCGCGCGCGTTATCGACGCACTTGTCAATCATCATGATTCGTCGTGCTGCAGACGATTTAGCCAATGGAGCGCCCGGATTACCGCCGGCGCATGTACTATCCTACCGGCGTCTTGGAATACAGCGCCATAGGCTGGTGGCAGAACCAGTAAACTATTCTGAGTCTGGACGTTGAATCGAAGGCGCGCGCGCACCAAACATTACATCTTTTTTTACTCAATTATCCTAATCAAACTTCAAGTGCTCAACAGTTTTTTTGGAACTTTATAATCGTGTGTGGCTGGCCGGCCAGGTGTCTAAAGGAAGAACTATTCGTGAGGAATCGTGCTCGAAGCCTGCCTACATGGTAAGTGATCTGTGCATTGTTTCTATTGTCTAAATCGTCTGTAACGCATATTAACGGCGAATGCTCCCAGCATTCGATCCAATGTGGTGATTGACAGTGTACAAGTGCTATTTATCGAGTCAATTTAGCCACATTTTTTGGTGCCGAAACCCGGGAACTTTGGATACCTACCTTCAGTCTGCCGCCAAATACCAATTCGATTTAGTAATTGCTACTTCATTTACCGTATTCCACGCTTATTATACTTACTAGTACAGCTAAAACGAATAAACATAACATTTTGTTTCAATTACTAATCGGAAAACAAGTCTTTGTTCCATTTTGTTTTGTTGAGTACCTTACCTACCGTTTATCGATTTAAGATGGCTTCCATCAGTTTCTAGAATATTTGTTGAAAATAAATTCTTTTGTCGTTTTATACTTATTAGCATAAAATTATCTACCGTTTTACCGTTCGCAATAATACAATATTGCAAATCCACCTTCTCATAATTTTATGTTGATAGTTCGTTATAACTCGACTACTTTTTTCCAACCGTTCAACGTTTCCTCTTGATATTTATTTATCGAAAATTTATTTCGTTTCAAATTACGAAATATTTTTTATCGTGACGTTGTATCGTTTATCGTATCATATTTTCAACGAATTTTGGTGCGTTCACATTTTCATTATTACCGTTTTAGGTTAAAAATCATAGTTTTTTGTTTTTACAAAAAAACTGATTTTTATTTTTTTTATTTACCGTACATTAACGAATATCGCAAACCGTTTTTAGTGTTCCTAACGCTCATTTAATTCATCCTTATCAATTTAATTTATTTCAATTTAAAACTCAGGTGACCGAGGTGACAATATTACCTGTTGTCGTGTAATACCGCCCCAGTGATTCTCGTCGATTCTTGTGAACGCGGTCTCGCTGAAGACGTTCGCAACTAAACTTTTTTATCGAATCCGAATATTTGTTGCTATCAGGTTTTATTGTTTTGATATTAATTATGTCTTTACTATCAAGGCGTAAATCTAAACCTACTATTAAAAAGGGTATCGAAAATACGTACACTATTAATAATTTGCCCAGTTTGCGACGTAAACGAACTATAGCATATAATCGCTTAACGAAGGCTTTGGAAGTAGGTACCTTAGCCAATACCGATGAATCACAAGTAGGGTTATTTCTTTCATATTGTCATGAAATAAAAACGATTGCTGATAGTTTTCATGACTCCCATTTTATTATTTTGGACCTTCTTAAGGATGATGCCGATGAGGAGGACGATGAACTTCAGGATCGATTTGACGAATTGTATTTTCAAGTGTTGGCAATTCAACGAAAATTTGAACAACGTTCATCTCAACAAGCTGACACTTCGAAACATAATTCATTGACCGGTTCGCACAGTGGAAATATGCGGTTACCAAAAATTTCGTTGCCAACTTTTTCCGGTGCTATCAAGGAATGGCCTGAGTTCATTGCAACTTATAACGCGTTGATACATGATTCTACCTCCTTATGTAATATTGAGAAATTTCACTATCTTGTGTCAGTTTTAAGTGGTGATGCTTTATCGTTCATTAGAACTTTTCCTGTTGCAAGTGAACATTATTTAAGTGCGTACGAGGCTCTCAAGTCCCGTTATGAAGATAAACGCGAATTAGCGTTTACGTGCTGGCGTGATATCTTGGACGTTAGTTTAAAGACTTCGAACGCTCAAGATTTTCGACGCGCCTTAGACAAGATCGATGAGAACTTAACAATTTTAAAAACTTTAAAATTACCTACCGATAAATGGGATTTTGTTCTTTGTTATAATGTTCTGGCCAAACTCGATACCAAATTAAGACGCGAGTTTGAGGAAAAACATACCGATATTGAGCTTCCACAGTATAACCATTTAAGGGCATTCTTACACTCTAAAGGTGAAGCATTAATTCGCGACACGCACTTTTCGAATGTTACCAATAAAACCGCTAACGTTTCAAAGGACACACCGGGAACTTCACAGAAGTTCAAGCGACATAACGTCACGCATTCGCTTGTCGCTCCCACCGTCACTACTCATAAAAATGTTGGTGATAAACAACAAGCGAAACCTGCTCACAATTCGAGCACTCCGATTCGTAAATGTGCCTACTGTCGTAATGAACATCACATCTCGGCCTGTAGTGATTTTTTGGCAAAATCAATAGATGAGCGCATGGCTGTGGCCACTGAAAAGAAATGGTGCTACAATTGTCTTAACGCATCCCATTCAGTGCGAGAGTGCACATCAATGTTTTCATGTCGACAATGTAGACGTAAACACCACACTTTGCTACATAAGGAGTCGGCGGCAAGCTCGGCGACCTTAGTGGCTAAGGATTCGTTGACTCAGTCTGATCCAACCGTAACCACAACCGTGTTACTGGCAACAGCTCTAGTCCAGATTCGTGATGCTTCTGGTGAATTTCATACATTTCGCGCGTTATTTGACACCGGCAGTCAAAACAATTTTCTCACGGCTCACGCCGCTCAACGATTAAATCTAAAACCTATAACTGGTAATATCAACGTTTATGGGTTAGGGGGCAGCCCTGCCTCAGTCAGTGGCTTTGTTACATGCGACATTGGCACCAACTGTAACGTAAAGTTTCGTCTGGGAATGCTCGTCATACCGAGCATTTGCGGAGATCAACCGATAGCAAGGCTAAATACGAAAGGATGGGAGGAGGTCAAAACACTACCGCTAGCTGATCCTGGTTTTGACATCCCCGGTCCGATCGACGTCTTGTTAGGTGCCGACGTCTTTGCTGAGTCACTTCTCGAACAACGTCTGAAGGGTAACGCCTCTCAACCGCGAGCTTTCAACTCAGTCTTCGGCTGGCTTCTTCTTGGGAAGTCCAGACTCGCATCGTCCAGTCTACTAGGAGTAGCCCCTTCTACCGTAGACGATAGTTTAAACAAAATTGTTCAACGTTTCTGGGAAATCGATAACGTTCCACAATCTTCCCGATTGACCCCAGAAGAGCAACGCTGTGAAAATAGTTTTCTCAGTAATCACTACCGTGACGAGACAGGTAGATATGTAGTTTGTCTCCCCTTCAAGGACGACGAGGAGCCAGTCTTTGAAGGTTCTCGAGAGATAGCCTTACGACGCTTTCATGCCATTGAAAGGCGTCTGTATCGCGATCACAATTTAAACCAACAATACGTGGAGTTCATGACTGACTATATCGACAGTGGTCACATGACTCTGGTACCTGCCAAGCAAATGGGTCAAGGCAAGTATTATATACCGCACCATTGTGTGCTACGTCCCGACAGCGCTACAACGAAGCTTCGCGTTGTATTCGACGCCTCGGCTAAAGATGCAACTTCCAAATCGCTAAACGACTCGCTGCTGACGGGACCGAAGCTACAATCAAATATCGTAGAGATCCTTCTTCATTTCCGTGAGCACGCAATTGTCCTCATGGCAGACGTGCGCCAAATGTACCGTCAAATCAACCTAGCTCCTCAACATCGTGATTATCAACGTATTCTCTGGCGAGCTCACCCAGATGAGCCTCTTCAAGAGTACGTATTAAATACCGTAACGTACGGAGTGTCTTCCGCTCCATTCCTGGCGTGCCGCTCTATTCAGCAACTGGCCAACGATGAGGGTCACAAGTACCCAAAGGCCAAAACCGTTTTAACTTCCGACATATACGTTGATGACGTCATATCCGGAAGCTCATCGCTGAAGGACGCCAGAGAAATCAAAACTCAACTCATCGCTCTTTTCGGTCTTGGCTCGTTTGAGCTCCGAAAATGGGTGAGTAACCGACCCGAGCTACTTAGCGATCTTCCCGCGGAGGCGTGTCTTTCAGAAGCAATCACTTTTACCGAAACTGAAGACACAACTATCAAGGTTCTGGGCCTTAAGTGGGAGCCTGCTTCGGATTCGTTCGTCTTTACCGTTAATCCATCTAATCAACCGTGCACCAAGCGAACGATTTTGAGTGAGGTTGCCAGAATTTTCGATCCTCTGGGTTTTCTATCTCCTTTGACAATTCATGCCAAATGTCTTATTCAAAAGCTTTGGATTCTAGGTCTTTCATGGGATGATAAGCCCCCACCGGAAATTATCTCTCTATGGGAAAAGTTCTCCGAACAGCTTCCTCAAGTTAGGAATCTTAAGATTCCACGTAAATACGCTACCGATAGCGCTCAATCATATCAACTGCATGGATTTTGTGACAGCTCCGAAGCAGCATATGGCGCCGTTATATACCTGCGCGTTACCGAGTCTGACGGCTCCGTTCGCGTCTTTCTCGTTTGTGCTAAGGCTCGTGTAGCTCCTTTGAAACGTCAATCGTTACCTCGCCTAGAGCTGTGTGGTGCACTTTTGCTCGCAGACCTTATCAAATTTGTCAAGGGCACGCTGCGGATTCCTGTTCATGACACTTATGTGTGGTGTGACTCCACCGTTACCTTGTCCTGGTTGCGAGCTCCTTCTTCTCGCTGGGTGACATTCGTTGCAAACCGCGTAAGTCACATTCAAGATATCGTGCCGACCGAGTGCTGGAGGCACGTACCATCTGTCACAAATCCTGCAGATGTTTGTTCGCGTGGGCAATTGCCTCACGAGTTGCTGAACAATGCCCTATGGTGGGCGGGCCCAGAGTGGTTGTCTCAACCACAGTCTGAGTGGCCAATCGATACATCGAGAAATCGTTCAAACGACGACAATGCGGTGCTCTCTGAGCAGCGTCGCACCACAGTTCTCGTTTCGGATCAAATCGAAAGCGTAAACCAAACTTCTATAATTGATCGACTATTCGAAAAATATTCTTCTTTAGATAAAATCTGTCGCATTATCGCTTACGTTCGCAGGTTTTGTAATAACATGCGTAACACTGTTCCGCGATCAGATAATCTTTTTCGTAACGGACGCTGAGCGTCATCGTGCGTTACTAATTATCGTCAAACATTTCCAACATCGTTGTTTTTTGGATGTCATATCCAAATTACAATCAAAGATACAGTTACCTCGCAGTTTTCGTAAACTAAACCCGTTTTTGGACGAGCAGGGTATACTCAGAGTAGGCGGGCGCCTATCGCGCTCCGATCTTGACTTCGAACATAAGTATCCCGCATTATTGCCCAAAAAGAGTGTTCTTACATCAGCTGTAATCGAATCTATTCATCGAAACAATTTTCATCCCGGTCTGAACACAACCAACTATCTGATTTTACAACAGTTTTGGATACTTGCGGCAAAGCATGCTGTACGTCATCATCTTTCAAGATGCATAAGATGCTACCGTCTTAAACCGAAACCTTTGCAACCCTTTATGAGCGACCTTCCGGCCTTTCGTGTCAATCAGGCAAAACCCTTCTCTGTCGTAGGTGTCGATCTAGGAGGGCCTTTTCGAATTAAGCTCGGGCTTCATCGTGGTGCTAAAATCGATAAAGCGTACTTGTGTTTATTCGTATGCTTGAGTACAAAAGCAGTGCACCTTGAGGTGGTTTCTACTTTATCGACTGACGGCTTCATCGCGGCATTGCGTCGCTTCGTTTCTCGTCGTGGCCGCTGCAATGTTATTCACTCTGACTGCGGTACGAATTTCGTTGGTGCAAGTTCACAACTAGCATCATGTATCGAACAAGCCTCTCATGCGGAAAAAATAGATTTTAAACGTAACGTACCTTCTGCTCCCCACTTCGGAGGGGTGTGGGAAATCCAAATCAAAGCCGCAAAGAGTCATTTGTACCGTATTGTTGGCGATCAGGTCTTAACGTTTGAAGAGCTTACCACACTCTTCGCTCAGATCGAATCAATTTTAAATTCGCGGCCTTTGTGTCCATTGAGCTCGGATCCTAACGATTTGAACGTTCTTACGCCCGGTCATTTTTTAACGCTAGAACCTCTTACAGCAGTTCCTGATTTCGACTACAAGGACGTAAAAATCAATCGACTGAATCGATGGCAACTTATCCAATCTTTTCAACAACAATTTTGGAAACGCTGGAAAAATGAATATTTACATGGGTTAACTCAGCGAGCAAAATGGACCACGGACTCAACACCGTTAATTGTAAACTCAATCGTACTTATAAAAGAGGACAATCGGCCTCCTCTTCAATGGGCATTAGGACGAGTTGTTTCCTTGCATCCTGGCCCTGATGGGGTAGTTAGAGTCGCAACCATTAGAACAGCCAGAGATCACTCGCTTAAGAGACCTTTGGTCAAACTATGTCCTCTACCATCCGTATAATCGTTTCAACTTATCATTTGTTAGCTTTTAAGTTTAGAATAATAACTTAAACATATTTATCGTTAATTACCGTTTCTTATTCTTACTCTGGGAAAATCCCATTGGTATTTTGGTGGGCGGAATGTTCCGTTTTCAACGTAAACTTCGTTTACTTTTCAATTCGAATTTCGCGCGCGTTATCGACGCACTTGTCAATCATCATGATTCGTCGTGCTGCAGACGATTTAGCCAATGGAGCGCCCGGATTACCGCCGGCGCATGTACTATCCTACCGGCGCCGGCGTCTTGGAATACAGCGCCATAGGCTGGTGGCAGAACCAGTAAACTATTCTGAGTCTGGACGTTGAATCGAAGGCGCGCGCGCACCAAACATTACATCTTTTTTTACTCAATTATCCTAATCAAACTTCAAGTGCTCAACAGTTTTTTTGGAACTTTATAATCGTGTGTGGCTGGCCGGCCAGGTGTCTAAAGGAAGAACTATTCGTGAGGAATCGTGCTCGAAGCCTGCCTACATGGTAAGTGATCTGTGCATTGTTTCTATTGTCTAAATCGTCTGTAACGCATATTAACGGCGAATGCTCCCAGCATTCGATCCAATGTGGTGATTGACAGTGTACAAGTGCTATTTATCGAGTCAATTTAGCCACAGTAAGTATAACTTTCGGCAAGATATCCTCACATCGCACTGAACTAATATTTCACTTACCTGTCCCACTAACTGGGGTCAGGGTAAAAAGTTTTGAAAATGAATTTATGTAGATACCTCCAACCCGCTGGACAGATTCTATAAAGCAGGCAACCCATTCTTCAATAGTCCAGTGCGCTCGGAATGCCAGTAATAGAGAGAAGTGGAGAGCCATTGCAAAAGCAGCAACCTTCGCCCAGGGGACGGGCAGTACAGAAGATCCCAGGCCAGCACCTGCACCATCTGCACAACCACGACCACTCTGACAAGAGTGTACGACTTAGCAGAAGAATATACCTCTAGATAGGGTATATTTTATGATTTTTTTTTCGGGATAGTAATGCCCTAGAGTGCAGCTAGTACGAGTACTTACATAAAATTAACTACAAATTAACTTCATGTCATGTTGACTCTATACGGTATTAGGTACTTGACGACCTCCGTGATATTGTAGTCCGTCCGCCATTTCCCGCGCCCGCGATGAAAATCGAACCGTGTAGGTCTTTGTTAGATTCTCAGCGCGGACAAATATTTGACTATAGTTTTCACAGAAATCTGCGATTACGGTTGTGCGTGCACGTTACAGTGTTTGTGTCCATAGGACCCACGGCACAGGCTTATTGCTTAGTGTGGGTCGTTGAGTGTTGTCCATTTATTTATTTACCGCCACACACTGCGGCATATTTTGGAAATTAGTTAGGGTAGCTATTGACTGTTCTGTAAGAGACTAGCTTGGTTTTTTATCTGATACTACAAGATTCTTGTGTGATATTTTAATTAAAAGGTCTTAAAAATAGCACTTTTAAATCGTCAGAAATCGTCGGAATCGTAGGTGACGTCAGAAAATTACTTAAAGCTAAAGTTACCGCCCCCAAAGCGTAAGCGGAGAAGAGGCGAAGAGGCAAGCTACTTGTTCTTCTCAGAGACGGACCCAAACTTGATGATAAAAATATCAGTTGGAATTGGAGGAGTCGCCAATAAATCTCTTTGCCAATAAATGGCGGTCGAACCCGGCGGCGATCCGAAAGGTGCTGCAATTAAATCCCACGAGATTAAATGGACTCCATCCATTTGTGGTCTTGCCCGGGTTGGGGTTGGGTCCAAGTTAATGACGCTAGCGGTTTATAGGACCTGTCCCTTATCACATTTCCTAATTGTACCTGTTGAACAAGGAATCTAAACATAGCTCTTACATCAAAATCGGTCAAGCCGTTCAGGTCTTATAATAATAATAATAATAACCCCCTCGAGGGATCACCTTGCCGTGGTGGGGGGGCTTACGGGGAGAGAGAGATACGTTTCTTCTTAGGAAAATGCTCTGAACCTACCTGACCATCAAGGTAATCTCTCTCCCTCAACCAACGATCCCAACCCCAATCTAAGGTGTGACCAACCGTGCCGAGAGATGCGTGGCTAAGGGGGAGCTTAGTCGCGAACGGTGGACTCCCGAAACCGGGCAGCATCGGGATGTAATTTATGCCTTACCTCTACACGCGGGGCTCTGTAGAGTGTTGACAGTTTTTCCCTAGCTCCTCGTGGGAACAAAATTGAAGGAATAAATAAAAGATATTTTTTAAGATCTCGCCCTAATACTAGGTCTCGAGATATTTGTAACGCAGAAAGAAGCGCAACAACAAGAGAGGATGGAGGTGCAGTGGAGCAAAAATCAAGTAGCTCCCATTGAAGAACCATCGACGAGTGCTAATCTCGATTGTCAATCATCATCTACCCATCGCCTCTTTTCAACCCCATCAAATTCATCATATCATCCAGTTCAATCTTCAGCTCATTCTGTCACTAGTTCTAGTTTAATGCCAGAGGATGTTGTTCAGGAGACACCATGTGTTAATGATTCTGAACCCACCTCCAGCAAAACCAATACGCGGAAAAGTTGGTCTTTAGAGATGAATACCTTTATAATGCGTACATATTTAATATTAACAAATTTAGAAACTGACCTTAAAACATATTTAGAACCGCTTCATTTAAAGTTCATTGAAAAATTCCCAAATATGGATGTAAGTCGCCAAAGAGTAGGAGATCAACGAAGAGCCATTATCCGTAGAAAACTTATCAAGCAGGAGCAACTAGATGAGATTTATAAAGAAGTCAAAGCCGAATTAGAAGTTATGCATACTCAACATCTTCCACATCATATTTTGATTTCATCTCAACTAAGTAACAGTGTCACTCAAAATAGCAACAGATTGATAACACCCAATACACCTACAGTTAATACATCAAGTAGGATGAGGTGGCCAGATGAAATCAACGAAGCTATTATGAGACACTACTATAGAATTACACATTTAGAAACCGACCGAACTGCTTACAGACCATTACTACATCATGCAGTGATTGAACAATTTCCCCATTTAAGTCATGTGTCTGAACAAAGGATTTCTGACCAAATGAGAGTCATAGTTAGAAACAAATTGCTTTCTGAAGACAAACTCACACAAATTAAACAAAATGTTTCCGACGAGATTAACCAATTACAAAGTAATGAATCAACTGTGACCCTTTTTTACAACCCAAGACACACTACCAAGAACTATGACTATCTCTGATATGACCATTTCAGCTTCCAATACTGATGACTTACCCAATAATACACTCAATAATGTTAGTACTGATAACAATAGTCATAACGTACCTGACACTACACTAATCGAATCCCTTAAAGAACTCTTAAATAATAATCTTGTTAAATATAATAACTCAGATCCGACATCAAGACCAAAACTACCCAAGTTACATTCATCAAAATCATTGTCAAATTTAATTACAATTTTCAACACATTTATTTTACCCACAAAATTTTGCGTACTAGAAACTTTAACAGACACTCACACTTTAATTTATTGTACAGCTTTAACTATTGTAGAATATCTGAAAGTTAAAATTAATAGCCCAAATAATACGACAAATGTACAGAATAATAGATCAAAACCACGGTGGCTAACTAGGTTAGAAAAAAACATTGAGAAACTAAGACAAGCCATAGGTCGACTAACTCAATATAAGAATGGAAATAGGAGCCAAAGATTAGTAAATGAAGTAGAAAAGATAATTAAAAATAACACAATACATAATAGGCATGAAGACAATAATAAAACTGTTGAAGATTACCTAGATACATTAAAACAAAAACTATTAGTCAAAAATTCTAGATTAAAAAGGTATAAAAAAGCTCAAACCCGGCGTGAAAATAATGCACTGTTCACCAAGAATGAGAAATAATTTTATAGAAAGCTAAAAGGTTCAACACAAATAGATCAATTACCTTCAGAAGCTACTATTACCGATTTCTGGTCCCAAATTTGGTCCAGTGATGTAAGACATAATGAGGATGCTGAATGGATTTCAAGAGAAAAAATGCGAGTAAATGAAGTGGGAGAAATGGAATTTGAAGATATAGATGCAATAGAATTACATAATATTATAAAAAAAACACACAACTGGAAAGCGGCTGGCATAGACGGAATACACAATTTCTGGCTGAAAAGATTAGTTAGTTTACACGACGTTCTAGCTAAGCAAATAACTTCTATAATAAAGGGACAGACTACTCTTCCAACTTTTTTAACTAAAGGAATAACTTTTTTACTACCCAAATCTGATAGAACTCAAGACCCATCCCAATTTCGTCCTATAACATGCTTACCAACGTTATATAAAGTAATTACCGCATGCATAGCAAACAGAATAAATAGACATATCGACATTAACAATATCATGGCTGAGGAGCAAAAAGGATGTAGAAAATTTCATATGGGGTGTAAAGAACAATTAACGATAGATTCAGTTATTCTTAAATATACACAGTCAGGCAAAAAGGATTTGTATGCATCATATATTGACTATAAGAAAGCTTTTGACAGTGTACCCCACTCCTGGTTATTAGATATTCTCAGTATTTATAAAATAAATCCACTAATTATTAACTTTCTTAAGTCTGCTATGCTTAACTGGACTACATCCTTAATGCTCCGAGCTGGAGATACATCTATAAATTCACCGGAAATTCCAATTAAAAGAGGAATATTTCAGGGCGATTCTTTGAGTCCTCTCTGGTTTTGCCTAGCCCTAAACCCATTATCCAAAGAATTAAATGACACTAACTATGGTTTTAACTTAATAAATACTAGAAATTTACCGTCACAGATAACTCACTTATTATATATGGACGATTTAAAGCTTTATTCGAATACAGAAGAAAATATTACTAAACTACTAGATATCACCCACAATTTTTCAGTAGCCATAAACATGGATTTTGGGCTGGACAAATGCAAGAGACTTAACGTAAGGAATGGTAAGGTAGTAGAAGGAAATTACAGATTGAACGAAGAAGACCAGATAACGGCTATGACAAGTGATGAAGTATATAAATATTTAGGTTTTAAGCAGGCAAAGCTAATTGAGCAGAGACAGGTTAAAGAACAACTTAAGAAAGAATTTTTTCAGAGAATCCATAAACTTTGCAAGGCACAATTGAATAGTAAAAATCTTTTTTAAATCTATAAATACGTATGCGATACCCATTCTCACTTACTCATTTGGGATAATAAAATGGTCAAAGTCTGAAATCCAAAAACTAGAAATGAAAATAAGAACTTTATTAACATACTACAGATATCATCACCCAAAATCTGCAATAGAACGTATTACCATACCGAGAAAACAAGGAGGCAGGGGATTAATTGATGTGAGTCATTTATGCGCCAAGCAAATTTACAATTTGAAACGATTCTTTAGCTATAAGAAAACCTCCAGCCAATTACACGATATAATCTGTTCACTAGACAAAAACTTCACACCGCTTAATCTTGCAGAAGAAGAAATAGAACATTTAGATACACGCAAATACTTAGAGGATAAATTTAATAAATGGAAACAGAAAGAGTTACACGGAAGACATATTAAAGATTTAGGACAACCGCATATTAATAAAGAAGCGTCGAATAAGTGGCTTAGTACTGGTTATCTATTTCCGGAAACTGAAGGTTTTCTTACCGCTATCCAGGATCAGGTCATAACTACAAGAAACTATAGAAGGTATATAATAAAAGATAGGACCATGACTAATGATAATTGTAGGAAGTGTCATAATAAACCTGAGACTATACAACACATAACGGGGGCGTGCATCACGCTTACGAAAAATGATTACACACACAGACATAATCAACTAGCAAATATCATTCACCAGAAGCTCGCAATAAAACATAACCTATTAAATGACACTTCTACTCCATATTATAAATACATCCCCCAATCTGTTTTAGAAAATCATTCTCACAAGCTCTATTATGATCGAACCATTCTTACAGATCACACAATTCGTAACAACAGGCCCGACATCACACTTTTAGATAAACACAATAAGCATGCATATATTATAGATATCGCAGTTCCCAATACACACAACATACAGTCAACAATAGAAGAAAAAATTAGGAAATACACCGAGTTGCAGGAAGAAATCAAAAGAATGTGGAAGATTAATTCAGTCTCAATAGTCCCTATTGTTATCTCCACCACTGGAGTTATACCATCAGATATTTTCAACAGATTAAATCAATTATGTCTACCTAAATTTACTTATATGACCTTACAGAAAGCAGCAATATTAAATACCTGTCGTATAGTTAGAAAATTTTTACAGTTAGATTCAGAAAATTCATTGATCTCCTCATCGTAAAAATAAATATATGTGGGTTAGCACTTGGCTCAAAAAGCCCGTGCTTTTCTCTAAATTTACCAGGCTAGTCCTGAGAATTCCAATTGGAAAAACAACATAATAATAATAATTTATTTTCTGGCAACCAGGCCCATTTTGTTAGTAACATATTACTTAATAAAACTATGTTAGTAAGACATTTGTATTTTTTGTAACTTTTACCAGAGGAGACCGTCAGCTATCTACCCCTGTCTAACTAGCACTCCCATAAAGTGCTCCCATATGGGAGAATCGGCTTTGTTTGCTAATGTTTTCAGAATGATGTTGGGACTCCCACGAGTTCTGGTAATTAAGGAGAAGGTTTTCTTCCTAATCATGGCATCAAAACCATCAACATGTGCAAGCGCAAACATGCCAGATGCACTACAGTATCGTGGGAGGCCCATCAGCATTCTGAAACCATTATTGTACTGCACGCGCAGGCGTTTGAAGTCAGTCTGCGTATAACTGGTCCACAGGCTAGCCGTGTAAAATGTTTGGCAATAAGCTTTAAACAAAGTAATTTTCGCTTCTTTGCTACACCTAGCAAACCTGTGAGCCAGCATATTTTATCACAACTAGCACTTCCCGTGTTGCTCACAAATTTTTTCTTCTTACGTTTCTCGACGGTTGTCCAACCTGCATTATCATCCTCTACCATTTGCTCCTGATCTCCACTTTTCCGTACTACTTGCGCCATCGTTGGTTTCGAGACACGCTCCTTCATATAGTATTGCACATAGGCAGCACTTGTTTCGTTCGATTCTCTCTCGCATCGCAGGTCCGTGGTAGGGTTCACGTTATGTGCATCTACGTCATTGCAAACTGCGGTATTGGCTTCCTTATCGCACAACGTCGGGGTCTCCGGCGCAGCGGCATTCACCTGCCTATGCGAGACAGAGACGGCAGGCTGATTCGTTTGGTTTTGTGATTGCGCTGACACCGCGCCAATATAGTTACTGACCTGTAGTCCAAACATATTATTATGGACAGATGACATCGCTTCACTATCTATATTCTGAGCTAACTGGTCAGCTGCGCCATGGCTACTCAGATCATAAACATTTTGGAGGCCTATAGGCCCGCTATCCTCGTAGGAAATACCGCTGCTCAACAAGTACCCTCCTCGTTTTTTGTTAACGGGATCAAACGGTTTTTCCATGGAAGGCTGTTTTAATGCCTCTTTTAATTGATCTTTTGTAACATAATCACTTTTTATCGCACGCATATCATTTTGCAAAATAAGTAAATCCCGCAGGATGCGCGTCGCGTCTACATGGTCGAATGTAATCGGTGGTAGGCGGTGTAACTCCTTAGCCACAAAAATGGGAATACACTCTGGATCTGTGGCATCAGCCTGTTTAAGTAGCTGCAAGATATCCTCCAGGTCTTTTTTATACTTCCCCTCACATCTCCGTAGCTTCAATCTTGTAAGCGGAACTGCCGTAAACAACAACTTTTTTGCCTCCGAGATTTCCTCGGGTTTAAAAGCCGTTTCACATATTCGGATTAAACTGATATCATCAATTATTTTCATTTTATTGTACATATACGCAAGAACTTCATTAATAACAATATTGCACGAATTACATTTCACACAATTTGCTGACATTATCGCTACGGGGCAGGGTCAACGACCGCTAGCGAGCCCGATCAACTGACGACTTATGGTAGAATAAAGAAACTTACATAC
Organism: Ephestia elutella; assembly: GCA_018467065.1. Classification (NCBI taxonomy): domain Eukaryota; kingdom Metazoa; phylum Arthropoda; class Insecta; order Lepidoptera; family Pyralidae; genus Ephestia; species Ephestia elutella. Next base: position 1,940,491 of record CM031585.1, on the reverse strand, counting down.
ATACATGAACTCTGAAAACATAACACTCCGTTTTTGGTCAGTCATGTAAAAAAAATCAGATTTCTCAAATAAGATAATTCACGGATTTGAAAAGCATTTGACCACAAACGGCCACCACATCGATGTTTACAAGGTTTTTTGCGTTCACGCAACTGTATGTAGTATAAACTAGTAGGTATTGCTATAAAAATATTTAATAGTCCTGTGGTGTGATTTTATACATAAAAATAGCGTAAGGAATAATTTTGGCATGAACAGCTGTAATCAAAAAATAAACGGTATTAAGTGGCTAGTTTAAAACCCGCTATCTCCTATAACTCACACCGCAATCTGCGGCTTGTCCAACGGCTAAATAATTAATGCTTTCATGTAACTTTCTTACGCCGCTACCGGAGGACAATGGAGAACTGCACTGGAGAAAAGGATTGCAAGACAATCATATATCTTCGGCCCAGATCGTACGGTTTTACAAAGGACATGAAGAAACTACGTGAAATTCTAGTATTTTCAAATTAAATTCTGTTCTGTCCTCAGAAATCTCAAAACTACATAACTAGAAATAAGGAAATGACCAAAGAAGAGATTGATCAAAGGCAAAGGCAATTGTTTTTTTTCTCTTCTCTTCTTCTTCTTTTCAGCCTTTCTCTACCAAATAGTTGTAGGCCTCCTTCAATCCTCGCCATCTTTCTCTGTTTTGAGTAGTGAGAGTCCAGTTGCTGCCTGCGATCTTTGTTTTTATTTAAATAGGCTTAAAATAGCACTTTTAAATCGTCATATACCTACTTCGTTAACTAGATAGTTAGTTGACGTCAAAAAATTACAACTAAGGGTCCAGGGTAAGGCCGCCTCCAAAGCACTAGTAAAGAAGAAGCGGCGGCGCAACAAACTTCATGGTAGATTGTTTCAAGGACGGCATGAAGAGTGCGATGTCGAGTGCGATGGCACATGGCAGAATAAAGTGGATTTAGCATGCTGTGCCGACACTCATAAGTAGGAAAATGGTTCAGAAGAAGATGATCTTGAAATGGCTGTATTTCATATTAATATGGCAATGAATGTCGCTCTCACGCCATACGATTCGACCGTAAATTCGATAACAATTCGATATAAAAAATTGTTTTGTTTTTCTATATAACTGTTTGTTTCCCAAATAAAAATAAAAAAATTAATAAAAACTCATGAGACACGAGTAGGCTCTGAACCTGGGACATTTTGTCCGCAGGCTGACGTCTAAACCACTCGACCACTACCAAACTGGGATAACCAAATCTATTAATTTTGACGACCTCCGTGGCCCAATGGTCATTACGCCGGTCTGCCACACCGGAGGTCCCGGGTTCGATCCCCAGTAGGGTCAAGATGGAAAATGATCTTTTTCAGATTGGCCTGGGTCTAGGATGTTTATCTATATGTATTTGTTATAAAATCGAGTAAGTATCCCATAATACAAGTCTCGAACTTACTTTGGGGCTAACTCAATCTGTGTGATTTGTCCGTATATAAGGTGGACTCAAATTAACTACAAATATTTTCAGGGCTGATTACTGTTATTATTTAGAAAGAATATCAGTGGTTTTTTTCAATTTTCTACACGCTAGTTTTCGAGAAAAATTAACTTTTTGTTTTTTAAAAACCGTAACATTATAACATCCTGTATCATGTAACATAAAACACGAGAGACGATGTTTCAGTCCTTACCTCATTGGCCAATTATTTTAACCAATTAAAATGAAACTACCTACACGCGGCCACAAAAAAAGCCGCCGCCCACCGGCGCGCGTGAGTCCGTGTTGCTCTATCTATGGTGCCGCTCTGTCATAGAGTAACTATTGTAACATTAATAAATATATGTGCATACATGTACATAAATATATATGCATAAATGTATAGCATTAATATAAGTATGCATACTATTAGCTTTTGTACATTTTATTAATGTTATATTTAATTGTCATTCTCCTCACTATTCGCCTTTATAAGACTGCACAACACGTTCATTCAGGGCTCAGTCTTTTCGTGTCTGTCGCGATGTCCGGACCGTTGCCGGCCACCGCTTAGTTTGATTGTTAAACGTCACTATGCCCAATTTTCTATTATTTGTTATTAATATTTTGATATGAAGTTTCCCTTGTCATAACAGTGATAAATATGAATTATGGTTAGTTAGCACGGTAGAATGTCGAGAAGAGCTGGTTGTGACATATAGTTACGTGCGGAGGAGGGGCACGTAACCTTGCCGTGGTTAGGTTAGGTTTGAACCGTACCTTAACCATACAGAGGTAGCTTACAACTCAGAAGCGGGACAAAATCATTCCCACAAAAAAAAGGTACTGTAATATTTTTTTTTTAAATTCGTTGTGTGATTGATGAATAACATATAAAAGTAAAAGTGTTATAATTATTTCCATAAATGTATTGTGTTGGCTGCATGTTTGCTTTGCCAGGGCACTCCCTGGAAGCACCGGTCAAATGAGGTTGTCATTCGCTTTTATCAGGACAATATCCTATAAGGCCGAGTGGTTTACATCTTTGAACTACATGTCAGGCTAACAAAATACATACACTTAACTTTATTGGCAGCATATTGCTTTGCCAGGGTACTCCCTGGAAGCATCGGTCGAATGAAGTTGCAACTCGCTATTATCAGGACAATATTCTATAAGGGCGAGTAGTCTACGTTTTCGAACCATATGTCACGCTGATGATTTTATTATAAATGTTTCTCTTGCATTAAACTTCGTCACACAACGAAAATATACATGAATACATAGAATCACGTCTGTATCCCTTCTTGCGGAGTCGTTGGACTCGGATGCCACGCTTGTCTGAGTAGAGATTTAAATATAGTGACGGGTTGCCCATCGCCTATGAGTGGAGGAATCCCCAGTTTAAAGAAAATATAATGCATGCAATTATAAGTAGTTAGAATAGTTAAATTTCGAATAAATTAAAAGAAAGGGTATTTTGAATAATTTCAAAATGAAACAAATATATTATAATTAAATTATTTTTATAATTTTGTTCATCACTATAAGACTTATCTGAGGCGAGGTCAGCTAGGCCATTGCCAATATAGCTACTGACATGCTGTTTATAATTATCTATGGTGATTGACAGGTAGACTCATAGCTGAATACATTTATTCCAGCTCCTTCAATTGTGTATTAAGCATGTAAAGATATAACATAACGTGTTGTTTTTCTTATATATCACTATACTGGTGAACTTGACTGAACTATTTTAAATTGATCATAATCATTTATTTTGTAAACATAGGTTATAAAGGTTGACAAGTTTTATGAAAAGTTACACCATGTCCCACTGATGGGTATGCAAAATTATTTCAAGCTTTTATTATTACTAAATTCATGCATAATTTATGGAAATTAAAATCGATGTCAATCAGTTACAAAATTAATTATATTGTAATTAGAGCTAACAATTATTTATCTACAAGAAATGCATTGATGGAATAGTAAGCTTTACTTATAAGAAAACTTAACAATTTTTACTTAAATAGTTTGAGACTGATTCTCGCTCAAATTTACATTTAAAGTTAAACATATAGTTGTGATCACCTTTTCCTTTATTTTGGTTCACCATTCGATTGGATCGATCCAACTTTGTTATCTCCTATATAGCGTGTATATCCGACACTTTATTTTTACGGAGTCATCCCATGGTCTATGTCACTCGGGGCAGTTCAGAGAAAGAAATAAGTGTGTGAAGTCTATTGTGTGAGGTATACACAATAATATCTAAATAACGAAACTCTCATACTCACATTATACATACATGCACCCTGAAACAGTACTAATTGTTGTGTGATCAGTTGCTGTCCCGTCGTTTTTTTCAAGTTTCAGATTGAGGACATGGTCATTGACTATCGCTAGACGGCAGTAAAATTTCAATTATCATTTCAATTGGATTTCATTTTTATGTATTCTAGAGAGTTAAGTTGAGAGAGCCATTTCATAATACCTGATTACAAATTATACGGATTTTTATTATTTATTCCATCAAAAAAATAAGTTTGTTAGCTGACTCAACTTTTTATATAATGTTGCTAAAAAAATGATAAGTTATGTTAAAAAGTTGCTCGATGCAGCAAACCTAAAATTGAAAAACAAAATACAGACGGAGCATTGTAGTGATTGGAGCTGTTATTGCTCATGAGAGAGAATAATAACTCTTTATTTTAGAAACTTGATTTTAACTCTTTCCTTTTAAATAGTTGTGTGAGTATTATTTTATGAAAATATTTTGTAATATTTTTCATATTATTTTTGTAGCTATTTTATAATAGTCACTCAATCTCAAGTAATTTATTTTATTATGTTTGACTGTACACAATCATGTGTCTTTCTGAATGTGATAATTTTACATGAAAAGTGCCTATGAGTGTTTGTTAACTTCGGTGATCATTAGGTTTGACATTGCTCATAGCAGTAGGTAGTTCATTATTTATTATTTTCAATTTATTAACTTTTCCGTCATGCGTCTACCAATCAAATTTTTATTATCTTTATTATATTATATAAACAGATTGTACATGAATATACAAGGTTAGATGTTGATTTAACCGAGTAGGAGCTGGTTATGTCGCTATAACCATGACTGGAACTTGTACCAATGAATGTTACCTGGAGTATCCGTAAACATCTAGCCTAGGTAACATGAATGTTGACTGGAGTATCCGTTAACATCTAGTGTAGGGAACCTGAATGTTAACTGAAGTATCCGTTAACATCTAGCCTAGGTAACATGAATGTTGACTGGAGTATCCGTTAACATCTAGCGTAGGACACCCGAATGTTGACTGGAATATCCGTTAACATCTAGCTTATGGAACTTTAATGTCAACGGAGGTTTCCACTTGACATCTTAGATTAGGGAACTGGAATGTCAACGGAGGTTTCCACTTGACATCTTAGATTAGGGAACTGGAATGTCAACGGAGGTTTCCATTTGACATCTTAGATTAGGGAACTGGAATGTCAACGGAGGTTTCCATTTGACATCTTAGTCTAGGAAACTGGAATGTCAACGGAGGTTTCCACTTGACATCTTAGATTAGGGAACTGGAATGTCAACGGAGGTTTCCATTTGACATCTTAGATTAGGGAACTGGAATGTCAACGGAGGTTTCCATTTGACATCTTAGACTAGGGAACTGGAATGTCAACGGAGGTTTCCTATTGACATCTTAGATTAGGCAACTGGAATGTCAACGCAGGTTTCCATTTAACATCTTAGATTAAGGAACTGGAATGTCAACGGAGGTTTCCATTTGACATCTTAGACTAGGGAACTGGAATGTCAACGGAGGTTTCCATTTGACATCTTAAATTAGGAACTGGAATGTCAACGGAGGTTTCCACTTGACATCTTAGACTAGTGAACTGGAATGTCAACGGAGGTTTCCATTTGACATCTTAGACTAGGGAATTGGAATGTCAACGGAGGTTTCCATTTGACATCTTAGACTAGGAAATGGAACATGAAGGTCATGTCTTTTGGAATGTTAAAGGAGGTTTCCATTAACATCTTAGCCTAAAGAACCAAGCATATTATTGTACATATTTATTGTATTGTAACTAATTAGAAAAAAAAGAATATTAAGTTCGAGAAAACGAATCCTCGTTAATGCAATTGCATAGTATTTGTTAGTAAATGATATGATTAATGGATTACCAAGTTAAATTTTCATCTTTTTGTCTATAAATAATGATTATAAAGGCTTTATTAGAATGAAATAAATGTTCAAATTCATATTTCCAAGTCAATTAACAAAATCTATACAACATGTTAAATTGTACAACATGTTTACAGTTTATTTTAATACAAATATATTTTAATATTAGATATTTCTATACCTATTTAAATCAATACACTGCTCTGAAACGAAGGGACTCGTTTCGAAAAGGATGGCCGACTGTAACATAAATAAATATATGTGCATACATGTACATAAATATATATGCATAAATGTATAGCATTAATATAAGTATGCATACTGTTAGCTTTTGAACATTTTATTAATGTTATATTCAATTGTCATTCTACCCACTTTTCGCCCTTATAAGGCTGCGCAACGTTCACTCAGGGCTCAGTCGTTCAGTGTCTGTCGCGATGTCCGGACCGTTGCCGGCCACCGCTTAGTTTGATTGTTAAACGTCACTATGCCCAATTTTCTATTATTTGTTATTAATATTTTGATATGAAGTTTCCCTTGTCATAACAGTGATAAATATGAATTATGGTTAGTTAGCACGGTAGAATGTCGAGAAGAGCTGGTTGTGACATATAGTTACGTGCGGAGGAGGGGCACGTAACCTTGCCGTGGTTAGGTTAGGTTTGAACCTTACCTTAACCATACAGAGGTAGCTTACACTATGGAACGGAGCAATCAATCATAGGTCTTTTTTATAGGTTTTTTTCATAGGTTTTTTTAATATTATTATTATTGGATTATTCTATTACTGGAAAGGTCTCTTGTCTTGACAAACAGAAAATAAAGATATCTGAAAACTTTTCATTTTTCCTTTTCAAATCAAATCAACAACCGGCCAAGTACGAGTCGAACTCGTGCACGAAGGGTTCCGTAGCATTCTAAAAATCACGTTTGGTGTATGGGAGCTCCCTTAAATAATTGTTTTAATTTAATTATTCGTATTCTTAAGATGTGTTAGTAATAGGGTCCCGTTCGAACACTAAAAAGTGAATGTAATTCGTCCAGTAACAGCGTCTACGGATCGAATGGCGAAAATAAAGTTTGGCTTTTATTTGTGTTTTAGTGAGAGCAAAAATGTTGAACCTTTTGATAGATCTACTAGTTGGTATGGCCTCATTCGCACTTGACTTTCTTTATCACCTACGTATTTAATTGTTTTCCCGACCTAAAACTATTGCACAATAGTAACGACCATGTTTAATAAAGATGTTAAAAAATACATACCTTGACATGAGACAAAACATTACATACTTTGTCGACTCTGCTGATAGATACTCTGTGTATTCCCGAACCGGCAGAGGCAAGCACCTCGTCGATTAATCGAAGAAATGCTTTAAGTTAATTGGGGAGGAATGTTACAACCTCATTTTGATATACTCTGTGCACATACTAGAGATATACCATAGACGTTGTCTTGGAGATTGGTCTAATAAAAAGCTTTGACATGAAGTTGTATGTTGTAAAAAATGCCTTACCGATATTAAAACCAGGACTACTTGAATATGACAATCTGCTACCATGATGCAAATGAAATTTGTACTCGGGCGTGCGAGATTTTTTTCGAGAGGTATGGTCGGCGGATCAACCCAAGAACTATTCTTGGTGCCGTGCAGCGTCACCGCGAGACCGGCAGTTTCCGACCCAGGCCGGATGCAGGCCGACTGCGGTATCCTGTATAGATGAAGAAGATGTGTTGGACTTTTTTTTAAGACACCCGGTGGCCAGCTCTGAAGACGCCGCACGTGTCTTCTTTGTGTCGAAATCATACATTTTAAAAGTGTTGCATAGCGAGGGATTTCATCCCTATCATATTCTGAGGGTTCAGGAGATGCTCCCAACGGACTATGAAGACAGAGTGGAGTTTTCGCAGTGGTTGTGTAGGAACCGAAATAATAACATTTTGTGGACAGATGAGTGCACGTTTTACGTTTACGTGTGAAAAAGTGTGATGGGAAGTATTATTTTATTGTAAATTGTAAACTTATTAATAAATTTGATAAACCAAATTCACGTGTTTGCTCTCCTAGTCGCCTTAAACCCCAAAACTTACACTTAAATTATCATCTTATTAGTTATTAGGCTATCTTAGGTTATTTGTGTGTGTGTGTGTGTGTGTGTGTGTGTGTGTTAATCCACACAAATAAATAAAACTCTGTCTTCCACGCACTTTTGATAAAAAAGAGGAAGACGGCAAATCAATTTAATTTTACTATTATTTGGTGGGTGGACCTTTATACTATTATTTGGTGGGTGGAGCTTATAGATGAATGAATTGTCTAACATGTATCTACAGTATGATACTAAATGTCATTATTTTATAATATCTTTTTTGTTAGAAAAAAATAAAATAAAAACTAGCGTATCGATTTTTAAAATTTTATCTCCAATACGTTTATTTAGCCTCCTGGAGCCAGTCCTGAAAATATTTGTAGTTAATTTGAGTCCACCTTATATATATAAAAGTAAAATAAAATTATATACCTTCGAGCAACATGGACTACCGTGCGCGGAAAGGCCCGTCTTGCTCATTGTAACAACCACAACTCAATGTAAGTTTGCATACAATCCCACCCAGCTAATTTTATAAATGCGAAAGTGAGTTCGTTTGTTTGTTATCTCCCCACGCTTTATCTACTGAACCAGTTCTCCTGAAATTTCGCATACATATAGTTAGATGTACTGAGAAGGACATAGGGTAACTTTCATCCTGGGAATAAGCACTGTTCCCGTGGGAACTCCATACGCCATAGATATTCCATATAGATATGTAAAACACTTTGCCTGACAATAATAATTAAAAATATTCCGAGGGAGGGCCTAGTTACCTGTAGCACAGGTCCCTCCGGGGACCTAATTCAGGGACTAGTCTCTTTACAAAGATTACAAACATACTATGTCAAAAAAACATGTAAAAAGTAAATTGTTACTTAGTTAAGGAAGTATTGTAGAGTGTAAAGAGAAAAATAAGTATTTATTATTATTATTATACCTCTCGAGTTCTCGACAAGAAAACATATTCGCAGCCTAGGGACATGCAAAAATAAACAAAAACCATGAAAATTAAAAACCTCCTTTGCATAGTTAACGGTTACATTAACACTGGCCGAAGAGGCATTTAGATTACCAAGTTACAAAGATTTTATTTTCACTCATATATACGTTAATACTATCAGAATAAATTTGAATTTCGTATATCTAGCATTAATTTTGTTTGTAGAACTGTTTCATAAATTTACCAACTTACCCTGCGGTGTTCTTCATTCTTATCCTTATAGTTTTACAGTTTAGTTTTAAGGGGTTCTGGCGTATTGTTAAATGGTAAATATTTAGCATAAATTAGCATGTGTCAGGGCGACGGGGCCTGTCGACAAGTGATATCAATCACAGTGGCCATTTGTACTGCCCTGGGCTAAAGTTGCAGTAAATGTCCCCAGGACTGGGTGTTTTGCATAACTACTGGTAATTTTGTAGATTATCTTGAAGTCTTCTTTGAGAATAACTGTCGTTTTACTATGAGGAATAAAGGGAAGGGAATTTTTTTTTTACTGTTACAGATAGAAAAAGTTGGAAAAATGTCGAAGAGTGTATCACGTCCGCGCGCCCGACCGAGTTTAGGTATTTGATAGACCTCAGCTGGCTGTGTGCAAGTCACACGCACACATCGACGTGAGATTGCCGCCAACCCGAAGTAATAAGTGACAGGGATCCGGCAAAGGATTTTTTTCTTGCTTTACGGTAATGAATACTAAAAATAAAATTACGACTATTTTCTTATGTAAAACATACTTGCCGCGACTTAGCAGTAAAATGGACACGAATGCCGCGACAGAAAATAGCATGACCGTCGTGCCAGGATGCTAAGATGTTAAACATCTGCCTGGCATCCCATGAAGGCCAATTTTTCGGGATGAGGTTTACAAAAATAGTATTTTTGGATCCAAGATGGCGGACAACTTTTTTTAATTTTGCAATATGGGTATCGTTTTATAAGTGTTTCAGTGCGCTGATTACGAAAATAACATTTATTTTGAGATCCAAGATGGCGGACAACTTTTTTTTTCAATTTTACAATATGGGTATCGTTTTATAAGTGTTTCAGTGCGCTGATTACGAAAATAACATTTATTTTGAGATCCAAGATGGCGGACAAATTTTTTTCACGTTTACAATATTGGTATGGTTATATATATACCTCAGCAGTGGTCGTTCCGAAATGCTAGTAGTTTGTAGCTTTGAGACATAAAATATTATGATTAAATAATTAGTTATCGACGTGAAAAAGAGCCTTCTTCGAAGGCCAAGTTTCAATAAAAAATTTGACTTTGACTTTGACTTATAGGTTTTTTCGGTGCGCTGATGACAAAAATAACATTTATTTTGAGATCCAAGATGGCGGACAATTTTTTTTTTCAATTTTGCAATATGGTTAACATGTTGTAGGTTTTTGGGGACGCTGATGACGAAAATAACATTTATTTTGAGATCCAAGATGGCGGACAACTTTTTTTTTAATTTTACAATATGGGTATGGTTATATGGGTTTTTGGGGACGCTGATGACGAAAATAACATTTATTTTGAGATCCAAGATGGAGGACAGTTTTTTATTTTATTTTACAATATGGGTATCGTTTTATGGGTTTTTGGGGACGCTGATGACCAAAATAACATTTATTTTAAGATCAACGTCCCCGAAAACCTATTAAACGGTAAATTCAAGATATTGTAAAATAATAAAAAACTGTCAGCCATCTTGGATCTCAAAATAAATGTTATTTTCGTCATCAGCGTCCCCAAAAACCTAGAAAACGATACCCATATTGTAAAATAAAATAAAAAACTGTCCTCCATCTTGGATCTCAAAATAAATGTTATTTTCGTCATCAGCGTCCCCAAAAACCTAGAAAACGATACCCATATTGTAAAATAAAATAAAAAACTGTCCTCCATCTTGGATCTCAAAATAAATGTTATTTTCGTCATCAGCGTCCCCAAAAACCTATTTAACCATACCCATATTGTAAACTTGAAAAAAAAAAAACTGCCCGCCATCTTGGATCTCAAAATAAATGTTATTTTTGTCATTAGCGCACCGAAAAACCTATAAAAACATACCCATATTGTAAAATTGAAAAAAAAAGTTGTCCGCCATCTTGGATCTTAAAATAAATGTTATTTTCGTAATCAGCGCACTGAAAAACTTATGAAACGATATACATATCGCAAAATTAAAAAAAAAGTAGTCCGCCATCTTGGATCTTGATTTAGATTTATTTTGATTTTTATGATTTCGATTTATTACGATTTCTATGATTGCGATTTATTACGATTTCTATTTCATCAAAAATTGTCGGCCATCATTCATGAGTATGAAAATGGTACCTATATAAATTTTAAAAAGATTAAAAGTAATAAATATGTAACTCTGATCTACATTACTCTCTGCTGTCTGTGAATACATAAACACGCGAAAATTAAATGACTCCCGAGCAGCAGAGCGACGTGGATTCCCCTTGACTCTTACCGGCAGACTGATTTTTCGTGGGCTTGGAACTCGTATATATTGAGCGATGGCATTGCCATACAAAAAATGTATGGGGAATTTCTTAGTGAATTGTTACGATATATAATATTTTTTTCGAGTTATTTTTCAAAAATCTAAAACCAGCAACTTGTAGCTAGTTTAATAAACTCGCGATTTAACATTATGTAGAAATTATAATTTGTGTTTTACATAATGATTTCGTTAAAGCCGTGAACCTTGTTTTTCGTATTTTTCGTGTTTTCTGGAAGGTATTTACGCAAAAATAAAAGGCAAAATATTTTTATTTGTCTCGTATAAGTAGTAGCAGTTATTTGAGAAGCCTATAGTACTATTTTTATTATCAATAATGATCTAGTTTTGGCACCAGGGTCAATTCAGTAACGCCTGTTTTGGCTAAAAACGTGTGATGCAGGCTTAAGATTCGAACCTGCGAATTTTCCGACGTAAGAGAAGCACCTGGGGGTCTAAAATTGGTCACATTTTTTAACATTTAGGAAATGAATCATATTTTGATCCGTCAAAGTGAATGAATGAATGAAAATGGTTTTATTTAAATAGGCTAAAAAATAGCACGTTTAAATCGTCATATTCTTGTTTTTTTAGTTAGTTAACGTCATTAAATTACGTAAAGCTAAGGTTATCACCGCATCCAAAGCGCAAGTGGAGAAGAGGCGGCCGGCGCAACAAACTCCACTGCTGCATTTTCTCCAAAGACGTGTAAAGTGGTCTTTTTTCCCTGGGCTTACGCTATCCCTAATAACTATTAGGTTAATTACCATGTAAACAGGCTAAGTTTTACCACTGGTAAACCAAGATAAGATTAAAGAGCATTGTTAACAATTCGGAAAGATTTATTGTAACCGGTATTATAAAGACCTACTTTTTTGGACTGTAGGTAATGTAAGTATAGATGGTGTAATATTATAACATAATCTATGGTTTGTTAAGATATATTGCAGTTTTCTTTTTTTTTTCAATCAAAAAATAATATTATTTTTTGAAAAACAATTAAAATTATACAAGAATGCCTAAATTTACTTGATAAATTCGTAAGTAAAGGTCAATCAATACTTATTATTTTGTGTTAATTCGCAAAAGATCCATAATGGATCTTGTGAGGTATATTTTTCTTATTAAATGTAGATTAGGTTGTGGATCTACTGAGATTTTTCTTCCTTAGTTCAGATCCATTATGGATTTTACTTTTTTAATAAAGATACATTGGTACCACAATCTTGACTACTCTATTGCTTCAAAACAATCAGTTTGGTCAGCCGAACTACTGCCACTAGGAAATTAAAAGATTCGAGCTCCGATTTTCGTTTCCTAAAAATTCTGAGAGATTCTGACGGCCTATTAGGTACTACAGTATCTACTTGATGGTCAGGATAAGATTGTAATGTATTGAAGTGAAAGATTCAACAACAGTAAAATAAAAATAAAAATCTCCATATGCCATATGCTGCAGTATCCATTACTCCCTCGCCGAGCAAAACATACGTGCTGCAAACATTTGTCTTTCCCCTTTTAAAAGCACTAGTTTCACGGATTTTGGACAAGTGCCAGGCGTCGAATGGGATAGAGATCGTATTAATAACATAGTTATTTTATCTAGTAGGCTAAGCCTGTAATAGCCCCTTGATAATACATTTGTTGATTAATTTATTAATTGACGTTATAGAGTCCATAACCTGTCAAATTTTCTAAATACTTATCATAGTATAAACATGAGATGAAACTTCTTCAGCGGCTCATTTCGTCCACTGCAGGACATAAGCCTCCTCCAATGCACGCCAAGCTTCGCGATCTTTCGCAATCCTTCTCCACAATGGGCCTCCAATTTTGGCGATGTCAACGCTCCAGCGGGCAGCTGGTTTGCCTTGCTTTCTTCGACCCATCCACGGCCGCCGTCCAGTAATTTTCGACCCCATCTTCCGTCCTCCCTTCGGCTTATGTGACTAGCCCATTTCCACTTCAGAGTAGCTACCCTTCTTGCTATATCAGTTTACTATTAATACTTTTTTTATTAGCTTATCAAAAAAAAGACTTCGTATCATCTTTATAATAATATCTCTGAAATTACCTATCCGATTTGGACAATTATTTTTGTATATCGTAGTTAGATTTATTGAGAAAGCTATAGGCTAATAAGCTAACTATTAAGAGTGTTAACTATATAACGGAGGAAGTAACAAAGTGGGCTAAGAGCCCACTATTCAGCTAAGCGTGGCCTTCGAGTCTCGCGACTCTTGGCTCTGTCTACCCCGTAAGGGATGGAGACGTGATTCTATGTATGTATGTATGTAACAAAGTACACACAACGGGTCGGTACCCATTGGTCCCCTGAAATTCGCACCCTGTGCCCATTCGCACCCTCAAATTTTTGAGGTTTCCACTCGTCCCCTGATCTATTATTATTTTTAAATAATGTATATGTTCCATTCTCTTTATATTTCTCTTATTGCCTGTGGTTTTGCTACAGTCGCGTACTACAAGTAGAAATCGTAGTTATAGTAATTTTTATATTTATATAAAACTAGCTTTTGCCCGCGGCTTCGCCCGCGTGAACTTTCCACGGGAACAGAACAACTGACCAAAAAAGGAGTGTTGTGTTCTTGGGATTCATGTACCCATACATTATGTGTGTTTGTGTGTATGTAAGTTTCTTTGTTCCGCCATAGGTCAAAAACACTATAAAACTTGTTTGTGTTTGTTTTTATAAACAACCGTATGCTTATTAGATATAGAAATACTCTAATATAATACATACTTAGTTTAATGAAACATGTATTAACTAAAATATAGTTAATGTTATCCATATAGGTATGTAAGTTTGTTCCACCAGGGCTGCCGACAAACTGTTTCACAGTTTGGCAGAATATGTAAAAAGTAATTGTAAAAAAATTTTTGTGTAATAAATAAATTTTAAAAAAAAGTGCATTTTCCCGGGATGAAAGGTACCCTATGTCCTTCTCAGTACTTCTCTTCCTGAAATCATGATCATGATTTCAGGAAGATTGGTTCAGTAGATAAAGCATGTAGAGGTAACAAACAAACAATCAAACAAACTGTTTATAAAGCAGACTGTATCGATAGCGAAAATTTGATTTTTGCGTGTTAAAACATGAATTGCAAATTCTGAAAATTGAATTGAAAAGAAGGGAATTTTATAATGATAGCGACTTGGGCTCACCTGGAGGTCTTCTTAGCGAAGTTCTGCTGCTTTTCGGTAGGTCAGCCTTACGTACAGAGCTGGGCCCAGATTATACCAACCGACTTTACCACGCCGCACTCAGCACACACAGTTTCGTCCAAATACGCTATCTTTGTTTAAGAACTATTAGTAAAATAATGGTGCCTTGATTCAATGCCTTGCGATAAATTATTAAATTATTAGGAGCACATTCCACACTTTTCTAAGGAACGATCACGACAACGAACCGGAAACGGGACGACACTAAGTTGCCATACTACAAAAAATGACAACTAGTGTTGCAATATCGATAAGACTTAAGACTACTAACGGTAATATGCAACATTCCGCCCACCTAAATGCGACGACATGCGTAAGAATGTCGCGATATTTACTTATTTACGATAACAAACTCGAAAATTACGAAAAGATGCTGTTGAAAACAGTAAAGATAAAACGATAACTTATTATTTAAACGAAGATGTACACACATAGCCTTGCGGTAGCCAGGGCTATGTGATCAATAATGTAAAACTATTTTAAATTAAGAGTCATTTGCTACTACCGGCAAAGGACAAATTTTGACGACTGGTCTTTTGTACTGCCCAGTGGCAGTCCTAACCGTTACGACACGACAGATGCCATCTGCACCTGGGTGCAGGTCAACGATACGACCTAATGGCCATTTAAATGGATCTAATGTTTCACTAACTATGAGCACCATTGCTCCGACAGCGATGTTACAATGAGTTTTGTCCCACTTTGCCCTCTGCTGTAATGTGTGTAAGTATTCATTTTGCCATCGGTACCAGAAGGACTGATGGATTTGTTGGATAAGTTTCCACCGTTGTTGAACGCTAATGTGTAAATCTACGAGGTTTTCTTCGGGCATAATCGAAAGAGGTTCTAAAGTTAAGAAATGTCCCGGAGTCAACGCTGCGAGATCATTAGCGTCCGAACTAAGAGGCGTCAGCGGTCGCGAATTTAACATCGACTCTACCTGTGTCAACACTGTATAAAATTCCTCGAAAGTCAAACGTTGCGTGCCGATAGCACGAGCAATATGCGTCTTAACTGACTTGATTCCCGCTTCTGCTAAGCCGTTAAAATGTGGACTTCCAGGAGGACTGAACGAAAACTTAATCTGCTGAGAGTCAGCGGCATTTTGCATAAGGGAACCGAGATAATTGCTTGCACCGATGAAGTTTCGGCCCTGGTCGGAAATAAGATGATTGCATCGACCACGACGAGCGATAAATCGTCGCAGAGCGGCGAGAAAGGCTTCAGTTGACAATTCAGATGCGAGTTCGATGTGGATAGCTTTCGTAGAGGTGCAAACGAAAACACAAATATAACCTTTAAAGGTCTTAACACCACGACCACGTCCGAGAGCTATATTAAAAGGACCACCGTAATCAACGACGGAACTCGAAAAACATTTAATTTGATTAACACGATACGACGGATAATTTCCCATTAAAGGAGCAGGGGCAAGTAGAGGACGAGCACGAAAACATTTAATACAGCCTGAGATGACCGATCGAATGGCGCGCTTGCACGACAATATCCAAAAGTTCTGCGCAATAAGGTTCTGAAGAGTTTGCGCACCAGGATGCATGAAACGAGTATGATATTCCTGGATTATTAAAACAGTGAGACGATGACCGCGGGGCAACAGTAGCGGGTGCTTGGCTTCAAACTTAATTTTTGCATTGGCCAGGCGACCGCCCACCCTGATAAGACCCGCCTCGTCAAGGAACGGAGACAGTTTGCGAAAACTTCTCGGAAGTGAATTGGGCGAATTACTCCTTAACACCTCCAATTCCGTCGCAAACTCTTGCTCTTGCACAGATGCAACCAGGAACTTTAGCGCCCGGTCAATCTCATGTGGTTGCAACGAACCAACGACACGATTTTCGACAAGGTTTTTCCTGCAGTTTCCGGTGAACCGAAAACAATAGGCCAAGACACGTTGCACTTTTCTCAACGAGGAGAACTTCTCCAAGAGGTTTTCCACTAAATTATCCCTCTTAGATGTCACGAGAACCGTAAGTTTCCGTTCGTCATTTAGAGTATCTCTATCTAAGGTTAGCGCTGACTTAGGCCAATGTTCACTAGGGTGCTTGAGCCAGACTGGTCCGCTCCACCAACAACTTAGGTTAACTAAATCGTTAGGTAGAAGCCCACGAGAACCACAGTCTGCTGGATTGTCAGTAGTTCGTACATGATGCCAGCAGTCGGGAGGAAGTATTTCCTGAATATGGCTTACGCGATTGGCGACGAATGTCTTCCATTTGGATGGACACGATTTGATCCAGGTCAAGGCGACACTGGAATCCGACCAAGCGAAAATTTCACCTATCGCATAAAAAGGCTTTAGGGCCTCCACAACTGATGCCATCAAGTTCGATAACAGAACTGCTGCAACCAATTCAAGACGTGGTATCGACAATTTACGCAACGGTGCAACCTTGGACTTAGCGCAAACCAAATGCACAGCTATATCACTATTTTTTTTACTAAGTGTACGACAAAAAATAACTGCACAATAGCCTCTTTCAGAAGCGTCACAAAATCCGTGAAGCTGGAGTTGTTCGAACTCTCCGACAATGCGACGTGGAATATCTACCGAACTCAATGACGACATCTGAGCCTTAAACTCCTGCCATTCAAGCCCAATATTTTCCGGAACCTCGTCGTCCCAAGAGACGCTGGAAGTCCAGAGCAACTGCATTAGGTACTTGGCGAGGAACGTTACAGGCGAAAGGAAGCCTAACGGATCGAATATCCTAGCTATTTCCGAAAGAATGGTGCGTTTTGTGCAACGTCCTTGATGAGTATCTACGATACGAAAACGAAAAGAATCTAATTTGGGCTGCCAACGCAATCCCAATATTTTTAGCGAAATGTCAGACATTTCTTCGAAATTTATGAAATCCTGTGAGTAAAGATCCGAGGAAGGAAGACCTTCTAGAAAGTCGCTGTTATTAGAGGTCCACTTTCTCAGATGGAATCCACCCGACGACAAAATATTTGTGAGTTCCATCTGAAGTGAGCGAGCTTGTTCGATAGAGTCCGAGCCCGTGACGACGTCATCGACATATATATCGCGAGCGAGAGCCGCTGCACCATTTGGGTAGGTGTCTATGGCATCACTGGCAAGTTGAGCCATGGTACGAAGCGCCTGAAACGGGGCAGCAGAAACACCATATGTCACTGTTTTGAGACGATAATCACGAACAGGACCGGAAGCTGAGGGCCGCCACAGAATCCGCTGATAATTAGCGTCTTCTTCAGAGACCAATATCTGCCTGTACATTTGCATCATATCGCCCGTGAAGACGACAGCATGCCAACGAAAACGAACGAGCAGGTCAAAAATATTAGTCTGAAGCTTAGGACCAGATAAAAGAGTGGCATTTAACGAAAATTCTCTGGCGTCCTTGGCGCTAGCGTCGAAGACAACGCGCAGAGGTGTGGTTACCGAATCTCGCAGTATACCATGATGCGGGATATAGTAGAACTGGCCCTCACTAGAAGCAGGAGGATGGACCTCTTCTAAATGACCACGAGTTTCATAATCTTCCATAAAATCGAAATAAGACCGTTTGAACTCTGGATTATTATTGAACTTGCGTTCCAATGATAAAAAACGTTTTAAAGCGATTTCGCGCGAATTGAAGAAAGTGGGTTTGTTTGTTGGATCGACAAAGGGTAGGGGAACAACAAACCTGCCTTCCTTATTACGACAATAATTTTTGGCGAACCAATCCTCGCAGAGTTGGTCCTCCTTCGACAACAAGGGTTTGCTCGGAGAGCTAACATTTTCCAACTCCCAGAACTTCTTCAAGGAGTCATCAAGATTCGATACGAAAAGACAATGATTATTGTTACGACGAGTAGGTGTTAGCTGCTTCCTATCACACTCGCCCATGACAATCCACCCAAATACAGTATTTAATGCGGTGGGTTGTCCGGGCTTCCCTCGCCGAAGACCAGGTAACAATGACGAAGCGAAAATGTCTGCACTAAGCAGCATGTCCACTGGCCCAGGGCGGGAAAAGTCAGGATCAGCAAGCGACAAGTTGTTGATGTGTGACCACCTCGACGGATCGACAAGTTGAGTCGGTTGGTCCGCACATATTGATGGTAAGACAAGAGCCTCAAATTTGACACTCGACGAAAAGCTTTGTTTGCCAAGAGGCCTTATCTCACAAACGAGTGAGCCGAGTGGCTTTGCGACAGAGTTGCCAATGCCGGACACGGCATGTTGGCCGCGACAAATATTTAATCCTAGTGTGTTAGCACAGGATTCCGAAATAAAATTGCATGCACTAGCACAATCGAAAAGTGCGCGCACTGGATGGAAATTACCAAAACTATCTTTAATAAAAACCTTTATAGTCGAAAATAAAAATAGTACTTTCCCCAGTCAGTGAAGTTAAAACCGTATTACCATTGCAGTTACTGGCAGGCACTGCATTACCAGTTTCTGTAGAATCGGATGTTTCTGTATTTTTAGTGAAATGTAACAAAGAGTGATGTGAACGATTACACACTACAACGAGAAGCACGACAAACTTTCACTCGATGGTTATTCGAAAAACATAAGATACAGAGACCCTTTTCCTTAGCAAAATTAAAACGTTTATTGCTGTCAAGTTTAAGAAATTCACTACAACTGGCAAGATTATGCTGGCCTGTACAAAAGACACAGGTCGAATTTGAAACAATAAGTGCTGTTTTATTTTTGGTCACAGGTTTAACATTGGACGGCTTGACATTTGAATTTTCTAAAGCTTTACTTCTTTTATCAACAAAATTTTTCAAATCATCAACTTTTGGAACATCAACATTGGAAGTAAGTTGCAATTCATATGCCTCACGGGTAGCAGTATCTAATTTTGACCAAAATAAATAATACAGCATGAAATTCTGATCAGGAAGATTAAATTTTGCCAAAATGTTTAAATTTTCATTAAATGTCCGAAACACTCTATCTAAATCATGTTTATTCTTAACTGCTTCACAGTTCAACATCTTTTCATAATACAAGACTGCAATTTGTCTCTTCCTGTCATAATAATTAGACAGAGTCTCATAGGCATTGCCATAATTATCATTCGATAATGGAAAACTTTTTATTAATTCATAAGCGGAACCCTGAACACTCGACAAAAGATAATGTAATTTTTCAACATCAGAAATATTTTTCCGCTGATGAATCAACGAATCAAAGAGTTCCTTGAAGGAAACCCAATTTTCAAGTTTCCCATCGAAGGGCTTAATTGATATTTTCGGCAATTTTGCTAGATTACTTTCGAAAACAGGTTTAGTATCACTAACACTAAGATTACTATGAGAATTCTGTCTAAGTCTAAATTTAACTGACCTTAACCTATCTTCAAAGTCTTTCGTTACTAAATATTCCGCAATTCGTTGCTCTTGAGAAAGCGGCCGCAAGATACGCATTTGAGCTTCATGAAAGTCTTTCTCAATGTCTTTGAAGTCAAATTCATTGTATCCTTGTAAGTCCGAAGTCTCCATGTGTTCTAACCGCATAACACAATAATCTCGGGCAACGCGGAATGCGTCTATAGTTACGGGTTCAACATCACTATTATTAGAACTCATTTTGTTTTAATTTAAGTTAAATTAAACCGAAAGTTATTAAAATAAAACACGACAAACGAAAATGTAAACAGAACCTCTGACTTGAAATGTCACTCGAGCTGACGTTTCAACTTTGACGTTTGACAGAAAGCTCTGTCTACCAATATACGAAAACGAAAAAAAAATTAATACGAGAAAAAGTAAGTTGTACTGCCAACCTAACGAAAACGACAAAAGATGGCGTACAATTTACCGCGACGAAAAGTTTCACAAGGCAATTTATCAAGTACCTTCGCACAAATAAAAAATCAAAGAATTTTGCAAAATCACGCTAAAACACCCAAAATTCACGAAAAAAGGTACTATTTCAATAGAATTCGGCCGAAAGGACCAAAAATGTTTATAAAGCAGACTGTATCGATAGCGAAAATTTGATTTTTGCGTGTTAAAACATGAATTGCAAATTCTGAAAATTGAATTGAAAAGAAGGGAATTTTATAATGATAGCGACTTGGGCTCACCTGGAGGTCTTCTTAGCGAAGTTCTGCTGCTTTTCGGTAGGTCAGCCTTACGTACAGAGCTGGGCCCAGATTATACCAACCGACTTTACCACGCCGCACTCAGCACACACAGTTTCGTCCAAATACGCTATCTTTGTTTAAAAACTATTAGTAAAATAATGGTGCCTTGACTCAATGCCTTGCGAGAATTATTAAATTATTAGGAGCACATTCCACGTTTTTCTAAGGAATGATCACGACAACGAACGGAAACGGGACGACACTAAGTTGCCATACTACAAAAAATGACAACTAGTGTTGCAATATCGATAAGACTTAAGACTACTAACGGTAATATGCAACACAAACAAATAAACAAACAAACTCTCTTTCACATTTATAATATTAGTAAGGATAAAAAAAAATCGCGTTGACGTATAACTTTGATTATTTTTTTCCTGAAAGAGAACGTGGATCCGAGTATTCGATATTATTTTCAACTTGATACCTATAAAAGCGTTCCTGAGAAAAAAAATAGTTTGACAGACAGATGGACATCAAAGTGATCTTATAAGGATTCCGTTTTTGCCTTTTGAGGTACGGAAATTTAAAAACAACGGTTATTTTTATTTTCTACTAACAAATGCGGTGGTGGCCGAGTGGTAGGCCGCCCGCCTGTGGCTGCAAAGGTCCCAGGTTCGGATTCAGCCCGTGCTACATGAGTTTGTATACCAATCTGACTTATGAATGTTAGTTTTCATCTACCACCTCTTGCTTCCGGTGAAGGAAAACTGCACTCTGGTGGATGATTGTCAGCTAGTGTGTGAAATGAATTCCATATAATGACCACAACCCTCAGTCATGAGGAATACGACTAAAGGAGGAGACTAACAAATACAGGGTAGATGGATGCAAAGCCTATTATTATTTAAAAACGTATACACATAGAAGTACTAAGAAGGACATAGGGTACTTATCAGGAAAAAGCACTGTTTCCGTGGGAAATTCAAGCAGGCGAAGCCACGGGCAAAATCTAGTTGAATATAAACAAAAAAAAAATACTATAAACAGAATTGAATTGAATGATTTTAAAATTTTTTGTTACTTTCTACACTCAAAAAAAATTCTAAACGCAGTGACAAAAATCCCTTAACAAATGGGAGCCGTCTACGGACCACAAATACATCGACAGAACAAATTTAGACTCTCAATGACAAATGAACTTTGTCACCGGACTTTGCCGCTTCGTATTAATAATTTGTTCTTTCAACTCTGTCTCAAACGTTGTATACATGACAATGCTCCTTTGTCCTTACATCTAAGGTGATCTCCTCTATTACAAAGGAACTTCGTCACTGCGTTCGTGTTCACGTTGTTAGTATGACAATTTTCCTGTAGCTCCTCGTTAAGACGGTGTCAATTTGACAGGACGAATTGGGCCGTAAGTCAACGGCGTGTTGTCACTGTGACAGTGTATAGATGCTACTTTGTCCCTACGTTTAAGTGTATAAGCCTATAATACAAAGGTACTTTGTTGCTGCGTTCTTGGAACGTTGTCAGTATGACAACATTCCTTTGGCTCCTCGTTAAGACGGTGTCAATTAGATAAGACAACTAGTCCTCAGTGTTTAAGGTATATTGTCCGTAAGTCAACGGCGTGCTGTCACTGTGACAGTATAGGCTGTCCCTACGTCTTAGGCGATAAGCCTTTATTACAAATGACATTCGTCACTGCGATCTTGGCACGTTGTCAGTTTGACAACGTTTCTTTGACTCCACGTTAAGCGGTGCGGCATTTTGACAACATAACTTTGGCTCTTCTATTGTTACTGTGACAGTGTTTTTTGTCCTTACGTCTACGGCGTGTTGTCGCTGTGACAGTGCTTTTCTGCCCTTACGTCTACGGCATGTTATCATTGTAACATTGTTTTTCTGTCGTTAGGTCAAAGGTGTGTTGGCGCTGTGACAGTGTTTTTCTGTCCTACGTCTACGGTGTGTTGTTACTGTAACAGTGTTTTGCTGTCCTTACGTCTAGGGTATGTTGTTGCTGTGACAGTGTTTTGTGTTCCTACGTCTACGGTGTGTTGTTCCTGTGACAGTGTTTTGCTGTCCCTACGTCTAGGGTATGTTGTTGCTGTGACTGTGTTTTGTGTTACTACGTCTACACGGTGTGTTGTTACTGTGACAGTGTTTTGCTGTCCCTACGTCTAGGGTATGTTGTTGCTGTGACTGTGTTTTTGTGTTCCTACGTCTACGGTGTGTTGTTACTGTGACAGTGTTTTGCTGTCCCTACGTCTAGGGTATGTTGTTGCTGTGACTGTGTTTTTGTGTTTCTACGTCTACGGTGTGTTGTTACTGTGACTGTGTTTTGCTGTCTCTAAAATAAAAGAAAAAAAAAATGATTAGGTCACTTTTATTGTCTAACAATTTTTCTTAAAAAATAGAATAAAATACAAGATATTATTTCTGGAAGAAATCAAAAATTAAAATTACTACAAATACTTTGAATACTTTTCTTCAGCATTATACAAAATATTAAAAGTAACTGGGTAACCTCATATACAATTTTACCACCAGAAGGTCGCCATACACTTATCATCTCCGCACACACATAGTTCACAATCGTGGATGTAAAACAGAGTAATGCTGTACGAAATAAGTGTGCATCAGAATGACTGGCCAAAATAACCGAACCCATTAAAAAATATTACTAAAAATTTAATACCTATTTGCTACTATTAGATACCTTTGTTTAAATATCCAACCTAATAAATAAACGAGAAAATCAATTTAAAAAATAGGCATTCATTCTGACGTCAAGATGACCGCCCACACTTAGGATTTCCACGAAAGTGCTTTGAAATTTCAATTCGAAATTCGCCTTTACAAAACTTTAAAATTATATTTAGGTACGAAATAGGTACTGAAGTTTTGTAAAGACGAATTGAAATTTCGAAGCCCTTTCGTGGAAATCATAAATGCAGGCAGTCATCTTGACGTCAGAATGACTGCCCATTTTTTAAATTTATTTTCTCTATTATTCATTAGGTACCAAATATTTAAAGAAAGGCATCAAATAAATCTATGGACTCTACATTTTAGGGAAAATATGTAATAAGATTTAGCTAATTCCTATCTCTATATAAAGCAAATAACCATATTGAATAGAGAAATATAGTTTGATTCTATGAACATTAGCATACAATATTAATTAAATTAAACTAAACTCTTTCCACAAGTAAACAAACGACTGTGTTATTTACTTGCGGAGAGGGAAAGAAATAAGTAATACTTTTAAGGGTTGTTGTTATGTTGTCGGTACTCTGCGAAATAATTACACCGTAAAGGCCGGCAATACCTCCATCATAACAACGCCAACACAAATACATAAAACAACGACAAACTTACAACATTGTAAACATCAATATACAATATTAAATGACTTAAACTAAACTCTTTCCACAAGTAAACAAACGACTGTGTTGTTTACTTGCGGAGAGGGCAAGAAATAAATAATACTTTAAGGGTAGT
Organism: Ephestia elutella; assembly: GCA_018467065.1. NCBI lineage: Eukaryota > Metazoa > Arthropoda > Insecta > Lepidoptera > Pyralidae > Ephestia > Ephestia elutella. The sequence continues at coordinate 1,916,376 of CM031585.1, read as the reverse complement.
TGTTATGTTGTCGGTACTCTGCGAAATAATTACACCGTAAAGGCCGGCAATACCTCCATCATAACAACGCCAACACAAATACATAAAACAACTACAAACTTACAACATTGTGAACATCAATATACAATATTAAATGACTTAAACTAAACTCTTTCCACAAGTAAACAAACGACTGTGTTGTTTACTTGCGGAAAGGGCAAGAAATAAATAATACTTTTAAGGGTAGTTGTTATGTTGTCGGTACTCTGCAGAAATAATTACACCGTAAAGGCCGGCAATACCTCCATCATAACAACGCCAACACAAATACATAAAACAACGACAAACTTACAACATTATAAACATCAATATACAATATTAAATGACTTAAACTAAACTCTTTCCACAAGTAAACAAACGACTGTGTTGTTTACTTGCGGAGAGGGCAAGAATTAATAATACTTTAAGGGTAGTTGTTATGTTGTCGGTACTCTGCGAAATAATTACACCGTAAAGGCCGGCAATACCTCCATCATAACAACGCCAACACAAATACATAAAACAACGACAAATTTACAACTAGTTACAACATTGTAAACATCAATATACAATATTAAATGACTTAAACTAAACTCTTTCCACAAGTAAACAAACGACTGTGTTGTTTACTTGCGGAGAGGGCAAGAAATAAATAATACTTTTAAGGGTAGTTGTTATGTTGTCGGTACTCTGCGAAATAATTACACCGTAAAGGCCGGCAATACCTCCATCATAACAACGCCAACACAAATATATAAAACAACGACAAACTTACAACATGAACCCTTGTTAACTAGCAGCTCCAAAAGTCGTCTCTTGACTATTGGGAAATTCTCATCAAAGGAAGTTGATGCCAGAGGATAACTTTTTTCAAAATTGCTCCCCAACTGGAACAGAAAAGAAGTATGAAATAAAATGACTAGGTACTCTTTCTAGGAATGAGTGTTCTATCCAAGATCATCAGTGAATCCAGGCGTTTGAATATCTATGGTAACAGACATACAATTTAAAGCATTAGAAAACACAACTTCAGATGCATATGTAAATGTTAAATAACTAGAATGATTAGAACTAGTGTTGAATATTTTTTTAATTACATAAAATGATATTTTTAAATCAAACAGTTTTTATTTTAATTTACTTTGAACATTTTTTCGTTTGACTGTACTGTTTTTATTTTTAACTAGCTGTTGCCCCGCGGCTCCGCCCGCAGCATGTTTTTCATACAAACTTTGACCCCCATTTCAGAGTCTTGGGGGTTGATTCCTGAAAAAAAATTTAGCCTATATTTGACCCCGGGTCTTCAACTATATTCATACGAAATTTCATCAAAATCGGTCCAGTGGTTTAACTGTGAAAGCGTAAGACAGACAGACTTTCGCATTTATAATATTAGTATGGATTTATGAGTGGTCCCAGTCGCTGGAAGAAAAATATTATTTTTTTTGTATCCGGCGACTGGGACCGCGGTCCTAGTTGATTGCGGTCCCAGTTGACGGCATCCTTTAAATGACCAAATAAGTAGGTATAAAGGATATTTGGAAATGTCATAAATATTATGCCCTACAATAAAACTACCTACACTGAAAATAATTTAAATATGTGTTCACTTACCAATTGGTGACCGGCAGGCAAACACAAGCCAGGAAACTGCTGGAAATAATCTTCGATTGGCTTTTCTTTCATATTTTTTCTCTGGCCTTATATGAGGCTTGCCATTTTTTTAAAACTATGTCGAATGGTGATGAAGAACCTTCTAGCCATTCAATGATGTTGTCAAAGTCTTCGTCTTTCGGGCAGTTATCCGAATCAAAGGGAAGGGGTCGCACACGTTTTACACCTGATTTCCCACTGCTGGGGCTGCTGGTGCCGCTACTGCTTCTTCTTTTAGAATTACCCTCTAGGTTCAGCAATCGATGGTGGGTAATTAACTGATTATGAAGCAGACCAGAGGCAGGCAAGGCCTGCCGCTCTGTTACTCGGTATGGAACATAATAAATATCAGGGTGTTCAGCTTTAAATTGTGAGCATATTTCTTTAGCCCAACTGGACCACACTTCTTGTCGAATAGTATCTTTGATACTCGGTAATATGCGAAGTTGATGTTCAACTATCAGTTGCACCAGAGCTTTTCGCTCTCTGGGAGTGAGAAAATTTTCTTCTTTTTGCAGCAAGGACTTTCCAAAAGTTGTAAGTTCTAACAGTTGTCTGAGGGGCTTTCTTTCTTCGAGAGGGCCTATTTCTTGGATAAATTGCCACTCTTCATCTACCCAATTCTGAAATAGACAAAACATTATGAGTAAATCAGACAATAGTTACCACAAAATTTTGGAAATCTCGAGTAATTACACCAAAACCTTCTTCATGAATCACTGTCTCAATCAGTTTTTGAGTTTATCGCGAACAGACAGACGGACGCGGTGGGGGACTTTATTGTATTATAGTGATGGGTATCTCATAAACGTAGTGAACCAACATTATTTTAAAAAAATTGAACTTTATTAGAGAAAAGTCAAAAATATAGAAATCAAAACTCTGTGAAACAAATGTCTATAAAGGGCTTTATTATTATTATATGTTTAAGTGATGAACATGTTGTGTAAAAGATATCTAGTTGTATACTACTAGCCTTATTATAATGACCGCCCGGAAAACGTGACTGTACCGAGTGTATGTTCAAGTATTTTTACAAATTATCTAGACATTATGAATAATACACCTTAAATCAAATTGTCCATCACATAATGTGTATAGTGAAAAATAATTAGCTTACTGTCAAAGTATTCTGTGTGCAGCTGCCGCTCGGACCCGGCTCAAGCAATTCCAGATCAATAATTTTGCTTCCAGGTGGACAAGTTGCGATGGCTACAGGCTAATGAATGAAAAAATATTCATTAATTTAATTTCTGTCATTCATAGTACTAAATTAAATGGTCCCATAGTCTTTTGATCCCTACATGACAGTATGACTGATAGGCATAATTTGTTTATTTGGTATTTTAGTATTTTTTGCCGGCTACATTTTTTTTAAAATCTGTGAATTAATTTTAGAAAATCTTCAAAAGTAATGGATGGTCTCCTAGTAACTATTATGGTTAAGGTACCTGCCCTTACTGTCCTGTGACCCGTCTCAAAAATCCACCGTGTGCGTAACATCCATATTATGAAACTTTATTCGACAAAACTTAAAAACTTCTAAGTTCAGAATTTTTATCGCAAAGCACTACTTACATTTTAAATTTAGAACAACAATTATTTGTACGGCTAAAAATTTTTTTTATTTTGTATATTTTTCCGGGATTCGAACCCAGGACCTTGCAATCTGTAGTTGAGCAAAACAAAATTCCCCACATTTAAATTAGTCAACCACTATTAAAGCTACAATGCCACAGACACACAGAGTCTTTACATTTATAATATCTGTTAGGTAATAAAAATAGGTCTTGTGGTAAAAATTAAAAGCAAATGAAACCAAAGGAGATTTCTAGCATGGGGAAAACCAAAACAAAATATTTTACTTACCGGCACAGACTTTTGATTTTGAACGTCAATAAGTTCCACATTAGCACTAGACGCTGGCAAGGGGGGATGGAATTTATGTCAGCCTAAAACACAAAGTAATTGGTTATATTTAGAATTGGAGAGAACTCTTAGATTACAACTTTTTGAGAGATTTTTCAGTAATAATTGCTGGCTTCAAACAATGTTTTGGAGCACTGGCCCCCAATGACAAATGTATATAGGTACAATATCAGGTTTTGGTTTGAACAGCAAGCATCTATGATTGATCAAATTTTATATTCTAAAAATTAATTCAAATGTGTTTCTGACCAAAGGCAAAATAGGTAGGTAATCAAAATAGTTTACCCACCAGCAATGAAGGAGACTGTAGGAATCGGTCACCAGTAATCTCAAAGCTAATGCTTGAAGCAGTAGATGTGGGATCAATGTTTTCTGTTTCAGCCTGAAATGCATATTAAAGTCGTCATGCTTTAAAATATTGTAAGAAACATGAAAGTAATGATTATTTCTTACAATTTTAGAATTCATATTCTGGTCATTGTTGTTTGTTTTTGCAACTCAAATCATTGTCTTATGCAATACATAAAATATACAATGTAAACTGCACCTACGCTGCTTACAGTATCTTTTAGAGATGAATGAGGCCACTGATGATGATCCTATCACATTTTTAGTTTAACTATTGCATGTACTTTAATTTAATAAACAATACAAAATAAAATTATAACTAAACAAAGTCGGCACAAACCTTCCGATACAGTTCTATAGCACTCCGCAGTTTTATTTTGTCTACCATGCGGTTTGAGACCAGTTCCCTTAATTCACTGTCATTCGCTAGCAACAAAAGTTTTAATTCCATCCCCTGCTCTGAAAATTTGTTAATTGTTACTCAAAAAGCACAAGCAAAACAACACACACCAAAGCGAAGAATGAACTAGTTCATTATTCATTCACATTTCAGGCCATTTCACCAGGGATAGTCGACCATAGATTAGTATACTCAAAAGAAAGTACAGATTCAGTACAGACACAGCTTATTAATTTAATCAATAAGTTAATTATTTATAATGCTAAGGCCCTGCAGCGAGCAGTCTAGAGTTCCAAGTTCAGAGCTATCGTGAGTTTCTTTAGTGACTTTCATGGTCAGACTGCAATACTGTGTATATGGAATAGAGAAATTGTGAATGCAGAACCAACTCGCTATCTTGCTCACCTTTATACTTATAAACTTGTATAGTTGAGTAACATTTACTGACACATTTCACATTCATCTTCAGTAAAATGGTCATATGTACTAAACAGGAAGCAGTTAGGGCACCAGAAAAAGTTATGGTGCAATAAAAATTTAACAGTTTTTTGAGTGGATATGAAATGATTAGGTCTAGGTAAATCACTACTGGAAACTAGAAATCCACAGCCATGACATCTTTCAGATAGCACAAAATGTGTTATTTTCCAAGGCCATTTCATAGTGTGTAGTAATGATAAATCATATTTGGTTAAAAACTTGTCCACATCTAGAACTATTTGTACAACCATGTTAGTTCAGTAGAAGGGTATCTAAAATACATATAAATGTTATAAATAAATAATTACAAGTAGGTTTGTATGTACCACAGACAGTTTCAAATTTTACCAAGGTAGACCTGTGACTTACTTTTCAGGGTCGGTCTGACTAAACTGGCTGTGCCATCCTACTACACTTAGTTTCGTTCATACCATTATATCATAGTACCTGGACGACCAAGCTAATTGCTCATTTTTACCTACCTACATGTTTACCTAACTACCTTTTTTTTAAACTGTCTTTGGTACGTACATACCTACCAACAAATTAAAATTAATATGTTGATGAAAATGAAACACACAAAAACGACAATGTACCAGCAAGCAAATGTTTGTTTTTTTTTGTTAATTAAGCATGGGCTTGACCGCAATCTCGCCTGATGGTAAGCGAAGATGAGATCTAAGGTGGACTGCGCGTGCTTATACGCCGCCGGTACGGGCATGCAAATTATAAACTAAGTACCTACCTAGAACACAAGGAGTAGTGCGTTTTCTCAAGAGACGACGCGACAGAAAGTTCACCCACATTATGAAACATGTGCGTTACACGGATCTACCTACGTAGAAATTTTTAGCGGAAAACGAGTCGCTAACATCATCATCAAACACGCAAAACGCAGCCCTTTACAGTTCTTCGTGTCCAATACAATAATGCCTTCCGGGTGTTGTAGAGTCTTCCACGATTTTGTAGCGCGCCGGGGATGTTTACTGAATCGCACACAGATAGTTTTGAAGCCATAATACGAAAAAAGAACAACATCCCATCACTAAGTAAGAGATCCGTGTCATGAACTGTCTTGTCTCGTACCTCGTGGGAAAATGCAGAGTATGTAAAAGTAACGTGGAAAATGCACCCACTGACGGGGAAAGTCCCATTGTTATACTATACTGGTAACTGTAGTTACCAGCGGCACTTTAGCAATTAGAAATCCCTAAGAAAAGATAGAATAGAAAAAGGTACCTATGTACTTACCACTCAGGTAGTCGTATAAATGGGACAAATTTGCCCCATCTATAAACAATTTTAGTTCCGAGCACACCTATCATCAATACAATAAAAATACTTGAATTATTAATATAATTAAACCACTGATAATTAATTTCGCGTTTATGTAAGTACCGAGTCGTCCGGTTCAAATGTTCAGAACGAATTTTAAATATCCAACCGCGACCATAACACCGACCGAACTGAATCACTTGTTTGTGAGTGTTGCCAGCAGTTAACCAAAAAAATCCCAAACCAAATCCGCAAAAATAATCTGGATTATCACTTTTTACCCGACTGCGTCAGAAGGAGGGTAATGTTTTCAAGCGTATGTATGTATGTCCTATTCTTTGGCACGCCCTAAAGCCCAAACGGCAGTAGGATTTGACATATGCCTATAAAAAAAAATTGGTGCCAGGGTGCCGGATGGTGGCGCGACGATACCTAAACACCTTTTGGCGATAGTTTGGCGGTTTAAGTCGCCATTTTTATTGTAAAATGTACTGAACTAATAACTACCAATAGAGCCCGTGCGAAAAGAGAACCACCAGTGTGGCGTTTTGGCTCACATCTATACATATAATAAAACTGTAGAGAGGTCAATTCTGTACATTGAATATTAACTAAAAATACTACTAGGGGTCTTCATACAAGTAACAGAAGCCAAAAATATCATTTGTGAAATTTTTGTCCGTGTCTGTCTGTCTGTCTGTTGTTCGCATTTCACACAAAAACTACTGGACGGATTTGAATGAAACTTTTTTTGTTATATAGCTATTAAGCCTCGGCAACATATAGGCTATAATTGATTTTGAAAACTGGAACACCTGATGAAGAACCATAACAGAACAGCTAAACTATAAGAAATATGGAAATGGTACCCTAGCAAAAGTTTATCAATCTGACGAGCATGTTCTGTTGACGTATAAAAATCGAAGATCAGGATCATCTGACCAGCTATACTATTGCATATATGGAAATGGCGCCTTAGCAAAAGTCATTCAACCTGATGAGCATTTTCTACTGACGTATAAAAATTGAAGATCTGGAACATCTGATAAATAATTCCAAGAGACCAGCTACACTAACATATATGGAAATGGCGCTAATAAACTAATAACAGTGCTCGCTTGTAACTGAGTAGTATAAAAAAACCGTACTACGGGTAGGAAGCGGATTTGTGGACGTTAAGTATATGCCAAAGATGTTATATTCAGTTCTTTGTGTGTGTGTATGGATGTGTATGATGTGTGTCCTTCGTTAAAACACTCAAGTTAAATGCAATAAATACCCTTCTTTTGTATTTCCTTAAAAATCAATATCAGCTAAAATAGCAATTATTTAGGATTCGACCGATGATGTCTTCAAATTTTGAACTTCGATATCATCGTTTTCCCCTTTAGAGATCTAGAGTTGGCATGTGGCAACACTGTAACGGACAGGTATGTAAACGTTCCGATTGGCGGTTCCAAAACCACAAGGGCCTTTGTCGAGTACTATTATTTATTCTGTGGTTTTGGGCTAACGTCAATGTACCTTAGACAAACTGACAAAGGCCTTTGTAAAAAAAATATCATCAAGAGTTCTCGTTTTTCTATAGGTATTTATTTTTATTTTTAATTACATATTCTTGCCTATTTAAGATTTTAAATATCGCATGAGGCAGAAGTTGCTGAAATTATCGGCTGTATGCCAAAAAGAAAAGTTATCGTACTTCTAAACTAATCCATTTAAAATTTGATACAATTTACGAAGTATACGTTTGTAGGTATTTACACTTATGTCCTTCCTTACCTAGGTAATTTTAGGGTAGGTACAATCAACTTACTATTAAAATGGCAAAATGGTGGAACAAAAAAAAAGTTAGTAGCCCCACGTAAATTGTACCTACCACCTATGAGAACAAGTCTATGCAGCTAAACAAGCGTTTAATGCAGGCTGTACATAATACCTACCTAAGTGTATGTACAAACTCTACACATTATGTATTAAATTTGTTCGACAATAGCTTACTTACCTAATCGTTATTCCTCTATCAGGTAGGTACTCTCGACAGCTAGAGGCTCCCAAATTACCTACTTGAAGATCGTGTGTTGGGAGCCAGTGGATTCTCCTATCTATTTCACTTTCAGAAATACCTACTACCTATACAGCAAGAAATAAACTATCAAACGTGGAATATTTGAATGTAAATTTATTTGTACCCGCGTTTTCGAAAACGGACGATTTCTTTGAAATTTTAAACATAGGTTCTCACATAGTAACAAAGATAGCTATAGGTTCCATGTCTGGGAAAATTCATTTTTCCCAAGCGAAGCTCGGTCGCCAAGGTATATTAATAAATTATTTTATATATTATATTAAATACTTATATATCTTATTATTTGTTATTATTTATAAGTGTGAAAGTAACTCTGTCTGTCTTTCGCGCTTTCACGCCAAAACTACTGAACCGATTTAAATGAAATTTGGCACACAGCGCACAGTCTAGATCCTGAAAAAGGACAATACTTACTACTGTCTGCCACTTTTTAATGCGAAAAAAGGGTTGTAAGGGATTGAAAGTGGGGGATTAAAAATCGAAATGAGTCTAACATCACTTCGCACAATGATTTCTCAGGTTTGTTTAACACCTTGCACATCAAAATCGAATCTGGTTACCTCCTACAGCCTATCTACACAGCTTATTTTATTTTTACATACATCCTAAAACATTACCCTTCTCGTTTAGCAGTCGGGTAAAAAGATAATTATTTTGTAAAATTTGCCTGTGCACTTTCGTTAAAGCACACATTTATTCTAAGCAGTCTCTATGTCGTAGTGACTATCTCAAATATGTCGTAACAACTAAATCAAAATAAAATTTGACGTGGCGTTAACGCAGTAAATGAAAATAATAATTTATAAAAAATCTGTCATTTTGTCAAATTTGATTGTGCACCTGCGTTAAAGCACACATTTACCCATTATCAGATTCTAAGCCTGTTATGTTGTAGTGAATAACTCCTATGTCGTAGTATCTAAATCAAAATAAAACTTGACGTGACGTACACAGTAAAGAAACATAATAATGTTGTAAGAAAATACTCTGTCATTTGGTTACAGTTGCTTGTGTACCTGCGTTATAACACACATTTAACTATTAACGGATTCTAAGCCTGCTATGTTGCAGGGGCTAAGTCCTATGTCGTAGTGACTATATCAGAATTAAACTTGACGTGGCGTACATAGTCAATAAACACAATACTTTTGTAAAAAAACACTTATGTCACTTCGTAAAAGTTGCTTGTGTACCTGCGTTGAAGTACACATTTTTACCATTAACAAATTTTAAGCCTACTATGTCGTAGTGGCTACTTCGTTTGTAGTAGTGACAACTTCCTTTGCGGTAGAGACAAAATAAAAATAAGAGTTGACATGGCGTTCTAAGGAACATAGTCGTACTGACAAAAAAATTTCGACAAAAAAGATTCAGATGCGGAGTTTATGTTTTACTAAAACGCATAGTTAAAAAGCTATGTCAGGAGCACAAAAAAAATCGACAATGGTATTTAACACCTTAAACGACTGATTTTTTTTTGAGTGTGTCTGTTGTTCGCTTTTCACTCAAAAATTACTGGACGGATTTTAATGAAACGTTTTTGTTGTATAGCTATTAAGCCTGGGCAACCTGTAGGCATAATTTATTTTGAAAACTGGAACACCTGATGAAGAACAATAACAGCAGACCAGAAGACAAATAAGAAACAGAGATCAGCAGAACAGATAAGAAATATGGAAATAGCTCCTTAGCGAAAGTCGTTCAACGTGATGAGCATTTTCTGTAGACGTATAAAAATCGAAACTATCTGTTGCCCGCGGCTTCGCCCTGCGTGAGTTTAACTTAGATGAAAAATCTTTTTGTGTTTCAAACTCTAGTTCAGCAGAAAATGTTCATCAGATTGAATGATTTTCACTAAGGCGCCATTTCCATATATCTTATAGCGTAGCTGAACTCTTGGAGTTCTTCATCAGATGTTCCAGATGTTCAATTTTTATACGTCAGCAGAAAATGCTCATCAGGTTGAATGACTTTTGCTAAGGAGCCATTTCCATATATGTTATAGTGTAGCTGGTCTCTTGGAGTTCTTCATCAGATGTTCCTGATCTTCGATTTTCATACGTCAACAGAAAATGCTCGTCAGATTGATAAAATTTTGCAAAGGTACCATTTCTATATGTCTTATAGTTTAGCTGTTCTGTTATGGTTCTTCATCAGGTGTTCCAGTTTTCAAAATCAATTATAGCCTATATGTTGCCCAGGCTTAATAGCTATACAACAAAAAATGGACTGATTATTTTTCTTGTTTTCTCGCATACAAATCGAACCTCGAAGGAAAAACTGTTACCGGATTTAAAAATAAATTAGAAAACATCTCAAAAATTTGCGATAAACAAGAACTTAACTTTATTTCTTCCATAGTAAGGTAGTCCACGCGAACGAAGTCGCAGGCATCAGCTAGTTTAAATAATATTTTGTAAATTAATTTCGATGCAGTTCTGTTCACAAATGTACTATATTAACATTTTTTTATGTTTTTTTTTCTATCAAGTGACCAATAGGCACCTGAGCAGGTGACGAATTTGCAATTTTTATTCCAGGGGACGAATAGGTACCTATAAAATAAATAAAAAATGTTTGGTCTCCTGACGGGGGACGAATGGGTACCTTTATAGGGGCCGAATCTTCAACTTTTATTCCAGGGGACGAATTTTAGGGTGCGAGTGGGTACCGACTCCACACAACTACTTTGGAAAAATATCAATGAAGTTTACCGACCTATGTCCAAAGAATAATGAAAATAATACAAAATCAAATACAACGATATTTCTGCAATTAAAGCTTGTACGGTTAACAGAACATCAACTTACCCAAATTCATTACAAACATCGCTATTACCGCGGCATACGGGGTAACTTGACACGTGACTGTACGGTATATATCAAAGGTATATATAATAAAGAGATAGGCGTGTCTGGCAGTACATCTCGGCGTGCGCGTCATTAGACCGCAGCGTGTTTGAGAATTGAGAACGGACTTACACGAAGCGACCTGGGCACTCTAGTCGAAAAGATAGTGATGTGGTTCACTTTATCGATATAACTTAAACTCTTAATGGTTTCTTTTAAAAAGTATTTTCAGCAACGATCTGTTAAGCGCATGTTGATAGTCTACGACCATGCACGAGGTATAAAAGAAGGAGAAGAAGTACGTTTTTGGGTCTAGAGATAAGAAATATACTAAGCACATAACATACTTGTACCCACTTACACATATTTAAAGATTCCCTGTGCACGAGAGCTTATCTCTGAAATTTAAACATTTGAAGCAATTCTCTTCTTTGAAGTCGCCTTTCATTTTATTTGTGCAGATCTAGTATTTTTTTCTTCGTATATTCATCATATTTGAGCCACAGATAGCTACTATGGATTCAATCAATATGTAGCATAAGGTAAAAACATCGTAAATTTGGACGAAAAATGAAAGCAAACACAAACAATGATTTAAATGTCTTATAGATAAAGATATCGACAGGTAATCCCAGCCCTATCTCGCTGAAGTATTAGCAGAATGTGTGACATGGTGCTCTTGGGGTAATTGCCGCATTTCAAACTCCTTCGTATAGTTCTGAAGATCGCTAGCATATCGACAAAACTTCAAGGTTATCCCAGCCCTAACTCGCTGGAGTGTTAGCAGGATGTGTGACATGGTGCTTTTGGAGTAATTGCCGCATTTTAAACACCTTCCTACAGTTCTGAAGTTTGCTAGCATATCGACAAAACTCTAAGTCACCCCAGCCCTAAGTCGCTGGAGTATTAGCAGGATGTATGACGTGATGCTCTTGGGGTTATTTGCCGCATTTCAAACTCCTTCCTACAGTTCTAATGATTGCTAGCATATCGACGAAACTTCAGATCATCCCAGCTCTAACTCGCTGGAGTGTTAGCAGGATGTGTGACATGGTGCTCTTGGGGTAATTTCCGCATTTCAAACTCCTTCCTACAGTTCTGAAGATTGCTAGCATATCGACAAAACTTCAGGTCATCCCTGCCTTAACTCGCTGGAGTGTTAGCAGGATGTGTGACATGGTGCTCTTGGGGTAATTGATGCATTTCAAACTCCTTCCTACAGTTCTGAAGATTGCTAGCATATCGACAAAACTTCAGGTCATCCCAGCCCTAACTCGCTGGAGTGTTAGCAGGACGTGTGACATGGTACTCTTGGAGTAATTGCTGCATTTTAAACACCTTCCTACAGTTCTGAAGTTTGCTAGCATATCGACTAAACTCTAAGTCACCCCAGCCCTAAGTCGCTGGAGTATTAGCAGGATGTATGACGTGATGCTCTTGGGGTTATTTGCCGCATTTCAAACTCCTTCCTACAGTTCTAAAGATTGCTAGCATATCGACGAAACTTCAGATCATCCCAGCTCTAACTCGCTGGAGTGTTAGAAGGATGTGTGATATGGTGCTTTTGGGGTAATTGCCGCATTTCAAACTCCTTCCTACAGTTCTGAAGATTGCTAGCATATCGACAAAACTTCAAGTCATCCCTGCCCTAACTCGCTAGAGTGTTAGCAGGATGTATGACGTGATGCTCTTGGGGTAATTGCCACATTTCAAACTCCTTCCTACAGTTCTGAAGATTGCTAGCATATCGACAAAACTTCAAGTCATCCCAGCCCTAACTCGCTGGAGTGTTAGCAGGATGTGTGACATGGTGCTCTTGGGGTAATTGCCGCATTTCACACTGCGCTCGCTCCTTGGCGGATTCTGGAGATGCCAGATATCAGGTTTTGACGATTATTTTTAAGTACATACATGAACATATTTTTTTAAATTATATTTTTTTACTATGTGAAGGATTCGAATTGGTTGCTACTGCTTTTCTATTAGGTTTGTATACTTTGTGTATATTATAAAGAGAAGTCCCGGTCTCAAATCCTAATGAATTGATCATGAAAAAGTCATGAATTAGCCTTACAATAACAGTATCATAAAAGGATATAGATAGCAAAAATATAAAGTTATCTACTATGAAACGGACGTAGTTATGCGACAACGTTCCATTCCACAAAGTGCTCGAAATTGAGTTATTGTGCCCGGGCTACGTATCTTGGGCTGTTTTATCAGGTGCCGAAGACACTGACACTCTAAGGATAATATTTTTTGAAATAATCAAACGTCGTAAATAGCAAAACGTATCAAAAACCACATGTAAATAAAAATAAATGTGTCAAATAGTTTGGAACGTTTTTTCCAATAGTTTTTGCACCATAATTTCTAGAATAATGTCTCAATCATTTTGGAACGTTTTAAAATTACTAAGATATTGAATTTTTATTTCTTAGAAACGCTTCAAAACACATATGTTAGTGAAATTATTAATTTACGTTTTTCGTTTAAACGTTTCATAAATCTTATAACTTTATTAATTGTTATTTCGCATCAAATATGTTTGTTAAAATGTATCATTCGAATTAATTGATCAGAAATCTTTAAAATTAAGTTTAAAATAGCGTCTCTTTTTATTAGTCACTATAGTGAGCTAACATTTATATAGCTTAAAGTTATTTAGATTTAAAAAAACTGTGAAAATGTTTACTTTTGATAAGTAAATATGTAAATTTCCTAACATATTTTCAAAAAAATACACAAAGTACAAAAATTCTAGTTCAGACATAATAACACAATATAAAATACTGTTTAGCTTCATTTTTTTTAATCATTAGCACCTATTTTTGTAAATATTTTTTTTTAAATCGGACACTATAGTTAGTAAAAGATGTTATGATGAATGGAACGTTATACCGAAAATAAATATTGTATCATATTTTATAACGTAAACGTTCCAAATGTTCATGGAACGTTTTACAGAGAACTTAATACGCAAGCCATGATGTAACATGAAAAATGGAACATTATTAAATACAAAACTTTTTTTGTATTAATGATTCATATCCGTTTGAGGTATTTATTTCGTATTACTTTGCAGTGAATTAATGTTTTAAACTACATTATATTCACAGAGTAAGTCCATTCTTCACATACAATTATTACAGTAACTAGGTACACGGTATTTCTAGTAACATTAAATTTGAATATCTATCAATTTTCAATATTGCTTTTTTATAGAGTGAGCATATGTACCAAATCCTTAAACAATTTCATGGACATGTGCCTTGCGTGTTCCGGTAAACTCCTCCGGTAAGTCTTCTCGTTGGTATTGTACACGGCGACCAAGAGAATATAAGCTTAACACAGCTTTCATATTAATTCAATCTCAATCACCTATACTAGAATGGTTTCTGGTTTACCCTTTATATTACGTAGGTCAGACATTAGTTTCTCTGTGTAAAAACCAGTAATATCGTCAAATCGCCATGGTTAGGTAGTTGACCCCGGGCTTTTAATCGATCTTTGCCGCTGAGGACCAGGAACCGGGAATACGCTCGGAAGAAGAAGAAACAAATTAATGACAAAATAGATCTATGTGTATTATTTTGTAACTACGATTTATACGTAAAAATAATATGTAAGTAATAGTGAAATAATATATAGATTATTATTCAAACATAATTGATTTTTTAACATGTAAATAGTATAAAGTAAACGCATAAAGTACCTATTCATAATACAAAATAAAAATGCACATAGCCTTAATCTACGAAGAGCTATTCCAATATCTAGGTAATTACCATATTAAACGTTACTGTCAAAGTCAAAATTTGGCAGGTTTGGTTGGACCTTAGACTAAAAATAATATAGACTCAGCATAACAAGCTTTAGCAAACAGTAGAAATGCGGCCGGTCGCCATGTTTTGTTCCTGTCAAAACAAGTACATAGTGATGTGGTTCGTCATCCTCAAATATCACAACATATCGATAGATGAATGAATTGTGATTTATTTTATTCTATTGAGATTTAAGTAATAATATTTCTTATAAGATATACCTATAGTCGGTTTCTTTCTTATGATTTTAGATTGACAACATGTAAAGAAAGAAAAGAACAGTGACTGGATACAATTGGAATCGAAAATTTGAATGTTACAACCAAACATATTTATATTTGTTTCCTGCATTATGAAGAGAAATGTTTCAAGCGAACTTTAAATGTAACAAGACTGCATGACGATGCTTTGCCTTCGAGTGAGTTGTTGGTAAGTTTTAATATAATGATTACTCAGAAACAGAACAAAAAATTTTACAATCTATTCAACTATGTAAATAATGTTGATCTGTAATATATGAAATTATTCAAGTAGGTAAGATCTATGTTTACTTTTTTTAATGCAATGATAATTACTCAGAAACTGACAATATAGTCTATTCAATTGTGTAAATAATGTTGATTTGTGATAGTTAGAAATTATTCACACAGTAGGTGAGGTGAAGACGTATTTTTTAAGTTTAATTTTATAATGATACTTTCGAACACAGCAGCCTAGTCAATTAGGCAACATACTGTAAATACTATCTCTGATTTGAGTAAATAACTGAAAATGTTACATTGAACAAATTGTGATCTTTTGAATACAAATAAAACCTGTTGATTTTGAAAAAAAAGTTGTGGTTGTTTATTTTTTTGTGTTCCTTCCTTTTGTGTTTTATATTAAACCTAAGCTATGCACGCAAAACAGGTATAAAAATCTCTAAATATTTTACGCATTTTCGTTTCATAACCTTCATTATTCAACTGCGAAATATTATTATGGCGAAGTCGAAGTGCATTTAATAGCTTATATTATCACGTAAATAAAAGCGAGGAAAGATAATAGAAACTCAACAAAAATGTCGAATTCTATGAACACCATGCAATTCAGTTATCGATATCATCGATACTAAGCGATATTAGTAATACGCGCTGCTCTACGGCAAGCCGCCATTTTTATTTCCGACTCAAGTTTAGGTATGCACGATTTTTTTGTAGGTATTTCATGTCTATTCTTTTTTCTATAGTCTAAGGGTTGGACGCAACTTTTTGTTAGTTGGTTGTCACTTGTTAAGGATCTAATTTTTAATATTTAGAGCGTTAATTCTTATTGGTAGTTGTCAAGTTCTGTTTTTGTAAACCAATTGCTCCAGCCAAGTTGACTGATTTACAGTCGATTTATCATCTAATACCACAAGACTGTGTTGATTTTTATAAACAATTAAACGCAGATGAAAACATTATTGATGATGTCGACGGATTTGGTGGTGTTCCAGATTTTGATCCAGATAATGACAATGATGACATGATTGATGTTAATGTATAAAAATAAGCTTTTTTACTACTTTATGACGTTTTTTTTACTGATACTTATTCTTACGATTAAGAAGATAATTGTTAAAAAAAGAAACAGAACATACCTGTTTCTTTTTTTAACAATTATCGTGAGCAAAGATGGCCTTCTTTTTTATTTTATCTTCATTACACCATTTTAAGTGTTGTTCTTTGAAGAAATGAAAAATGTATAACAATTGTTTTATTTTTCTTATTTTATAATGTTTAATTTACCGTGTTCGTCAATAAAAGTATAATTATACCTGAATTGTGGCTTTTATTTATAACTTTTACAGAATGGAACGTTTTCGCAAATTAAATTTTGAGACACGTTCATACAAATCTCTATTTTTTAATAACGTTCCATGTACATTTTTGTTATTTATTTCATTTTAGAAATAAAAAAATATAAAATAAAATAGCCTAAAAAATAGTATTTAAATATATTTTTCACAATTTCGATATGATTTGACACAATTCATTACAATAAAAAAACGTAACAATAAAACTCAAAAATGCGTTTTTCTCGGTTCGACCTCTTTGTGGAATGGAACGTTGTCGCATAACTACGTCCAAACAAGCTAATTATAAAAAATAAAAAAAAACGACTGACAACTCACATAGCCTATGTCACTCGAAGGAATGCAAGGAAACTACAAATACCTCTCACATCAAAATATATTCAGCCGTTCCGGACTTATGATGGAATAAAGAAACTTACATACATACTTGCATACATGAATCCTGAAAACATAACACTCCTTTTTTGGTCAGTCGTGTAAAAAGGAGAAATAATGTAGGACCTACTTACATCAGATTATAAACTGCCTCTGTTTAAATTAGTTTACAGTTCTTAAAGACTCAAGTACCTATATAGTGTCCAAAATAGGGCTCCGTGTGTAGCGTGAATTTCTCGCCCTGTCGAACCTCATAAATTAGAACGGCGGGCTACCTGCTGCAAACTGTCGATTACTTCCTGAACTGAGGTACTTACCTTGACTTATTATATACTTGTTAAGGTATATCGTAGAAACACATACAGTATTGCATCTTTATCCCTTATGAAAACAGAGCTAAGCTTCGATGACTTAGGGACATGATAATCGGTAGAAGTTGCAGTTTTCAAATAATGATACATTTTCATCCAATTATTACATTATGAACCTAAACATAATAAGTATCTACCAAAATAAAAAACGACTGAAAACAATTTCACAGTTTCATATATATATTTTTAATTCTTTTATCACGGTAAAATATATCAGTTTCACTGACATTAAATGTCCAATTACTGACTTTTAATGAGGCGGTTAACTAATGTCGTAAATCGTTTAATTAGAGCATAACTTTTCGGTTGGGAAGAAAAGAGTCAACGCAGTACTAAAATACGTCAATACATTTCCTTTTAAATTCTAAATCTGTTGTCAAATTAACGTGAATTCGTTGTTTAATTTGGTGACAAGTGTTATTTGTCTATTGAAAATTGTCGGGTTAAGTAAGAGTTGATGACGCCATACTGTTGTTATTTTTATTAATGGTCTATATATTTTTTATAAATAAATTGTATTTACCTGCTTACAAGTGGCACTTACATACATTTCTAGAGCAAATGTCAAATAACTTAGATTCCTAAGATCATAAACTAAATTAAAATTACACGTGATTTGCAAATACATAAATAAGTATATCTCTAAAACGGTCATTTAATTTTTCCTTGGATTTTTCTTTGTCTGCATCTATAAATACTTTTCTATGAAAACTAAATCATCATGAAACTTTCATTTTGAAAAGGAAAAGTAGAAAAAATTATGCCTCTAATTAAAATAAAATTCTTATGTATCTGGTTTTACCAGATACAAAAGTAAATAATCTAATATGTATTGTCCAATCCTTTTTAACCATTCCATGAACACAGATGCAACATACCCGAATCTTCCGGTCGCCAAATCCAATTTCATTCCAAGAACAGCGTGCATACGAAAAATATTATTCCGAGTATTCTAATTCGCAATACAAAATATTAATCTTCTTTTATTGCAGGTTTGCCTGTACCACGCTCATTTTCAAGTTTAGGTACGATCGCCGGGCGGGCCCCACAATGGATATTTTTCATCTGTGTCACCGCTTTGAGTATCTTTAATTATATCTGTGAGGTTCAGCCTCCAACGGAGTACGGGACTATGAACTGAACATCCGTGCTACGTTTTATGTATCAACTACCGCGCCTCTTCGCTCGCGTTAATCCTTTCTTAGCGGATGCCTACGTCATAACATCTACCTGCATGCCAAATTTCAGCCCGAACCGAGTGGTTTGGGCTGTGCGTTGATAGATCACTATATCAGTCGGTCAGTCAGCCAGTCAGTCACCTTTGAGTTATATAGATATAGATTTCGAATGCCAGGCGCTTGATTCTACAAGTTACAAACGTACTATAACATGCCTCAATTTTGTCTCAAAAGCCAAAAAATCACGATAATACATAAAACTTTTACAGAGATCTTGTCGCTTTAGTTCAATTTCTTTGGATCTTGAGACACATATTGAGACACGTCATCTATATTTGTAATTAGAAGAATCGGCCCCTAGTTGTATTTCTTACGTGCAAACAACAATAATTATGCGAATAATGCGATACAACTATATAGGTATTTCGTCCAAATTTCGATCCAGAGTGGAGCATCTGTGCCGAATTGGTATTCTTTGACTATACATAATATTTCATAAGAGCGCGGCTCACTGATCCCGAAAGAATATTAGAATTTCGTATTGAAAACCTCCAGGTCACGAGTATTGAAAAACAACGCTTTCAACCTTGTATTTTATTTTTCTCTTTCGCTTCCTTCTATTGGATAAAATGAGAAATTATATTTTTTTGCTTTTTGCAAATGGAACGATAAAGGTTCTTTTTATTCTTTATTTTTGTTCACTTCAAAGATTTCTAAATCAATTTGTAGAGCAAGCATTATATCTATCGACACATAAACTTATAATATTATATTATAAGAACATAAGAACCTTTATAATCGAAATGTAGTTGCTAGGTAGGTAAAACTTCAATAACTAAATTCAAATATCTAAACTTAAATAAGAAAGATAAGAGAAAAAAAAATATAGGTATGAACATATTATATTGAGATGAAAGTATTTTATAACATGATACCTGAAAATTAAAACACTAATTTACACTAATTTCAATATAATTTTTTACATAATATTATTAGAACTACTGTATTATGTGTATCGATTTTATACAAATTTGTATACTTACCATGTAAAAATATAATTATTACCTAGTATTATTATTTTCTCTGTATTGACGTATAACGTGGTTATGAATAAATGAGTATTGAGTATTGAAAAGCTTTTAAAATAAATGCAATTTTTATTAATATTTTTCATTAATAAAAATTGCTTCCAAAAAAGCGGTGCCAGCCTTCTGGGCACTTTACTTCAGGACAACGGTCTGTCGGGGCTGGCATTTTTGTAAATATATTTAATTTTAGTTTTAGTTTTTTTTTATTAATTTGTAAATATGTTTTCAATATCTCAATAAATTACAGAAAGAATAAAGTGAGCAATTAGTGTTTAGTTTTTTTAATTTGGTTTATGAGATCTCATTCTATACTCGTAGGTATTTCTATAGGGAAAGTTTATCGACTTCAGTAAGCATCGATACGCAAAAAGTATAGATATTACTGAGTTACGTTTATATTCGCATGAAAAACGAAACATTGATAAACATTGAAAAATATCCTCATTTTGTATAAGTATTGTAATATCTCTACCCTCCGCGATCTAATTTCAGCCGATCGCATCCTTTCCACTACATTACCATCCTATATTAAACCTTATATATAATAAACATAAAATCTAATATCTTTTGGAAGGAATAATCCGTAAAGCGGTAGACACATGTATAAGTATTTCCCTTAGCCGATGTAAAGCCAATTTGAAATATTGGATTAAGATAAAAAAGTGATTTACACTCGATTGCGTTATGAAGCGTTTTGTTAAGGTTCCATGTTGCTAAATTAAATGAGTTTCTTGCTGTACAAATTGGGAAATTAGATTAATGTACTTATCTACAACCCACAACAAAATAACTCAGCGTAATAATACCTTCTTCTTTACATTCAATTCAATTATGATATTATTGTAATGTCAATTATTGTATTGTGATGTCAATTCATCTATTCTCAATTATCATTGAGAATAGATGAATTGACATCACAATTTAACGTTTGTCATATCGTCCACATATTTTTAGAAGTCACACACTTTTGTAAATTTACATCTTTGGAGAAAATGCTGGAGTTTGTAGCGCCATTTTATCTCAATTTCCTTTTTGGAGAGTTTTAATATTCTTAATTTATAACAAGCCGCGCCCTGAGGCTTCGCTCCCGTGGGAATTTTGGCATAAAAAGTACCGTATGTGCTATTCCAGGTATTTATCTACCCGTAAACCAAATTTCATAGAAATCCGTCCAGTTGTTTGATTGAGTAACAAACATCCTAACAAACTTTTAAACTCACATCCAAGATTTCGCATTTATAATATTTGTTGGAAGTAGGATAATTAAAATAATTACAATATAAGAAGTAAAAAGAGATTTATTACTGAGACAGCATAAACTAAATCCGAACGATGTAGGATTAGCTCAAACTATTTTAGCTAATCCAAAGTCAACTGCAGCAAAAAAAATGTATGAAATTTTATTAACGTCTCAGTAATGACTGACTTTTATAGGGTACGATGGGGCTGGCATATCTGTCAAAATAAAAACCCCTAAAACTTCAGATTACAAAAAAAAGTAGGATAATTGAAGGATTTTTAACATTATAATTTCTAATAATTGAAAACCAAAATAAACACAACTAACTATAAGAGACCACAAAAGTAAGAATAAGGTGAAAAATAAAAGTTCTAACTTGTGAGTTAGCAATCATTTAATTATCCGGAGTTAAAGAGTTAGCGGGATCAGCCGAGCTTACAGTTTGTCACCACCATCCCTATTTTATTAGCCCGGATACTTTTACTAACTTTGCCTTGGGGCTCCACTCTTGTGAGAAATATAGGATAAAAGTATCCCGTGGTTTCAGGTTTGTTTCCGGTAAATATCAGAGGAAAATAAGAAATATTTTCCCCTTTAAGTAAGATTATTTAACAATTTACCGTGGATTTTAAATGTATGCCAAGTCTGAAGGTTTTTAAAGCCACATTACAGGGCTACTTATTGGAAAAATGTTACTACAGTGTGGACGAATTTTTTGACATCAATAATTGGGCAATTTAATTTTAATAGTATTTAATTTCTATTATTTGTTCGATCCTCAGATAGATTTATATCAGGAGGTAGTTTGAGTAGCCGAAGCCTGTTGCGCCTACCTTCCACCTTTTAAAATATTTCTCAGATGAAATTGAAAAACTTCATAAAAATAAATTTGTTTCGTCATTACGAAAATTATCACCCTTTTTGGATGTGGGTTCCTCAGGGTGGGGGTAGGATATCTCAGTCCGACCTACCTTACAATAGTAAGCATCCTCTGTTACTTCCGAAAAAATGTCATCAAAAAAATGTCAAATTATACCTACATGTTGGTCCACGCACTTTACAAGGCATTTTATGCAAGCGATATTGGATCGTATCTGCTCGTAGCAGAATTCGTAGTGTCTTATCAAAATGCACCGTGTGCTTTAAAAGTAATCCTACTATTATGCAACCTTGTATGGGTACATTACCCAAAGAAAGATTAATTCCTAACAAAGTCTTTAATGATGTGGGCGTCGATCTAGGCGGTCCGTTTTATATAAAAACTAGTTTACTTCGTAACGCTAAAATATGTAAATGTTACATGGCGCTTTTTATATGTTTTTCCACTAAGTGCGTACATATTGAAGTACTTAGTGATTTATCAGCTGATTGTTTTCTGGCTACTTTAGACAGGTTTGTCTCACGACGTGGTCTTTGTTCCACATTACATTCAGATTGCGGTACAAACTTTGTCGCCGCTGCAAAACATTTAAACGAAATTTGTAAATTTTATAAAGAAAACTCTTCTGAAATCGCAGATGGGTGTGCATCACGCCAAATTAATTGGAAGTTTAGTTCTCCCAGTGCCGCAAACATGAACGGTTTATGGGAATCGAATATTAAACAGTCAAAAAGACTACTTCATCGTTCAATAGGTGATAGATCGCTCACGTTTGAGGAACTATCAACCGTCTTTTGTAAAATAGAAGCTATTCTTAATTCACGTCCGTTGTGTCCACTTTCTAATAATGCGAACGAATTTGAAGCCTTAACGGCAGGACATTTTTTGATAGGTCAAAGTCTTCTGGCCGTGCCAGAGCGTAGTCTTGATGATGTAACCATCAACCGACTGTCACGTTGGCAGTGCTTGCAAAAAATTTCCCAAACGTTTTGGAAAGAATGGTCAAACGATTATTTACATACTTTGCAACAAAGAGAAAAATGGTTCACATCGCCTCCTAACATTCAAATCGGTGACTTAGTTTTGATAAAATCTGAACTTAGTCGTCCTCTTCAATGGCCTATGGGTCGAGTGGAGCGTCTCCATCCGGGCCCTGATAATATCGTTCGTGTTGTCACTCTAAGGACGCAAAATGGCATTTTAAAGAGACCAGTTAACAAACTGTGCCCCTTGCCTTATTCTAATTAAAATCATCAGTACATAAATCTTATATATTTAAGTTTAGGTTAGGTAAACTTAAGTCTCTTACTATTACGTATTTAAGTCACGCCTTCAACAGGCACTATTAATTATCTGTTAGGGACGTTCCCTTCGGATCTCTTTCTTTCTTTTGGAAATCATCATGATGATTTCGGTGGGGTATGTTCGATCCTCAGACAGATTTATATCGGGGAGGTAGTTTGAGTAGCCGATGCCTGTTGCGCCTACCTTCCACCTTTTACAAATGAGACGACGCCATTACAGGTGTCAATCAGTGCGCTTTGAGACTCTGTCCGTGACGGTCGATTTGCACTCATCAGCTAATTCGTAAGTAGCAACGTGTCTCCGACGACGTTACTTGGTTTCCATACGGATCCGTGATCTGTGAACTTCTATCAGGCCAGTGGCCGTGAACTTTAGTGCTGGTGAAGTGAGAGGTACCTCCTGCAGCGTGAAGACGAACTTCAGAGCTTAAGAACATCAGCCAATCAGCAAGACCAAGGTAAGGCTCTCAATAATTCCCCACTGTCTGAGGAGGTAGGGCATTCACTTACCACCACCAACCATCATCCTCTTTCTAATACAGTCCACTTGCTTTACTCTAATCGGTCTAGTAGTTTTTTTGGCTATTAGGTCGAATCATCCTCCATTATTATTATTGTTAAATTTTCTATCAATTGTTAATTATATATTATTTAATTTAATGTAATTTCACACACAATATGTATTGTTTATGAATAAATAACTATGAACTATGAACTTTCTCTATTGGCATTCATTTTATGCCTTTGATTATAAATCAAGGTTTTATTCCGACGACTCGGACCGCAGGACGAGTGAGCCTCGGTCCCAGTCGCCGGAAGCCTCTGCAGTGGACTTTCAAACCTTTTGATTATTATTACTTTCTATTTAATTTTATTGTTTTAACTTTTATTCATCGGGTTAAAGTTATAATTTTTAAGCTTATAACTTAATCACCTAACCAAGCACAATATACAGCGTAATTAAAAAGTTTCCAAAACAAAAGCTTCCTTAAAAGGCTGTATCCGGTGTTATGATAATAGAAAAGAGTAATTAACGTGAAGATTTAATAAAAGGCGAAATTGCAACGATAAATTATGGAAAGCCGCGCGTAATGACGAAACTTTTCGGGATCTGATTTATGCTTCATATAAATGTAAATAAATCACGGCAGATATAGTATGTACCTTGGGACGAATGGAAGTATGGATTTTATGATATGCAATAAATTTTCGTGTATTTTTAAATAGCTTTAACAAGTACCATCGCTGGGAAAAAGCATCCTTTTCTCAAAGCATCAAAATGTGAAATCATTTAAAATTATAAATCAATTATGGCATTACATATTCGGAAGTCTGAGGAAGGTTCATAAAAAGAAAAAACATCGGAAAACAATGTGATTAGTCGAGAGCAAAGTTTCTTTTTCCGTCACAAAAACAATTCCTAATCCTTCTATGATTATTTTATCCCTCAGCCGTCAATCTTACTACTAATTGAATGAATGTCCGATCGAACGGGCCCTGTCCCTAGGGAGGGAATAGTTTTTCCGCGTCCCTTCTTAGGGAGTAGCCAAGCAACGGAGACTATTGACATTGATTCGGCTGAAGGGTCTAGATTACGAAAGGAACCATCGAGGGCCCTTCTTATACTTGTTTCAGCTAAGATGCTGAATTATTTTGTTTTATTCATAATATTCATCTAGCTGCACCCTTGGGCTTCGCTCCCGTGGGAATTATGAGTTCTCTATTTGTTATTTCAGGTTTAATTCTACACGTGTAGTAGTTTTTATCGAAATTTTAAATTTAATAAAATATATGATATTAAAATTTACAACTAAACTAAAAATAAATAAATACAACATCCTTTCTCACAACCATTACGCTTAAAATATTAGTTGAATTACTGTTCAAATTGTAAGGTGCCTAAACGCTATATACTTATACCCTTTGTATAGATAATCCCTTGTTTGAAAAAAAATCATCGTCAAAAACATCGGGAAAAAGGCGTATAATAGTATATAATATGTATGTGTATACATATATACTATATTATATACTTTTTCCCGTGGGGGAAAAAGGCAGAAACTAGCTGTTGTTGCTACGATCTTTACTGATCTCTCGTTTCGTCTACATACACTCAAAAATATTATTATTTTGAAAACAGTTTCGGTTAAAGGGTTTTTTATTTCATTTTATTTATCTACTTTTTTTTTGGTTTTCTTTATACGTAACTGGTTTCGAAGTGGCCGAAGGGTGTTCGTCGGTTATGTCCAGACAAACGTCGTTTCATAAAACAAACACGTCACACAAACTACATAATCCCCCAACAATCGTTCCGACTTTGGCGAACTAATTCAATCACGGTCTGCCGGGACGAAAGTTTGTGTGTCTGTAGCCTTTCTTATCTATGATATGAAATTGATACAAATTGCTTTTGGGAATCTGGGGATAATCATGAGGATACCTGTATTTTTTAATAATAAAAGTATCTATAATAAAATATCTTCCTCTGGGAGTGAAAAAATCATAGATTGTGCCAGCTGCTTCTCTATTTCTAAAAGAAAAAGGATCAAAACTGGGGATGCCTGTCACTATATCTGAATCTCCATTCCACCTTTAAGCTCACTATTCAACTAATCGCTGCCTACGAGTCTTACGACTTCGGCTCTGTCTACCCCGTAGGGATAATAAAGACGTGATACATACATACTTATGTATGTACATACGTACATACATAGAATTACGTAACAGAGCCAAGAATCGTGAGACTCGAAGGCCACGCTTAGCTGAATAGTGGGCTCTCTGATGGAATGGAGATTCAGGTATAGTGTCAGGTTGCTAGCCCAAACTGTGTCTGTAAATAATGTAGAATGAAGTATTTTGTCAATAAAACTTTAGCTACGATGAAAAGACCTTTTGAGCAAATGAGTATGTTTTGTACCAACTTTTCCCTGCGGCTTCGCCTGCGTGAATTTGGTTCTTCACCTCTTTCAATCATCTAGGAGTGGAATTTCCAAAACTTCTTTGTTAGTGCTCTCTTACACTACATGAAATAAGCTGTCTGCAAAATGTGGTGTGAGGTGAAATTATAATACACTTGCATAGACCCGGGACTTTGTTCCTGTGGGAATTCCGGGAAATCCTCTCCAAGTGCTTCCCTATACTCCCTAATGTAGGTTCCATGCCAAATTTCAGCTTCCTATGCCCAGTTGTGGCTGTGCGTTGTCTATCAGTCACTCAGTCAGTAACGTTAGAATTTTATATAAATTGATTTTCTAAATGAACCACTCATGCTCCACAAAGTACTTAAATAAAACATGAAATCAATCACGCAATTTCTTGCACAAGTATTTTACCATACCCGGATACCGAGAATTCCCCGAACAGTCCGAATATATCCGGGTCAATTGCCGGGTGCCGGTAAGTAAATAAATTAACCAGCACCGGATATCCTGGCCTTAACCCTAGTTTTGGCGATAAAAAACCGATGAAAAGAAGCCAATACTTTGTTGAAAGGGTCAGATCGATTTGGACTTTTTTGTTGATAATTCTGCTTGACTTACTTTGGGGTCTATAAAAATATAAAATCGGTAACCGCAAAAAATAAAACCTTTTTTTATGGAAATATGCATATATGTAAGAATATATTATATTACTTTTTATTTCATCTGAATAATTAGGTACACGCATGCACAATTTCAGCCAAATCGGACACTGTGATAAGAATCAAATATAAAATTTGTACCTGATTACAGAGTACGCCTACCACATTTAATAAAAGTGGTCTATGTGTGCATAGCTGCTGATAAACCTGACCCTCCTGAAAAAGGATTTGATTAGTTTTATCTGCAACTGACTGTACATAGGAGACAGTAAAGAAAAAAAAAATGGTCTTTGTAGGGCAATAGAATCCATTAAATAAAAGACTAGAAACAATATATCGTCGCTTCAGTGCTTGTTTGTTCTATCTACCATCAGTCAAATTTTACAGGAGAAGCGTTTTTTGCTGTATTTATTTAAAAAAGCTTTAGCTTCTACTTTTGAAGGTCTTTAAAAATACATGAGTTACCTATGAATTAATGGTTATAACTTTTATCTGTAGAAGGGAAATTATTATACCTTTTATTACAGTTTTTATGTGGAGATAGAACAAAAATGCACAAAAATAATTACGAATGTGGACATAGAACATTACCACATTCGACATAGGACAAAGTGACTATATCATATTTGCGTGCTTAATTGTTCTATCTCCCAGGTATATTATACAGGGTGGTGTTTAATTCACGATATTATTCATAACAAATAAAAAAGCAAAACTATTTTAGTTAATAAGATGTTTTATAGGTTTAAAAGAAAAAGAAAAAAACACTATGCTGAACTCAATTAGTTTACTACTTACTAACTTTAGTATTTTTAACACGATTGCCTAAAGAGGACTGTTATGTTTTTAGGGCTATGCTTTCTTTATTCCACCGCATAGTTCATGAAAAAAACTTGCACACGAAGCAAGCAAGTTTTGGCGTCTAGGACCGCGGTCCCGGTCCCGAAAGACTCCCTACTCCGTTCACAATAGCTCAATAATTGAGGAGTGTAAACCTTAACTAGTTATTAGTACCGTGTTGCTGCCAAAAACCAAATGCAGGTATTGAGTTACAAACAGCTGAGCTGAGCTGAGCGGAGTCGGAGAATCGAATTCTACGCGGGCGGTTGCTAGTAATACCTACTTATATTCTTTGACATTACTAAGAATAGCAATGTACTTATACGATAACACTCTTGGACTTAGCTTGGAGATGGTTCAACAAAGTCGCTGAAAAACAACACCCTGTTATAAATTCAAAACGAACTCAAGTGAAAATTTAAAAGTGCTTACTGCACACTCTGAGGCAGCGTCTGATTGAATTCTTGTTTATAATCAGACCGTGACTTACTTTTAAACAATTTATGTATGTATAAAATAAGATTAAACACCAAAAACTTCGTCAAAACAAGTTTTTTCGAATTATTTTCGGGAGCAACAAAGTACTTGTTGCGATGTCTCCTGCCACAGTGACAATCAAACAAAATGGCGGACATGACGTCGCGGGCTATGATTGGTCGGTTGAGTGGACATAGAACAAGCAAGCTCTGAACGTCCTATACGAGTGAGGACATAAAACAATCGCTGGATATAGAACAAACAAGCACTAACATTTCATTACAGTGTCGTGTGACAAATAAAATTGGAATTAATTTTTTGTTATTTTAAGAGTAAAAAGTTATAAATATTTTTTATCTAACAGGACTGAAATTTAATTTCTAACAATACTGCATTCAAAGTTCATTTTTGATAAATTTGGTAGATAGAACAAACAAGCACTGAGGCGACGATATGTCATAGTCCGAAATATAACTATACAGGCTGATTTTTTATCCGAAAGACATATTTAATCCTACGGTAGGTCATGCTAGCATATAACTAAAAAATATATGAAATAATAAAAACACTTGTAAATAACTGAGAAAAACTTTGTTAAAGTTTTATGAAAATTCGCGCGTGCGGTTTCGACTTATTTAGGTAGGTAGGTACGATCCGTTTTCCCTTCATACTTTATCCTGGCTAAGGACAGGGAAAAATACCTAGGTATGATTAATAGTTAGGTATTTGTTATTTTTTAGTCATAAGGACAAACGGCTCACTCGTCACGTGTCGGTATCGTGTGATCTTTTCGCGCGCGCTCGGTGTCCATGTAAGCGTTATTTAATTGGATAAATATGCAAAAAATAAAGATTTTTTTTCTTCGCTAGTTGGGTCGGGAATCGAATACCAAATACCCTCCTTGAATATGTCCTTCGGATAAAAAATCACCCTGTATATGTACTATGTATATAACAGCAAATGAGCAACCTTGTAGTCTGCACATACCTCCTTAACAAGGGTAAACAACATTACCCCGAATATAATGAAGTTAGGTAGTAAGAATATTCCCAGAATCCTTGTTATTAACGATACGTGCCGCAAATGAATGAACTACCTTATTACCTTCTAGTATATCCTTAGACTTGCTTGTCTAATAGAAATAAATAAGGATGAACTGGACAATTCAATAGTTATTCCTGTAAAAATAATTTAAAATTTGTTTGAACAATATGTTAAAAACAATTTTGTTTATTCAGTTATTCATAATTCATTTATTCTCGCTTACATTTGTTTACGATTTACCTTTGATATTTTCATCAAAATTTAAGTTTTTGTTTAGTTCTACGTTTTGTTCTGGGTTTTTGATTGCTTCCTACCCATTTTTATTTTTAAAACATGCATTAGGTACCTATTAACTCAATCAGCTTTTTTAATTTCAAGTTTTAATCCCTGAACTTTTACGATCGGCAACCGAACAAACAGCAGATTTAAATGTAATCCACGTCGACTATTCCGCGATGTTTAGGCAGCAATAAACAAAATTACGAGAAGTACTCAAATTATAAATTAAGACTGATTTTGCTGTCTATGGTAATACAACGCCATTTCGTATTAGGGTCGATGCACACTGGATGTGTTTCTATCCAGTATTCGTACACTACAGCTTAACCTTTAGCAATTTAACATTTTTCCTAAAGGCACAAGATTTAATTCGATTTTGATTTTAAAAAATTAATGCACTGCAGATTAAGAACCTTTGGCAATTTCATTTTTTTCCTGAAGGCTCAAGATTTAATAAGATTTTGATTTAAATAATATAATCAATGATTTTATTACAACATATTTTTATTTACGTTGTAAGTTTTACGAACTGCCAAGATCTGATTTTTGCTTAATATTTGTGAATTATACGAGTTTAATTGCTTAATTAACTCTCGTATAATACACATAAATTATGCTTTATTTTAGGTCTGTTCTTTACCGAGAAAGAATGAAGATTTTCACTACCTTGTAACTCCTATAACCGTAACACCAGTGTGCACAGCGCCTTGTGACCCACAAATTGGTATTCCCTGCTCGTCCTTGCGTGACTTGCATTAATGTCTTCATCTTCACGGCTGCTCCTGTTTTCGGCTTTCCACAACAGATGGGATCGTGTTTTTCCGACTTTAACGTTCATTTTGTTTTGCATTTGTCTCATTGGACGAATATAGCGTGCAAAATAAATAACCATAACAGATAGAAGTGTGTTTTACATAATAGTAACAAGAATTGTAATGTAGAGGCAGTATTTAGGGGTAAACCAAAGAAGAGCTGGTTTTATGTTGTTAATGCGTGCCATAGGTCTCACAACTAAGGATGCCGAAGATCGTGCAAAGTGGAGAAGAAAAAGAAGGAAAGCGGACCCTAGGCTCCTATGCATATGCTGAGGATGCAACCGGGAAAGCGCTCAGATGAGAGAGAGTATCAAGAATTGTAATAAAAATGTGTCTTTGGTCGTTTCACACCACAAGCGATTCGAGACGCGGTACGAATCACCGTAGAGCCTTTTTGAATGGGCTCTTTCTCACCGCAGTGATTGAAGCGGTGTGATTGGCCAGTAAGGTACCTTGGGCCATTCGCACCGCTTCAACCATGCGGTGTGAAAGAACCCATTCAAAATGGGCTTTTGTGCGACCAAAGGCTCATAAAAGTCACTATTATTGAAATACCATTGAGACGCGACTTAATGATAGAAGAACCGATATTTAATAATTTTACTTACTACGTTTAGTTTTTGTTGCAAGCTATCTTCTCGCCTACATAAAATGGAAGTTTCTAAGTGCATTTAATTATGTTTATTGACGTGATAGTATCATGTAATTAACGATTTAAGTTTAGCGCTTCCTGCTGGCTGCGAGCTCAAGCCAAAGACTGCGCTCAAACTTTTCAAAGTAAAGCGATAAGTTACGACCTGCTTTGAGTGAGAAGCGGTAGCGGGTTTGACTGAGTGCTTTCCCGGTTGCATCCTTAACTACGCGTTGGAGCTCAGGATCCGCTTTTCTACTTCTTCTTCTTCTCCACTTCGCATGGTTTTGTGAGAAGCGATAGCGGATTTGACTAAGCACGTTCCCCGTCGCATCCTCAGCTATGCGTCGGAGCCTAGGGAGCGCTTTCCTAGCACTGTTTTCCACTTAGCACTGTCTTCGGCATTGGGTTGCCCCTTTTGGCAGGACTTTATTATTTTTTTTTCTTAAGTTTTAATCAAACAAGTTGTAGAAATACTAAAACATTACAATGACGTTTATTCTATTAGGGTATAATGATTGCAAAAGGAATTCCTGTTTTTTTATTTCTGTGATGAATGTTGTGAAAGTGAAAGAGGATACTAAGATCCTCAATCCTGCCCATTAAAACTGGTGTGATGATGAAAACAAACATGTAAACATGTATATGTTTGTTTTTCATTAACCTTCAAACGCTATAACCTCTTCCCTTATGCCTCAACTTTAAAGACAATACAAAATTTAATTAAACTTTCGTCTGGATAGTTTATTGGTTCTATACCGAGGTTTTGTTTTATGAGACCAGTATTCTGTCTCCGTTATTACACCTAGATCACTTTTTTATCCTTCTTCCTCATTGGTATTCAGAGAATGTAGTGGAATGAACTCGTCGGTTGCACTCGTTTGCTGAAGACATTTTGCATTAAAAGATGAATGGTTTGAAAGAAAAATTAAAATAGCAAAAAATTGTCTTGTTTATAAATGAAATCTTAGCTAGAAATGGGATAAAATGAGTAGATAGCGAGACAAGACCTCACTTTAAAAGTATGGCCAGAAATTGACATGGTCAGGGAGTGCCAAACTTTTGCTCATCAGTGGGACATGACACCAAGAGGTTAGAGAAAAACAGTGACTAAATAATCTTATAATGCCTTATCGGGATCTCCTAATAAGGCTTATACAAGGTATAAGGCAATACTTAAAGTAGATACTTTCGAAAATAAAATTTGTTTTTCATTTACAAATTATTCCCACAGCAAAGATACTGATTTTTTTTACTTTCAGAATCAAACTGTACGTACATAGACACTTCTTTCTAAGTAAATAAATTAAGTAGGTATAATAGTTTTAACACATTAAAGTAGGCTTTTTAAAGTAAATAATTTTCTTTGCTGAAGTTCCCATAATTATGGAGCAGGTATTAGTAACATCTTTGTATTTCCCAGTAACTAGTACTTTGACGCCAATGCGTCTACAACCGAGACCAAATAAATAAGGAGATGTGGTTTTGAGAAATGTTTTAAAAAGTTAGTAAGATTTGTATACATGTAAATTAGATGAATACCTAAATAAATTAAAGGAAATTAACATTATTTTCTGTTAAATAAAGGTAGGTACTTACACAGTCTTCTCGACGTTTGTAATGTACCTGGCAAATAATATAGATAAACCCGAGTTATTGACCGTTCAGGGCGTGTACGTACAAATTATTAAATACATGTGATTTTTTTTATTTTTTAACACAAAAAGTGCAAGTTTAGTTCTGTTTATCTTGTGTTAATAAATAAATGAATAAAAAGACTTTTAAAAATGGGATACAAATCTAATAGCATTGTGTCTGTCAATACAAACGAAAACCTTAAACATACATACATAGAATCACGCCTTTATCCCTTACGGGGTAGAAAGAGCCAAGAGTCGTGAGACTCGAAGGCCACGCTTAGCACCTTAAACATGTTTTATTCTTAACGCTTACCATCAGGTGACCCGCTTGCACGTTTGCCGCACTATGATATAAAAAAAAAACTAAGATAACTTGACAACATATTCCCTTTTTACCTGATCATATAAAGAAGGAAAGTCCCATAATTACACATATACACGCTCTATCACGACACTGTCTGTTCAAATATTAACACCCCCAAAACGTTTAAATTTTATATCCACAAATTGCTGGTTTAACTTCCGTAATAATGAGGTGGCATTCAAATTGAAGGTGTGTTTTGAAGAAATTGGATTCCCTGAGTAATGTGACTGAAATTTACTTAAATTTTACGATGAAGTTAGAACATTTGGAAATACCTTTTACTTGTTAATAAGGATGGAAATTTTCTTTTCAAGTTTATCTCCAAACTGCCTTCTTCTTCTTTTGATATACCAATCAGTCAACGTCCAATTTTATATGTATACCTATTACTTATATCTATACATATAATAAAACAGTAAAAATATTTTGTCTGTACATTTAATATTTTTGACTGAAATGGATAGAGGGAGACCTAAAAAGAACAATAGAAAGCAAAAAAAATTTTTTGGAATTTCTTGTCTGTCTGTCTGTCTGTCTGTCTGTCTGTATGTATGTACGCGTTTCACGCAAAAACTACTGGACGGATTTGAATGAAACTTTTTTTGTTGTATAGCTATTAAGCCTGGGCAACATATAGGCTATAATTCATTTTGAAAACTGGAACACCTGATGAAGAACCATAACGGAACAGCTAAACTATAAGTAATATGGAAATGGTGCCTTAACAAAAATCGTTCAACCTGATGAGCATTTTCTGCCGACGTATAAAAATTGAAGATCTGGAACATCTGATGAAAAGCTCCAAGAGACCAACTACACTATAACATATATGGAAATGGCGCCTTAGCAAAAATCGTTCAACCTGATGAGCATTTTCTGCTGACGTATAAAAATTGAAGATCTGGAACATCTGATGAAAAGCTCCAAGAGAGATTTTTCATCTAAGCGAAACTTACGCGGGCGTAGCCGCGGGCGACAGCTAGTATATATATATATATATATTTCCACCATCATCCCCAATGCTTTTAAGGCTGGTTATTTGATAGTAAGTAGGTAGTACCCTTTTATATCACCATGTAGGTAATGTAACTGCTTACCATAAGAAAATAAGGGTTGTTTATGTATATATGGGTTGTTTTTTATGTATACGGAAGAGATTAAATCCAAACCTCTATCCAGAATGCCATGAGTACCTACCTACATTATATTTCTTCAGTTAAACGTTAATTTACTTTGAAAATATATGAAAACTCTTTCGCACATAAAGTAATTTTGTTTGAAAATGTATTTTATGAATTATTATAAGTAGAAAACTCTATTATTAAATTATTTTACTATGTTAGCGTTGACACTATGATTTGAGCAAGAAAATAATAAAGTATTATAAAATATGCACAGATCAGATTAAAATTAAATTTATGTGTGACTCTCTCAATACACACTTTAGAAAACAAATAAAAAAATAAATGATGACGCTCATTGATGCAAAAAATAAATAAAACATCACTTTTTAAGAAATAAAAATGTTTTTTTGCCAAAACACAAATAGTTTTAAATGATTCCATTTAGATAGAAACAAAGGTAAAATTATACTTCTTAGCCTTCTACTAATTGCAAGTGTGTCTTAATGAAAACAAAGGCTTAATGGGTAGCGCCGCCATTTTGCCGAAGCCAGCCCATTAGCGAGTGACCAAAGGCCGCCTTAAGCCCCCATAGTTTTATTCCGAACCATTTAATTAATTAAGGCCCATTACAAAAAGGTTACTCGGCGGAATCCGGATTAAACCGGTTTTTGCTGTCTTGTCAAAAGTGAAACAGAGTGTGAGATATTAATCGATTTGGTTTGCGAATAATTGATGAGAGGAGAGGTGGAGAATCGATGTAAATTTGTAAAGGGGTGTTGCGATAGCTATGTTTTTAGCCCCTAATGCTAAATAGTAGTAAGTTGTAAGTTTTAATCTAATATTTATTATTCATCTGTCAGTGGGAGATTACCCTCTAGCACAGAATTAATATTAGTACTACGTACAGAAAGGAAACTCCCTGCCCCCTCCGCTCCTTCCGCACTTCTCCCCCGTTCTTGTGTAACTGTGGGACGTTCGACTATGAAAACGCACACATTGACGTGTTACTGACGTGTTCACGGATATACAGTTTCATTTGTAGTAGTAGTGGGCATATTTGACGCGCCGTTTCTATGAAGCGCCCGCCCTGTGCCTCTAGGTAAAATTAGGCACAAGACACTTTCGTACTATCTTTAAGAGAGCATCTGAATTCTAACTAAAATTATAAAATGCGAAAATGAGTTTGTTTGTTAATCTCTGTTTGTTACTTGTTCTTCACGCTTCATATACGAAACCAATCTTTCTGAAAATTCGAATGCGCATAGTTAGAAGTACCGAGACGGACATACTAGGTACCTTTCATCCTGCATCCCGGGAAAAGTACAGTTCCCGCGGGACTTTCTAATTCTAATTCACGCAGGCAAAAGCTAGTAATTATATAAATTATTATTAATTGTACCTACTTCTTTTCCAAACAGCACATCAATCCACTCAAATTGATTTCACCTGCACAGCAGTTGACTGTAAGGTTTAACTTAAAATCTCTCACAGGTTTCCCAAGATATTAACAATAGTAAATCCCTCGCCAACGAAGTCGCGGGCAAAATCTAGTTATTCTATAAAGCCATAGTTTAGTTATATTACAAAGTACAGTTATTCCAAGAACCTTCTTACAAAGCAATATCTATGAAGACTAAACGAGGTATTTTCAAAAGACACTCTGTCCACTCAAAGGAAGAGGTACAAGATTTTATGAAGATGCAATTTTACTTTATTGTTTTATTCAAGTATAGTTACGAGTTCCTTTGTAGATCTTTCTAGGAAACACTAGTAATTATTAAAGCGCAAAGGAGGTGCCAATTCATTTTGTTACTTTACCTCTATAGTGCATTGAGTTGCAATTTTAACTGGAAGCGATAATGTGAATAATTCTGAAATAATTACGATACTGTAAAGGGTTTGTAACTCATAGAATTTTAGTTATTGCTATTTCTTTGTTGAAATAACGGTTATGTTATATACTAGCTTGCCCCGAGGTTCTGTTTCTGTAGGAATTTCAGGACATATGATAATTTATTTTATTCAGGTGTTATTCTACCAGTGTACCAAATTTCTATGTAATTTGTCCAGTGGTTTTTGCAAACCATAAGCCAAAAGCTAAACAAGCTAATTATTTAAAAATAAAAACAAGACTGATTTGTTACATAGCCTATGTCACTCGGAGGAATGCAAGGAATCTAACAATACCTCTCACATCAAAATCTGTTAAGCCGTTCAGGACTTATGGTAGAATAAAGAAACTTACATACATACATACTTACATACATAAACCCTGAAAACATAACACTCCTTTTTTGGTCAGTCGTGTAAAATATACATAAATATACATGCAGTAAATTGAAATGGTGACAACAGCATAATAATGAAAAATACCCCTAGAAAGAGCGTTTTAATCATAGTGAATCTTCACAACAGCAGTGAAATATTAAAGTTAAACAAAACGGTTTTTGTTTTGCGCACCCTACATTGTCACATGGGTCTTTTTGTTCGTACACAATGTGTAATTACTTGGCACTTTTTTGCTGGCTGTACCTTTTTCGCGCCATTTTGTGACGGCAAATACATTCGGTGGAAATCTGTTTAGTTTGTGATCGTTTGTCAAGGGTGCCAGATGGATGTACGTGGGAAACAAAACATTTTTGGATATTGAACGAGATAGGAATCAAGCTAGGTAGGTATATGGATGTAAAAGTATATCTCTCTCTCAGCCGAAATACGTCCACTGCTGGACAAAGGCCTCCCCAAGGATTTCCACAACGACCGGTCCTGCGCTGCCCGCATCCATGCGCATCCCGCGACCTTCACCAGGTCGTCGGTCCACCGAGTGGGAGGCCTGCCAACACTACGTTTTCCGGTTCGTGGTCGCCACTCGAGAACTTTTCTGCCCCAACGGCTATCTGTTCTACGAGCTATGTGCCCCGCCCACTGCCACTTAAGTTTCGCGATTCTGCGGGCTATGTCGGTTACTTTAGTTCTCCTACGGATCTCCTCATTTCTGATTCGATCACGCAGAGAAACTCCGAGCATAGCGCGCTCCATCGCCCTTTGGGTGACCTTGAGCCTTCTTATGAGGCCCATAGTGAGCGACCACGTCTCTGTTCCGTATGTCATTACTGGCAACACACACTGGTCAAAGACCTTAGTCTTGAGACACTGCGGTATTTTGGACGAGAAGATATCGCGAAGCTTCCCGAACGCTGCCCAGCCGAGTTGGATTCGACGATTGACCTCTTTCTCAAAGTTGGACTTACCTAACTGAACTGTTTGTCCCAGGTATACATAATTGTCAACAACTTCGAGTGTAGAGTCTCCAACCTTCAGAGGAGTGGGTGCGACACGGATATTAAACATAATTTTCGTCTTGTCCATGTTCATTTTTAGACCCACTTGTTGAGAGGCTCTACAGAGGCCATCGAGCATTGTGCCTAGGTCTTCCAAGGTCTCAGCCATGACTACGATATCGTCAGCGAATCGAAGGTGAGTGAGGTACTCGCCGTTGATATTGATGCCGAGTCCGCTCCAGTCCAGAAGCTTGAAAACATCTTCCAGGGCGGCGGTGAACAGTTTCGGAGATATCACGTCTCCCTGTCTCACCCCTCGCTGCAACTGGATAGGTTTGGAGCCTTGATCCTGGAGACGGACCGACATGGTGGCGTTTTCGTACAAACACTTCAGCGCTTCGATATATCGATAGTCAATTTGGCACCGTTGGAGAGACTGTAGCACAGCCCAGGTCTCGATCGAATCGAAGGCTTTCTCGTAGTCCACAAACGCCAAGCATAATGGCTGATTATACTCCTCAGTCTTCTGTATAATCTGCCGCAGCGTATGTATGTGGTCTACGGTACTAAAGCCTTTTCGGAAACCGGCTTGTTCGGGAGGCTGGAAGTCGTCAAACCTGCGAGCGAGACGATTCGTAATGACTCTCGAAAACAGTTTGTAGACATGGCTCAGAAGTGAGATAGGCCTATAATTCTTCAATAGGGTTTTGTCACCTTTTTTGAAGAAAAGTACCACCACACTTCTGTGCCATGCCGTAGGCGTTTGTCCCTCGAGTATGACGGAATCAAATAGCTTCTGAAGAGCTTTTAATACCGGCGTTCCACCTGCTTTCAGAAGCTCAGCCGTGATTCCATCATCACCCGGTGCCTTATTGTTTTTTAGCTGTTTGAGAGCCATTCTAATCTCATATAGGCTGACGTCCGGGATATCTTCGGTGTAGTGTCGGGTCAATCAGGCTCTTGGATCTTTGCCCAGATTACTGACAGGTGTGCGTACGCTGGTATATAATTGTCCGTAGAACTTCTCAACCTCTTCCAACAGCTCTGGCTTCGACGAAATGATTCTGCCATCCTCAGTCTTCAGCTTGGTCAGTTGACTTTGACCAACAGACAGATCCCTTGCAAACACTTTTGAGCCCTTATTTCGCTTAATCGCCTCTTCAATACGTTCAGTGTTGAATTGGCGTAAATCGCGAGTTAGGGACTTGGAGATCTGTCTGTTTAGACGTCGATACTGAGCAGCATCGTCAGAGGACTGCAGAACCAAGTTTCGTCTTTCTTCCATGAGTTTGTTGGTAAGGTCCGAGATCTTTTTGGTTCCTTTTGAACGGCGGGTTTTGAAAGCCTTAGACCCAGCTGTTTGGACAATTTGCACAAACCTGTCATTATAATCGTCCAGATTTTCGCAGTCTCCCAGGCATTCGAAGCGATTCTGCAATTCGAGCTGAAAGCTCTCGGGGTTTCGGAGCTGGATAGGCGCTGGTCGGAGCGTAGACTTCATCAGTCGACACCTTTCGAGTTTTATTCTAAGATTCAATGTGCCTCTTACCAATCGGTGATCGCTTCCTGTTTTTACGGCATTGATCACAGAGACATCATTGAATATGTGCCTCTTCGTCGACAAGATGAAGTCAATCTCATTTTTTGTAACGCCATTAGGATGCAACCATGTCCACTTTCGCTGTTTTGGCTTTTTGAAGAAAGAGTTCATCATAAAGAGGCCCTCCTTCTCCATAAAGCCGGCCAGCAGATGACCACGTGCATTCCTCCTTCCATATCCAAAATTCCCCACCCTCAGCTCATCATCGCTTCGTTTGCCCAGTTTCGCGTTAAAGTCCCCCATCACAACGGTATAGTGGGCCTCGGAGCTATGTATGGCTCTAGAAATATCCTCATACATAGTCTCTATCTCGTCGTCGGAGCGATATGAGGGCGGTGCGTATACTTGTATTACCTTCAACGAATACCGTTTGGTAATTCTGAGTACAAGGTACGCTACCCTCGCCGAAACACTCTCGACCTGGACCACGTTGTTGACGAGGGACCTGTGGACGATAAACCCGACACCACCCTGGGACAGTTGGTCGCCCTCCCGGAAATAGAGCAGGTTTCCGGACTTGAGGATCATGGTGTCCTCCCCCTCTCTTCGGACTTCACATAATCCTACAATATCCCATCGTAACCTGCTCAATTCTTCCTCCAGTTCAGCGAGCTTCTCGTCGGTCCGCAGTGTGCACGTGTTATAAGTTGCCAGGGCCAAAGGTCGTCGGGGTTGGTAGCCTGGCATCTGCCGGGGATTCTTAGCACCCCTGCCCCGCCGTTACCGTGACCGCTACCAGAGTCCGGGATAGCGGGGCCGCCGGGGACTAGGGGCCGTGTTGTGGGTGTATCAACCATAGGGGGGTTTTGCCGTAATCGCCACGCTTGGCAGGCGGGTTGGCGATCGCAGTGTGATGTCATAGTACGCGGAAAGATGCTGCTGCCCATCCTCCGGTGTTTTAGATCCCTTAGTCGCCTCTTACGACACCCACGGGAAGAGATGGGTTGGTGCTATTCTAGGGCCACGCCACAGGCCATACAAAAGTATATAGGTATAGACAAAATAAAGTATTAAAGGAATAGGTACATGATACGCGTACCTATAAATAAACGCAAATAGAAAACAAATCACATTATATGTGTCTAGAAAAATAACCTAATGAACCAGATAGGAAGACACTAGAAATTTTCAAAGAGTAGCAACTTTGTGTAAATAAGATCATTATGAGATGGTCGATCTTAGAAGAACCATCAAAGAGCTCATTATAAAAATCAACTATAAGCGATAATGACCTATCCAACCTTACTTTGCTACCTACATATTAATTTCAAGATTCAACCCTTACTTTAAATAAAAAAATCAAGAATGAAAATTTTATTTGTCACAAATAATTTTATGTAACATACATTTTTAATACAGATAATAAAGCAACATGCACTGTTATAGCAGTAGCCTATTACGCAGAGCCTTTCAAGCTCGTCATTTCCTTGTGAAAGCTTCTAAAGTTTCACAAAGTGAGCTTGCATCCGATAGCCGTCTTGTCTCGTTACAGTACAAAGACTTCAATGAAGAGTATAACTAGAAAGGGATACGTCTTTTGTGATACTTTGTCTAAGGAACGCGGGTTTATATGTTGCCAATAATGTAATGGGCATTCGATGGGATATAGTATTTATTGTCTATACAAATAAATAAAATTGTAATGCACAGGCATTTAAACAATTTAAATTTTACAAAATGTAAAATTTAAATTGTATCACTATACAAAAAAATTGGAGAGAAAAACTGATAACAAAAAATAATATATAAGTTTTATATGAAAAAAGTAAAATAAAAATTGGAAATATTTTAGATGTTTCATCTGTCTGTTTGTCCACGGTAATCTTTAAAACAGCTATCCAATTTTGACGGGATTTTCATGGTTGAGGGAGGAAGTCACAAATTAACATAATAATTTTTTACCACAATTTTGTGACGAATTTGGTACCTATGTTATTGTATTTTATTATATACCTGTGGATCTAAGAAACCTGAAATATATGTATTTCTTTTAATAAAATCGCTAGTCTCTGCCTACCCCCACGGGAAAAAGGCGTGATAATATGTATGTATGTATGTATTTTAATAAAAAAAAACTAAAACTAAAATTTAAACCTACTGAAATATAACTTCTAATAAATTAAAACTATAAGTGGATTTTTTTTAATTTTTTTTTAATAATTAAAAGGCTTGTGGTAGCGGGCTT
This sequence comes from Ephestia elutella, assembly GCA_018467065.1. NCBI lineage: Eukaryota > Metazoa > Arthropoda > Insecta > Lepidoptera > Pyralidae > Ephestia > Ephestia elutella. The sequence continues at coordinate 1,875,378 of CM031585.1, read as the reverse complement.
TACTCAACAGGAATTGTGGAAGGAGAAAGGGGAGGCCTTTGTCCAGCAGTGGGACACATCATCAGGCTAAAAAAAAAATGAATAAAAAGAAGAATGACTCGGCCGATATAAATAAAGCCAACAAACGTTGCATTGACATCTTCAGCAATTCCGAAGTAACCCGAACATCTGTTGCGGACGTAGAAAATTCGGAGCAAATTTATTCCATCCGAGAAAGAGTGAATTACAAGAATATTGTCAACTCCAACTGCGAGGAAAAGTTAGAATAAAGAAACAAATTGATATTTTCTTAGAGGAAATACACAATTGTTGGAGGTTTTGCTGAGTTTGAAGATTTTAAACTGGTACCAAAGTGGAGCATTTAAATTAAAAAACTACTATCTGTACTATATAAGGTGCTAACAGGTGTATTTTTGTCTAGTCTAGTATATAAATAAAACAATTTACTAGATTCTATCACTGATGAGTTCTCTGTGTCATATAAATAATAAATAAATACACACAGAGTTAAGTTATTTTAGTTTGCTCATCTCTCTCAATGTTTGCCTGCAATCAAATGCTGCAAGATCTATGTCCTGATTTTTGATAAAGCTGACAATATCGTCTGATTCGTCGTAACAATCTGATCATATTATTTAGAACTATTCTGCCACAAATGTTTTATTTAATTCATTTCTTCTAATTAAGCTATCTATTAACGTGTCCGTAGGTAATTTCCTTGTAATTTCCACAGAATAGACCGCCACGTTTGCTTCTATTCCACACCATTAGCCGTGCAACGTATACGCCAAGCCTCAAACATTAGTATAGTAGCTATAGATTCAATAAGTTTAGCTCATATTTCACTGAGATGATTTTTTTTTGTATTTTTTTTTCTGAAGAGAATGACTTTGAAATAAAGCTTGCCAGCTCAATTTTCGCATGCAAATATTAAAAAAAAAAACTGGTCAAGCATCTTTTTATTTTCTATCTATTATCTAGATATTTTCGAAGTTTAAAATTATTTATTCTACTCATCATTGTAATGTGTGCTTAAAAGTAAGAAACAAGCTAATTATTAAAAAATAAAAAACACGACTGACAACTCACATAGCCTATGTCATTTGGAGAAACGCAAGGAATCTAAAAATACCTCTCACGCATCAAAATCTGTTCAGCCGTTCAGGACTTGTGGTGGAATAAAGGAACCTACATACATAAATACTTACATACATGAATCCTGAAAACATAACGCTCCTTTTTTGGTCAGTCGTGTAAAAATACAACTAGAATATAAATTACTCTCTCTCTCTCAGCCTAATGACGTCCACTGCTGGACAAAGGCCTCCCAAGGATTTTATCCGTGGGGGGTTTTTGCCGTAATCGCCACGCTTGGCAGGCGGGTTGGCGATCGCAGTGTGATGGCATAGTACGCGGAAGGATGCTGCTGCCCATCCTCCGGTGTTTTTAATCCCTTAGTCGCCTCTTACGACACCCACGGGAAGAAATGGGTTGGTGCTATTCTAGGGCCACACCACAGGCCACATAAATTACTAACTACAACCATAAATACTTACGAGTTACTAGCTATTTTGCATGTAAAATATTAACTATTAAATTTTGCATGGATTCTCTAAGGCAAAGCAAGTATGCGAGCACAAATTCTTCAGCCGCGTACTTGCTTAAAAGCTTTTACACTAATAAAATTCCTGCTCCTTTCAAATAAATGGATAGTGGCTGGATTTTTATGCAAACACTCGGTTTTGGGTTAGTTTAGCCTTTTCTTGGAAACTGTAGATTGCAGCTTTGCATATAATAGTAGGTGTTGTAAAATAAATTAACTTGGTAGATGAATTTCACAAGTTTTTTAGACAGAATTTGGTAATACATATCGTGATAGCTGTGCCTGAGTCACAGCTCTATAACTAATAATGTAAATGGGTTTAAATAGTATTTTGTTTGACCACTCCAAGGCACTGACGTTTAATTCAATTTTTGGCCATGCCTTCATTCCTTTCTCCATGGGAACTTTGAGGCAAAATTACCTTCCGTCTACCTGTTATGTTATTTATTATTAAACCTGCCAGTTTTTATCCAAATTATTAGAGAGTATTTCTTTCTTGAATAAAATCTGTAACTTTAAGTAACTGTTTAAACAAAAAATTACACTTAACATAAAATAAAACTATATAAAGTTTGCTTGCATAAAAAATTACGATGTAATTTTAAATATCCGTCACTTGTTTTAATGTTGAATATTTGATTCATCGCTCGAGAGTTCTCATTACCCGCTTCTGATTGAAACACGCCTCTGATATGAATTAAATAGAGTACAGATGGGTACTACACATGGCCACTCATAAAATCGTTCTATTCAACACGATGAAAATATAAGTTAACTTGATAAGAAAGGTACAACTGTTGTCATTAACACAATGCATGTCGTATCTATCTATACATATAATAAAACAGTAAAAATATTTTGTCTGTACATTTAGTATTTTTGACTGAAATGGATAGAGGGACAATTAAAAAGAACAATAGAAAGCAAAAAAAAATTTTTGGAATTTCTTGTCTGTCTGTCTGCCTGTATGTATGTACGCGTTTCACGCAAAAACTACTGGACGGATTTGAATGAAACTTTTTTTGTTGTATAGCTGTTAATCCTGGGCTAACATATAGGCTATAATTGATTTTGAGATTGGAACACCCGATGAAGAACCATAACAGAACAGCTAAACCATAAAAAATATGGAAATGGTGTCTTAACAAAAGTCTTTCAACCTGATGAGCATTTTCTGCTGACGTATAAAAATTGAAGATCTGGAACATCTGATAAAGAACTGCAAGAGACCAGCTACACTATAACATATATGGAAATGGCGCCTTAGCAAAAATCGTTCAACCTGATGAGCATTTTCTGCTAACGTATAAAAATTGAAGATCTGGAACATCTGATGAATAACTCCAAGAGACCAGCTACACTATAACATATATGGAAATGGCGTCTTAGCAAAACTTGATTAATCTGATGAGCATTTTTTTATAGACGTATAAAAATCGAAGATCCGAAACATCTGAAACATCTGAAACTGTATGGAACTGGAACACAAAAGACTTTTCATCTAAGCGAAACTCACGCGGGCGAAGCCGCGGGCAACAGCTAGTAATAATATAAAGAATAAGATAACGAAAGAAGCTGGTTCGAATCTAAGGCCCTACACCTTAGAGCGGGTTAGGTTCGTAAGGACTAGATTGCATAACGACTCTATAAGCAAAACGTCTTAGTTGCATAAGGTCTTGGTAAGCACAAAGTCTTTTTTGCAGAACAACTAAGACAGCTTGTACCTAGATAAATTCACTCTTACGGTCATATCCGCTTATTCGGTTTAGGACAGATTCTTGTTTGGGCAGATTCTTGATAAGGCAGATATTGTACAGACACAAACAAAATGTTAATGTTATTTTAGTCTACCACCACCTACTTTTGGTGAAAGAAGACGTGTTCAGTTTACGTAAAGTCACTTCAGATGCAGTAAGTTAGCAAACATTGAAAAATCTGTCACCAGTGTTGGTTGGGTTATTCATAGACCACACTTGGCTGACCTCGACTATCGCCCCGTCACCTTTTGTAATGCAGCTATGGCATGCATTTAGGGAGGCCTATAGCCAGATCTGTGGAATTTAAAAAGATGATCATGTAGTCATTACCTGCTTTCACGATATTTACATCAGATTCGTGTATGAAATCGCTGCTGATTTACATAAAACACATTATTTCGAATCGGACAATCCAATATCACTTAATCGAATCATTAATTATTCGGCCCTTCGGAACACGTTGCCAAACAGTCTGATTAACAATTTCATAAGTACATACTGCCGGCTTAATGCTGATTGAAAAATATGTTTTCTTCTGATTGTTTGCTTTTTATATAATTTCAAACAATACTGAGTGAAATAAAAATTGTATTGATAACAATATTTCTGAGGCATCAAATATTAAATTAACAGTCGCTACGTCATGGTTTTTATAAGAACAGAATTTTAAATAAGTTTTCGCGGGACCTGATGTTCATGACTGAAACTGAATTTAAAAAATAATCTACAGTGTGTAGTTGGTAAACGTGACCTCGATCAGCTAGCTCAAGGAAACTCAACTTGACGTTACTACAAACAATCTACTTTGCCACAGAGTAAAAATAACAGTAGAACTATGTATGTGAAAAAAGTTTGAGCATGAAAGGATAATTTGTGAATGTAACAAGTAGAGTTCCATCCATTGTATCTTCATTTATCTCCCCAATACAAGAGTGGATGTATTTAGTATTAGGTTTTGCCTGCGACTTCGTCCTCGCGGAATTTACTATTGTTCTGTTACAACTGTACCAGATTTTAAGTTAGACTTTCAGCAATGCATTTGTGAAATTCGCATCTTTCACAAAGTTGATTTTACGTGACACGCGTAGAAACGCTAATAGACAGAAATACAAAAAAAAAAACATTTTAGCTTCTTTTCATTTTTTGTCATATTTTTTCTGCCTCCTGCCGCATCTAAAACTTTCAATCTATGCCCAACCTCACCGTATGTGTACCGCAGTGATGTTTGCCAAAAGTATTAAGCGTTAGCTAACTCAATTTTATGGGTGAATCGAGTTCCCGCCAAGAAAAATAGGGCCTTACTTGACGAAACTCGAGATTGGCTTGACATTTACGTTTACAAGAAATTGAATGCTGTTAAATGAAATTTTGCGTCCATTGTCTGTATTGAAAATTTCCTGTTTGATATTGTTTATTTGAATGTTCGGTTAGATTTTTAATTTTATTTTATCTTTAACAACATATTATTACTAGGCTACATTTTATTACCCCAAAATGTTATCTTTTATCTCTGCATTACTATCTCACTCTTAGTTGACTGGTAGAAAAAGCCTTTAAGTCCGCCATTAACATTTTTTTTTTGAAAAAAGTTATATAAATAGGTAAATAAATTCTAATAAAAATTATTTACCTATTAGCTTTAGATGTTGTTGAGTCAAAGTTCAAATAAAACTTTCACTACTATTGATCATCAGCCATTTTAATAACCTCATTGCTAGAGTAGGTACTGCCATTTCTTATTAGTACGGGCAGTTATGTAATGCTCCCATACATAACCTTTAAATTTTTCATTAAGCTATGAGCTTCATGCCATATGTTCCTTAAGTGATTCTAAGCATTTTGAGCCCGGGGGGCAAAAAGAATCATGCGGCTACTAGCGGCTGGGGGCCCACAAAGGTGACCGCCACCCGTCAACTTTTGAAAAATCTGTTCTCGTCCACGTGGCTACTAGGGCAACTTTGGTATCATTTTCGTATAAACCGAAGGCGTAGAATTCATTTTTAATATTAATTATTTACAATTTTATAGTAATTATATGAGAAAAACGTAAAAATGTGAAAATTTTGGTTGAAGATTTTTGCTTTGAGAGCTTATAATTTTTGTATAGTGACAATAAACACCAAACAAAAAATACTGTAATAAAGCGCATTTCATGCAGATTTTAAAAATATAAACGTTTTAATATCCATCTATACAAAAATATGGAGAAAAAATGACAACCGCAGCGCGTACCCGCTCAGCTAGACTAGCTCTATACGACGCGTCAGCCGCAGCGATTTATCTTACAAAATGGTCTTTGTAGCAGACATGTACTCTGGACTTTTGGAGTATGTTTTGAAACTTCTCAGAGGTGTTCCCTGGATCAAATCAAGCATTTTAAGCCCGATAATTCTGTGGTACGACCCTTTTGGGCCAATGGGATCCGAGCAGGAAGTATGCACCGTACGCTTCAATAAAAATAAAAAATCCAAACCGATCCAGTTTTAGTATTATATCGTGTTTCGTATCATTTTGCATATATCAAGGACCATTATTGCAACATTTCATAGAAAAAATCCATATTTTTGTTAAAAATAAAAAAACATAAATATCAATTTTCGGTTTAAAGTGCTACAACTTTTTATAATATGGGTAAATCACAATAAAAAAATATAAGTAATAAGAATATTTATTCTAGATTACGAAAATATTTAGTTTGGATAACCATAAGGTAGAATTTCCATTCTAAAAAAATATTAATGCCCACGCGGCGTCGATGAGTCAATGAGTTCTTCCCAGTAAGTCCTCGTAAACCGCTCCTTTTATTTATTCTAATTATTGCAATCATAATATTTATATTTTTAAGAACTATTTTACTATAATAGAAATAACAAATGTTGAATAAATTACGAAAATATATTCATGATGACGATATGAAGATAATCAAATAGATTGTTATTCTTTCACGCAAAATTTTCATGAAATTTAGTATACTAATTACACTAATACATATTATAAAGTACATATTATAAGAGGAAAGATTTCGTATACTAGTAGACTCAAAAAGAGTTAGTTAGTAGACTCAAAAACTACTGAGCCAATTCAAAAAAAAATTTCATCGTTGGAAACGTACCTACGTTGTCGCTGAGTAACATAGGCTATATATGTTTCACGGATGAAGCCGGCGTGAACCGCTAGTAGATTACATCTTGGATTAACTAAATACAATACTTTTATCCCTAAATTCTTAAGAAAGTGGTACCATAAGGCACAGCTCGTATGAAATGTAAAAGTTTGAAATGATATATGTGTTAGTCCTTCACACAAAATAAAAAAGACTCGTCTTTATTTTTCCAACTAGTTCTATCGCTTACCAATTGTTGTCAACACTTATTAATACCATCATCAGAAAAAAGTAGATTATATGCATTTTTAGGTTAAACTCTACTCGTGAACTAATATTCGACGAAATATGATCGGTAGATTTTGTGTAATTGAGTTACAAACATACATCCGAGGCATCTATACGTAAAAATATGTATGTTTGTTACTCAATTACACAAAATCTACCAAGCATATTTCGACGAAAATTAGTACATAAGTAGAGTTAAACCTAAAAATGCATATAATCTACTTCTTTTCTGAAATTCTCACAGGAGCGAAGCCTCGGAGCGCGTCTAGTATATTATAAATGATAAAGTTCCCACACAAACTTGACATTTTTGTCACTCGATCAAACGAAGTCTACTAGACGGATCTCGATGAACTTTAGTACACAAATAGAGAAAGTCTTGAAAAATCACAAAAGATTTTTCGAAATTCCCAACTGAGCGGAACCCCGAGGCGTAGCAAGTTTTCCATACCTATGAAAAATGCTATATTAGCTGCGCCCTGGGGCCCTACTCCCGTAGGAATTTCGGGATAAAATACTTTTTATCCCGAAATTAGGGTACTCCCTATGTGCTATTCCCGGTATTTTTCTACCCGTATACCAAATTTCATCAAAATCCGTCCAGTAAATTTTGCGTAGTTGAGTATCAAACATACATCTAAACTTTCACATTTACAATATCTGTGGGATTTGTGCAATTTCGATGAGCACTAGTATTGGACCGAGTGGTCCTAAATATATGTATTTAGTTCCATTAAACGGAAAATTTAATGCTCTAAAACTTTTAATAGTACTATGTTTTCGAAATACTGGGTCTTTTTCGAGATATAATAGTAAAACTGCAACAATACCCCTCTTTTTAGGTACCTTTGACACCTTTTTCGTATCTATAATAGTTTTCGAGAAAAAGTGAAAAAACCGGTAAAGGGGACACATTTCAGAGTAAAGCGGGGGTAGCGTCAGGGGGAGGGCAGGGGAGGGTAGTGAGCGTTGAACACCACAACCGAAGGTATATGTCACACAAGTTTCAAAACTTTATAAATTAGTTTTTCTGAAAACATAAAATGACCTGACTATACGTAATACATACATACCATCTTATAAAATAAATCGCCGCCTAGTGCGAATCCAGCTAGACGGGTAGCTACCCGCGCTGCGGTTGTCAGATTTTTTTTCTCCATATTTTTGTATAGTAGGATATTAAACAGAATATATTTTTACAATCTGAATGAAATGCGCTATAATAATAATATATCAAACAAAGAATATAGTATTTTTTGTTTGATATTATTTGACAATATACAAAAATTATAAGCTCTCAAAGCAAAAATCATCAACGAAATTTTTCACATTTTTATGTTTTTCTCGTAAAATTACAATAAAACTGTAAATAATAAATATCAGAAATGAATTCTACGTCTTTAGTTTATACGAAAATGATACCAAATTTGCCCTAGTAGCTACCTGGACGAGAACAGATTTTTTCAAAAGTTGACGGGTGGTGGTCACCTTTGTGGGCCCCCAGCCCCTGGTAGCCGCATGATTCTTTTTGCCACCTGGGCTCAAAATGCTTAGAATCGCTCAAGGAACATATGACATGAAGCTCATAGCTTAATGAAAAATTTAAAGGTCAATTACATAACTGCCCGTACTATATAGCTGGATAAGCAGGATGTTGGTTGGATATCTACCAAAGAATTGAAACACAAAAGTCGGCAACGCATCAGCGACCTTTTCAGGGTCGCTGGTGTCTGTGGACTGCGGTGATTGGTTACCATCAGGCAACCCGCATGTTCTTTTGCCTACTATTCTATAAAAAAAAAAACATATAGATACGCGATGAGGTTCTGAAAGACCTACCTACAGAGCCTCAGAGCGGAAAACTGGCGAGAATTGGTGCAAGGCCAAAAAAAAAGACGTCATCTCGTGTCGGAGGCCAAGATCCACTTCGGGTCGTTGCGCCGCAGTAGTTACAGTTACAGTTGCGTATAGATATAATAAAGCTTTTTAGTTAAAATATTTATTGTCGATAATAAACTCAAGAATGTCACAAATAATTCATGTAATAGCCATTAAATATAGGCTCTGAATTGCTAAATTATAAGATAGGAAATTGTCACAAAAGCCATCGGAGGTAACAGGCCTTTTAATACCTTGATGACTTTACTTATTTACTATTAATATATTCATGGAAACCTTTACATTTAAAGAAGCATCACAAATAGTTTCTTAATGATAGCGCTTGTACCTAGACTTGTATTGAACGATTATTCTTAAATTCTTCTTTCACGTAAGTTAAATTACTACAGTCTTTATAATGTAAATCATTGAGATGAAATTACTACAGCATCAAGTTTTTGAAACGCAAAACCATACCACAATTTGCAAAGAATAACAAAATTTTCTTTGTACCAAGAAAATCGTGTTCAGAGCAAAATCAACTCTATTTTTAGTATGTAACTGAATTGTGTCAGAAGTGTTGAGTGTATATGTATGTTGGTTTAGTCTTATGAATAGGCAATAACTCTGAAGGCGCCTATGCACCAGTTAATAACGCTCGCATAGTCAGGTTATGTAGATGAATGCCATTTCTGGTACAAAATGCTGGCACATCCATTATATATTATTTCGTATTGATGAGAATAATATACGAATATACTTAAGATATATATAAAACTAGCAACGCCCCGGGGCTTTGCTTCCGTGGGAATTTCGGGATAAAAAGTACCTACCCTATGCGCTATTCCCGGTATTTTTCTACCCGTATACCAAATTTCATCGAAATCCGTCCAGTAGATTTTGCGTGATTGAGTAACAAACATCCTCACAAACTCACATCCAAACTTTCGCATTTATAATATAAGTAGGAAGTAGGATGCATACAAGAAAGCGTATATTATATAGGTAGTTGACCCGAGGCATTGCTTCCGGGAATTCCAAGGTAAAAAGGTCTTGGGATTTTTCTACCCTAGTACCAAATTTCATCGAAATTCGTCCAGTAGATTTTGGGTGATTGAGTAGAGAATATTCTCCAAAGGATGATTGGGAAAATCCAACCAGAATTCCTAACCAAATTATGACATTTACATTCCCTTGAAGTTCACAAGAATCGATATAAACACGGCAGGACGAAGGGACGCGGCACATTTATTTCTCCACGCCGTTACCTCCAAATGGAGCAAGATACCACTCAATCGCTTTGTGGGTTTTATTTACAAGTTATTAAGACATCCTGTTAGTGTAGCTTGTGGTTCACTTGCTGGGTTTAGAGGACATTCACATGAAAGAAAACTACGGAAAAAGCAACAGACGAAATAAAATATGTATTGGAATACTAAATGTGTTCAGCGTTAGATGAGACCGGAACCTCGGTTCTTCTTTAGAATCATGAGAGAAAGAAAATATACTTAACACATCCTCCTTCTTTATAAAAAAAAAATATCAAAATCCAAAATTTCAATTTATTTTTTAATTTTGTTTTTTTTTTTTTAATTTTTCTTCTTTATGAATGACATTTGTGTAAGAGTTTTGCTAGTAAGTAATCGAACTATATTTTCTCTTAATCATCGTTTGTTGGAACCAAAAATTTGTTTAGAATAAGTCATTTTGCTTTTCTATTCATAAACAAAGCTAGTGTTCAGAAATTTCGCAGCCCATTACAATAACGGGCCGAGCGTGGCCCCAATGAGGTGTGACGCCGGCGCAGGAATGTTCTGGATTCCTGGTACGGCGGGAATAGAAACGGGTATAACTATAGAAGTTAATGTTGGCGACTGTACCGCAGTTAAATGTCTTGACGGCAGAAATATGAATAATAAAATAGAATTTGAAATAACATCTGCTATTATGTTATATGAAGCGACTGCGCTGGCTTGGTCACCTCGCGAGAATGAAGGAGGATCGTGGCGTCAAATCAGCCTATCTGGGATGCCCGCTGTACACTCTCGGCGAGGGCACACGAGACATGGCGTACATTGCGTAGTTTTAATCAGTGCGAAATTCTGAAATCGCATAAACTACGCAATGTACGCCATGTCTCGTGTGCTCTCGCCGAGAGTGTACAACGGGCAGGAAAGGTGTTAGGAAGGCATCCAGTCGGGTGCCCCAGATATCGCTGGATAGACTCTGTGGAGGCTGATCTATGTGAGCTGGAAGCGGATAGCTGGCGAGCCACCGCGCAGAATAGAAGTAATGACGCTCTCTCGTTTTGCAGGCCAAGATCCACTTTGGGGTCACTGAGCCAGCGTAGTAGTATTATGTTATATGACAATGAATTTCGCTCTCACGCGCACTAAAACGTATACAATAAGAAGTTAAAATTCAAATTCGAAAGGAAATACGATTTGATTGATTGTGCGAAGGAACTTCATAGTACTATGGAGTTTAGGCATGTCAAATGCGCTTTTCTCCTGAGCTACTGGTCCTATTTTAAAGAAACTTTTCTGCGCATGATAACCTCACTATTTTTTTATTTATCCTATTTTGTTCCACTGCTGGGCAAAAGGTACTTGCTTCCACCTATCCCTGTCTATAGCAACACTCGATCAATCCGGCTGAAAAGCCAAGGTCGTCGCGTCATCTTTTCCTTGGCCTCACTTATGATAAGGTTATTAAGAAGTACAGGCTGTAAAGAATCCTAAAATTCAAACGAGGGCAAAGCCCTGTATCACTTATATAAAGCGCCATAATATATAACATTTTCAAAATACTGAGAGAGAGATCCTTTGCATAGCCTGAAGATATAAATCACCATGTCTATATTGTAAAAACGTATGTAACATCAAAGCCCTCTCGTAAGGGATGCGTGGGGTAAGAGTGTATTGAGTTTGGCGAGCTATCAGGATTGAGAGCCGACCTAAATAAAGAGTGACTAACCTAGTTATAAAACAAGTGAAGCCGCGAAGCAAAACAATACTTTTAGTTAAGTAAATTGAGAAAGCTATAGAGAAATTGTTTGCTAACTAAGAAACAAGACGTGTTGTAAAAACTTTTGTAGTTATTACATACTTTTTCATACAAAGCTACGAGCTTGAAGCTATAATGTAAAAGTCCCTGGTCCAAGTTTTGTTCAAGACAAATCACATTAGCCCATCGATGGGTTCGCATAGTTTAATTACATAGTTCCTATAGCTACCCAACTGTTTCATTATAATGCCATGATAATAATCTGGATCAATGCTTGTGACTAAATTAGACAAGAAAAAAACATGAATTATCACAAAGTTAAAACCAAAAACTATGAAATTTTCTTAAAAATCTCGGTATCAGAAAATCTTTTAGAATCGTCGCGAACAATATTTGAAGCGATAACATTAGAATATCATACACACATATTGTTGAGAGCTTCTGCTCTCTTGTATATCTGAGTGTCCTTACGGTCTTGAGGCTTGAGAGCTTGTCATGAGATCCTTTTATCGTGTTTTTTATTATTTTTGCTAAATTTGTTGCAGATATTTCCATTTGATCTTTTTTATTTTTCAGATAACAGGAACGCCCTGATATCTCTTTATGTATAATTATGTTAATCAATCTGACTTATATAAGGTCATTTTTATTGACCTCCTGTTTCCGGTAAAGGAGGACTTATTTTATCAATAAAAATGACCTTATGGTCATTTTAATTGACCTCCTGTTTCCGGTAAAGGAGGAAAATACATCACGAGGAACCAACATACTTGTTAACAGTTTACTTGTATGTAATAATGCTACAGTGTTATTTGTAATAATCGAAAAGAACTATGAAAGAGAAGCAATACAAACCACAGAATAAAATAATCATTTGCTTTCTCCTTCAGTGGCCCCAACACACCATACAGTGGTGCAGTATACTGTGACAGAATAAAATCAATATACTTCGATCTGAGATTGATGAGCTGGCCAATAAGATGACTTGCTAATGCCACCCCTTTTCTCACAAAATAACGTGAATCCAAACATTAAATACTGTTAATGAGGCCAAAATATAAATTCTGTCAAACAACTCGTCTTTCCTGCACTGTTTTTATTATTATTTAATTTATTTCGTCAAAATTTAATACTAGAAGAGCAATATCTTTGGTCATCGAATATATTTTCATATAAAATAAAATATGTACGTAGGTATTATTATTAAGTAAAATCATGTAGGTACAAAAACATAGTTTTTGTCAATAGGTATGTAGGTACTCATATTTTTTGACAGTCTACTTTCAATCATCGTTAAAGTAATTCGATAATATACTGTAATTTGATAATATAGGTATTTAAATTAATTACAAAATTGTTGAAAATTTGATAGTTCTGTACAATTTTTATTTGGTGCCTAAGTGGTATTTTTCTCGGTTGATCGGTTATTGCCATACTTCTCGTTATTTTGTTGCCGTATCACGCTGCTTATCATGATATTGTGGCTTATCGGAGTGAATAATGTAGCCGGTCTACATTGCTATGAAATGTCAATTTGCTTTGGACGTTTATTTTTACAAGCTATATTTAGTTTTACCTGTTCCAGTGCTTATCAGTAATCGAATTTAGTAAATTTTATATTTAACTAGCTGTCGCCCGCGGCTTCGCCCGCGTGAGTTTCGCTTAGATGAAAAGTATTTTTGTGTTCCAAACAGTTTCAGATGTTTCGGATTTCGATTTTTATACGTCTACAGAAAATGCTCATCAGATTAATCAAGTTTTGCTAAAGCGCCATTTCCATATATGTTATAGTGTAGCTGGTCTCTTGGAGTTATTCATCAGATGTTCCAGATCTTCAATTTTTATACGTCAGCAGAAAATGCTCATCAGGTTGAACGATTTTTGTTAAGGCGCCATTTCCATATATGTTATAGTGTAGCTGGTCTCTTGCAGTTCTTCATCAGATGTTCCAGATCTTCAATTTTTATACGTCAGTAAAAAATGCTCATCAGGTTGAACGACTTTTGTTAAGGCACCATTTCCATATTTCTTATGGTTTAGCTGTTCTGTTATGGTTCTTCATCAGGTGTTCCAGTTTTCAAAATGAATTATAGCCTATATGTTGCCCAGGCTTAATAGCTATACAACAGAAAAAGTTTCATTCAAATCTGTCCAGTAGTTTTTGCGTGAAACGCGTACATACATACAGACTAGAACGGAAAAGTGGGCGGTACACGCGTGCCTCAATCTTGTCGTATGCCACAAGATTCGTTCATCGGTCATTCAGTCAGCGCGCAGGAGTCGGCGTCGATACACAGGAGCAAAAATGCCTTATTGTGCTATTTCCAATTGAAAAAACAGCAGTGCAAATGTGAATCGTGCAAAAGGAGGTATTTCTTTCCATGTGTAAGTATTTTGTTTTAACTAAAATCGTGATTAAATGACAAAAATAATGAAAATAAAAAAAGTAACTTGATTTTCAATGTAAAACGACAATACGACATAATCATATCCATTACGCGTTTCAAAACATGTTGTAAACGTCATTTCAAAGAGAACGCGCAATGTGAATAAAATGTTAATTAGGAACGCTTCACTAGTGCTGCAACGTTGCACTCGAACAAAGATTATCGGTATTTACCGATAATCTCAGTTCAAATGAGGATATTTAAATTAACATTATTATTTCAGTACCAGTTATTTTAGTGCGACTTTTTAGTTTGCTCCCGTGTGAATGTATGTAATAAAAGACTTAGTTAATTAGTCATCACGTGTTGGTAAACATGTATGAAAGATATCATCCGAAATTTCGTATACTTTGCGGGGTCACCACTAAGTGTGGTCACTTTTTGTGTGTTGGTACATATGCACCAACAAACTGAAAGTGTCCTTAGGTGGATGAATACATAATAAAAATAAATAAGCGTTATTTAACACTATTTTAAAGAGATGCGCACCACCCACCACTGCTTCGTGATCTTCTCGGTCACCCGCAACCCGCGCCGAGCTCCCACCTCTTGACTGTCGCTGGCGTATCATAGAAAAGGCCGCACGCGCCTAATAGTCAGCAAACCACGTGACTACGTGGCTGGACCATCCGGTAATGACACGAATGGACTCACGCAATGTAATTGCACAACTAGTATTACGTACCAAGCTACTAGCCACGTTATTATATTGTATTTGCGCACCTTTTTTCACTAAGCCCATTCAGTCCATAAAAACAGATCATATTGCACTTGTATAGATTAACGTAGACTTTTTGTACTGAATAATAATAATTACTCATCATCCATTCCTTTCTTTTTGCTTTGTTTAGTTACATTACTTTAGTTACATTTGGTAACTTTTCATAAAATACATTCTTTCTAAGCAACAACCTACGCCAGATTAAGTTAGAATTTCAAGAATACAAGTTTAAGTTTTATTAATGAGTTTCAACGTAGTGATTTTTTTCTCTATGGAGTTTCACTCGACATTTATTCTTACTCTCTAAGCTTTTTGGATTATAATACAAATAGTACAATACAAATAGTACAATACTATTAATGAATGTTGATTCTTGACGTGAAATTTCCTGCGAAGGCTATTTTCGAATGAAAGTTTTTGATTTTGATGTTGTTTTTGCAATTAATCATAATAAATAGTATTGTCATTATAATTATGTTGTTGTTTTATTTAAAACGTATTCAATAAAATTAAATAATAAATACTACACACCTAGTACTAACATCAACTGACTGGGTAAAATACCGATTCGTGTTACTGTGCATTTCGATTTATTTCGATGCGGGTCACATCACTAATTTATTAGTAATGGCGGAACATTTGGGGCGTGGCTTGTGCAAAAGTTGACACGACCGATTTCTTTGCAATGAACTCGCGTCACCGTTCTATCTCGATTTATTTCTGTGATACAGACAGACAGACAGACAGACAAGAAATTCCAAAAAAAATTTTTGCTTTCTATTGTTCTTTTTAGGTGTCCCTCTATCCATTTTAGTCAAAAATACTAAATGTACAGACAAAATATTTTTACTGTTTTATTATAGAAGATTAGTTGACTCTTTATAACAGATTCAATAATTTGATTAAAACTAACGTGAGAAATTGTCATAATGATTTTTAATACGGATACTCATGCGTGAACCACATACTCGGGTCACTGCTTCTAGTATGAAGTCGAAACAAGTTAGTCCGGTCATTCTATGTAATCAATGTATGGGGAAGAAAAACTAATTCATAAAGTTTTGAAACTTGTGTGACATATACCTTCGGTTGTGGTGTTCAACGCTCACTACCCTCCCCTGCCCTCCCCCTGACGCTACCCCCCCCTTTACTCTGAAATGTGTCCCCTTTACCGGTTTTTTTACTTTTTCTCGAAAACTATGATAGAAACGAAAAAGGTGTCAAAGGCAAAGATGATCCTTATTAAATTCTTAATAAAATATGTCCCATGTCTTATTTTGATAGACTTGATGGTTTACGAGCTAAAAGTTGTGTTTGGGGCACATAGGGAGAAAATGTACGTAAAAAAGGGGTATTGTTGCAGTTTTACTATTATATCTCGAAAAAAACCCAGAATTTCGAAAACTTAGTACTATTAAAAGTTTTAGAACATTAAATTCTGCGTTTAATGGGACTAAATACATATATTTTGGACCACTCTGTCCTATATACTAGTGCTCATCGAAATTGCACAAATTCCACAGATATTTTAAATGCGAAAGTTTTGATGTATGTTTGATCCTCAACTACGCAAAATCTTCTGGACGGATTTCAATGAAATTTCATATACTGCTAGAAAAATACTGGGTATAGTACATAGGATACTCATTATCCTAAAATTCCTACGGGAGTAGGGCCCCGAGGCGCAGCTAATATAGCATTTTTCATAGGTATGGAAAACTTGCTACGCCCCGGGGCTCCGCTCAGTTGGGAATTTTGGGATAAAAATTATCTTATGTGATTTTTCAAGTCTTTTTTTATTTGTGTACTAAACTTCGTCGATTTCCGTCCAGTAGACTTCGTGTGATTGAGTGACAAAAATTTCAAGTTTGTGTGGGAACTTCATCATTTATGATAATATACTAGATGCGCCCCGAGGCTTCGCTCCTGTGAGAATTTTAGAAAAAAAGTAGATTATATGCATTTTTAGGTTTAACTCTACTTGTGTACAAATTTTTGTTGAAATATGCCCGGTAGATTTTGTGTAATTGAATAACAAACATACATCCGAGACATCCAAACGTAAAAAAAAGTATGTTTGTTACTCAATTACACAAAATCTACCAAGCATATTTCGATGAAAATTAGTAGACGAATAGAGTTAAACCTAAAAATGCATATAATCTACTTTTTTTCTGAAATTCTCATAGGAGCAAAGCCTCGGAGCGCATCTAGTATATATTATCATAAATGATAAAATTCCCATACAAACTTGACATTTTTGTCACTCGATCACACGAAGTATACTGGACGGATCTCGATGAAGTTTAGTACACAAATAGAGAAAGACTTACAAAATCACATAAGATAATTTTATCCCAAAATTCCCAACTGAGCGGAACCCCGGGGCGTAGCAAGTTTTCTATACCTATGAAAAATGCTATATTAGCTGCGCCTCGGGGCCCTACTCCCGTAGGAATTTCGGGATAAAAAGCACCTTGTGTGCTATTCCCAGTATTTTTCTACCCGTGTACCAAATTTCATCGAAATCCGTCCAGTAGATTTTGCGTAGTTGAGTATTAAACATACATCTAAATTTTCACATTTACAATATCTGTGGGATTTGTGCAATTTCGTTGAGCACTAGTATTGGACCGAGTGGTCCAAAATATATGTATTTAGTCCCATTAAACGCAGAATTTAATGCTCTAAATATGTTTTCGAAATTCTGGGTCTTTTTCGAGATATAATAGTAAAACTGCAACAATACCCCTCTTTTTAGGTACATTTTCACAACATGTGCCCCAAACACAACTTTTAGCTGGTAAACCGTCAAGTCTATCAAAATAAGACATGGGACATATTTTATTAAGAATTTAATAAGGATCATCTTTGACTTTGACACCTTTTTCGTATCTATAATAGTTTTCGAGAAAAAGTGAAAAAACCGGTAAAGGGGACACATTTCAGAGTAAAGGGGGGGATAGCGTCAGGGGGAGGGCAGGGGAGGGTAGTGAGAGTTGAACACCACAACCGAAGGTATATGTCACACAAGTTTCAAAACTTTATGAATTAGTTTTTCTGAAAACATAGAATGACCGGACTAAGTCGGCGGTTCCGTCTAACAATACGCGTGAGTACCGTATTAAAGTTCATTAGTACAGATTCAAATTTATATTCATTTATTTTGACAGACATAGGTATTATATGGTGTTACATATTTTAAAAATAGGTAAAGTGCTCTATGCTGCGTCCGTCTAACAATACGCGTGAGTACCATATTAAAGATCATTAATACAGATTCAAATTTATATTCATTTATTTTGACAGACATAGGTATTATATGGTGTTACATATTTTAAAAATAGGTAAAGTGCTCTATGCTGCGCCAGTTGGCATAGGTACAAATTTTTTAATCACAAATGCGTTGACACGATCAGAGAACTCGGATGCATACTCGGACGTGATTCTTATCCTGGCAACCCATGATCCGAAAGCACATATGAAGTCCCCGTGGACTCAAATGGACTCATCATACTAGGATGAGTCCATTTGAGTCTACGGGGACGTATGTTAACTTGTTAAGTATAACAAGTTAACGGGTTGGATAGCACAAGTGCTATCCTCCCCGTTTAAAAAACATTCCGGGGGCGAAACATTTTTTTTTAACAACAGTTCCGTAAACTCCGTGACCAGGGCCGATGGAGAAATTTTTCCAACGGCCTCGGTACTGGGGCGGGCCCGCCGGGGCCTATGAAGAGTCACTTAGAGATTGTGAGGAAACCTGCAATCAAATTGATGATCTTTTTAAAAATATTATTGCAGAAGGTTGAATGTCATTTAGTGGTTGACCTTACCACACATAACTCAGATTTTTATTATGTGTCCCAATTCCGATAACCCTCGAATATAGGGATTTTCTGTCCAAATAAGCAATATCCTAGTTTGTCCAAACACTTGTGAACCAATAAAGTGCACGTGTCGCTTCGTATCTCAATTTGATCGCCACTTATTGCCCTTCAAACTATAATATCTACAATCAACTTTCTATCATATCACAATGTGAGAAGAGCCATTTTGGAGTAGCATGTTATTTTCTGGTGAAAATTATTCGCTGGATGAATTAATACTCGATAAAAGTGACATGTAACTTATTGGGTCGTATAAATATTCGGTGAATATTTATTTTTAGTATTGAGTCTTGATTTAATAATATATTTTTTATTTCAAATGGAAATAAGAATTTAAAAGACCTTTGCCAAGCAATATGACAAAATCTTTGTAAAGTAAAACTGATTTTGATAGAAAATAGATTTGATGACGTTATTGCAACCAATTTTTTTTTTTTTTCGAATTGTGATGTCTCTCTCCATTCCTAACTCTTTCACTTCCTGATACGACACGAAGCTTACTTTTTCTTTATTTTTTGTACCTAACTGTACCTTGGTTAACAACATAGTTATATGATAATGATAAGGTAATATATGTATGATGTATGTACATAATCTGAATAATGTATGAAGATCTAAATCGGGCTTCACAATCAGACCGCCACTAATTGCAGCCAATTACTGGAAGGTAGTTAATTTGCACACTGTACTTGTATGAAAATAGTATACATACTATGTCTAAAGGGTTGCTGGATAAATTCAGGGTACAAAATACTGGCGTTTTTTTTATTGACCACTCGCAACAGCATAGTGGAAAACCCTAAAAACAAATACCTACGCAAACAAGCTAATGAAGGATTTTCCGAGACTCAAATAAAAAAAAATAGTTCCAGATAACTTCATAGATGGCGCTTAAGTAAAGGCGAGAGAAAAAGTTCCATACAAAAAGCAAAAATTCACGGGATTGGCATTAAAAAAAAAAACTTAGTAAAAAAACATCTGAAAAGTATCAATATTGTGATTTGTGCAACTGTCAAACTGTTAGATGATTTTTTCTGCCTCTGGCTTCCAATAAGAAGCGCACAATATAGATACACCCATTATTACACATCGGCTTTCAATAAAACTCCATCTGTTGAGATTTTTATACTGATTTTTTTCTTATTTAGCTGTCAGAAAAATCATTATCAGAAAATAAAAACACGACTGACAACTTACATAGCCTAAGTCATTCGGAGGAATCTAGTATACCTCTCACATTAAAATCTGTTAAGCCGTTCAGGACTTGGTGGAATAAAGAAACTTACATTATATTCATACAACACGATCCCTGAAAACATAACACTCCTTTTTTGGTCAGGCGTGTAAAAACGTAGATCCTTTCCATAACATGATATAAGTACCGAGATAGGTACTTGTCTACCCATTTCCACATTGACATCCAACTCCAATGAACCGCCGATTTGTACCAAAATCCGACCGCAAACACGCAGATATTAAATTCCAAGTCTGCAGCCAGGGTCCTGAGGATCAGGCCAAATATTAAAACGCCAAAGATATTGCGTGGCACCGCGGATTAAGGCAATGTTAACACAGCCGGGATTAATGTACACTTAGTGACAAAGATAATGATACACATGTTACGAACCTAGCAGGGATTTTCTATATATTTCTTCTATCTTTTCCATTAAACCATCTTATATGCTGGTGTCAGTATAAGAATGTTCTAACATTCATAAAACAATTACTTACTAGATTGAGTCTAAAAAGTACGGCGCCCTCATCTTTATCCCTTTCGGTCCATTAGGTCCGATGTATCAAAATGTCCAGAGTGTCAAAATGTCCGGAGTGTCAAAAAAGCCCAGTTGTACAAAATGTCCGGAGTGTCAAAATGCCCAGTTGTACAAAATGTCCGGAGTGCCAAAATGTCCAGTTGTAGTCATAATAAGTCTGCGGGAGCATAGCAATATTTTTAATAACAAATCAGGATTCTTCTAACAATATTAGAAAGGAAGTAAATAATCGTAATATGCATATTTGCTTTAATTAAAAATAGTTTATTACTAGGTATTCAGCTTCTTCTTTGCGGGTCGATTGATCCTCCCGACGATTTCTAAGTAACTATTCAGTTAAGACTCTGTCTGATCCGTAAGGGATAAAGATGTGATTCTGTGTCTCTGTATACAATATTGTATGATCACTGTAATTTGTAATAACTCTATTTTCTGTCACCAGGTAGCCCTTCTGTGAAAATTTGGGGATGATCTGTAAGTGCAATATTTTTATGAACTTATTGAATTTATACATTGTACCATAATTATATTCGTAAGCTATACTTACACCTTTCTCTCATTGAAAAAGAAATAGCAATTTGCAAGTGAATTTGCTCTGAAGTGTACAGGACTTAACGATGACTTAGTTGAACTGCAGGGATAGTAAATACCCAAATACTGGATGTCTGGAGATTTAGTACCTTAGTTACTATTTATGCAAAATGTTGGGTATTTGAGAGTACTACTACTAAATTTTGTTGTTGAATAAACTGGCCAAGTGTGAGACGGACTCGTAGTGTATCTCTACTGTACACATAACAACTTATCGTTACTTAATTACATTGGATAAAAATATTTGTTAACACAACTTGATGCTTTCCGATTTTCCTTGTAAGACATTGTTTCTAATGGTTCTGGGTCAGGTCTGATTTTTTTCTACTCAATATCAACTCGATGACAATTTGTAATGATAAACTGGTAGATGTACAAGTGAGTGATAATCTTAGAGTTATTTTAGAGATATAAAATGATAAAACACAAATAAACTTAAAAACAATATAGTTTCCTACACTGTACCAGTACACGAAGAAGCAAAAAAAAGAACAAACTGAAAGTTGTAACTGGCGTAGTTTTATCGGGAACTTTTATTAGTTCGCTTTAAATGCTAATGAGTTTAAGTAGTCGCTTGGAGTACAAGTAAAATACTGAGACACTAATTTACTAATTAAAACGGCGACTTTATAAAAAAATGTCTTACTTTTTTGCAAACAGGGTTATTTTTTAACTACTGCCCAAATTTTCACAATATGCTCAGTACTTGGAATACAACTACGTCCGAAAGAAATTTATAGTAAAAAATAATATAAAATTTCTAATATAAAATTTGATGATTGTAGAGGAAGCAAGAGAGATCTGTAAGGATCGTAGCAGGTGGAAATCGCTAGTCTCTGCCTACCCCCACTGGAAAAAGGCGTGATAATTGACCGAGCGAGCAAAGCGAGCGAAGCGTCTCAGTTTCCGCTAGCCGAAAATTATTTTGTCTGTCCGGATGTTATCGCCTACAGGTCGCATTTCTGAACCGATTCTCATGAAATTTTGTAAGCAGGTTCGGTAATTTTATAGAATTTTTTAGTCGAGCCAGTTTTTCAAAATTTTAAAATGCCGGAAATATATAAAAAAAACCTCATATCTTAGCTATTTAAAAAAAAATAACAAAAATGTCATTAGAAATTTTTTGTTATTCTTATTAAGACGCAACTTTT
This sequence comes from Ephestia elutella, assembly GCA_018467065.1. Taxonomy (NCBI): domain Eukaryota; kingdom Metazoa; phylum Arthropoda; class Insecta; order Lepidoptera; family Pyralidae; genus Ephestia; species Ephestia elutella. Next base: position 1,853,171 of record CM031585.1, on the reverse strand, counting down.
TTGTCTGAACAACATAGTGAAATTCAATAATACCGGTTTAATTCCATATATTTAAAATCTCATACTATAATACGAGCGACGTTTGAAAAGTTCGTAGCCTGACATAGAAAGAATCGTTGGTATTTTATGTAACTACCTTCATTAGATAGCCTATTTAATCAGTATATAAAGTGTAATGTTTCATAGCGATACGGCAAAAAAAAATTTTTTAATAAATTTTTGTTTGAAGTGATCTGACGGTAATTTCAAATGTGGGTAAAGATTAACACAAAGCTGTGAATAAATAACTTCATGAAAAGGGGTTTACTCTACAAGATATATATCAATATATATTGGGTACATCAAGGGGAGTCTGCCCATTCACATTCAAGCATCAAAAAGTGTATAGCTATATACTAACGGAGCTGGCAAAATATTGAGAGATGACCCTAGAAACGGAAGGCCGTTTTCATCAACCACTCAAGAAAACATAGAAAAAATATGTGATTTGATACTAAGTAATAAAAAATTGCTCTAAATATGATAGCTGAGATTATAAGGCTACTTATGATTGAATACAAAATATCAAATTTTTAAAAACTGGGATTTCATAAAATTTCTGCCCCATGGGTCACGAGACCGATTTGAGTTGAAGAGAAGCTTGTTCGATTCACAATTTCACGCCACTGTTTGGGATTATTGAAGTAGTCACTGAAATTTTTTGGCTCGATTTGTTACAATTAATGAAAGCTGGGTTCATCACCATATACTAGAACCAAAATGACAGTCGATTTAATGAAATACGTCTGGGTCACCTACTCTAAAGTAGGCTAAAGGTAATTTTTGGACCAATAAAGTTATGGCTTCAGTTTTCTGGGACGTCAAAGGAATAATGTTTATTGATTATTTACCAAAAAGGTGAAACAATAAATAACAGTTATTACTGCAAACTTTTATGGCATTTGGTGGAAGAAATAAAAGCAAAGCGACCTGGTATACTTATAGATTAAACGAACTTACCTGAAGTGAAGTTCTATCCTAATTATGCGAAGGCTTCGTCCGAAGAGATTAGAAGAAATAAACATATGTAGTAACGCCAGTACTTACCGTTCCACCACATCTTTGAGAATATCTTTTTTGTTTTTTTGTGTGGGTAGTTTACCCGGCCCCGCATCGACGGCGGTTACTATGTTCATTTAGTTTAGAGTAGCTTTCTCCGTAAACTCATATTTTACGAATGACTGGGATTGTTTGTTGACAAAATAGGGCTGGGAGGGTTGCTAATCTCTTCGGACGAAGCCTTCGCATAATTAGGATAGAACTTCACTTCAGGTAAGTTCGTTTAATCTATAATTATGCTTCAGGCTTCGTCCTTCGAGATTAGAAGAAATAAACATATGTAGACTTTTAGAGATAACATTCGTAAAACATGAGTAAATGATATAGAATGAATTGCTAAAATACCAGCACGGAATTTAGCATAGTTTTTATTAAATTATAAATTAGCATACTTAAACGAAAAAAGTATCTCCTAATATTAATAATTATTATTACAACTTAAATGTGATATATGTAAATATGCATATTTTTTTTTTTTATTATTTATTTAACACTGCCATGGTAAAATGACCACTACGGACATTTTTGATTGGTCTGTTATACAATTTGGCAAAGGTCTGAGAGCTGGAGCTCCAGCTTGCATTTCTAATTTGGTAAATTTTGACCCCAAGATGGCGCGCAGGTGACGTAGCTGCATGCCGGGTGCTATGCGCGTATGATGAGTGAATGTACTATAATATAGTATCAATTCCGCTTGAACATAGAACAATTTTTATCCATTTTGATAAAGTTTGCGAACTAACCGGCCTATTAGGTTTTTTAAAACTTAAGAATAGCAAGTCATTACTACCTCGTATCAGTTTTGTCAAATCAAGATATGAAAGCACATCTTGTACAGGACAAATCTCCGGCCGGTCATTAAAAATGAAAGAACCAATAAGGGTTGGTGCGATCCAATCCTTAATGTTTTTATTATATCTGAAATTTTATTTTCTGATGGAAATTTCTCAATGTTATTATTATCTTTGATTTTAGTAAGATTTGCACTCGAGCTAAAAAGGGTAATTAATTTCTTTACAATTTTTTCAATTCCCATGAGGATACAATTGTGCAAGAAAATATAAAACTACAGAAGTGTCACACACTTTATTGTATTTTGTAAGAGGGGTTTGTGTAGATCGATAAACCCCTTTAAAAATCTTTTGATATCCTCATGTTAACATAAAGTAAAGATAATGCGGACCTGTAGGAATACTGAGCTCCTTCATTATAGGCATTCGCAAGAAATTGTAATATACTAGGATTTGGTACTTCAAACATATTCAACTTTTTTTTGATAACAGTAAATGAACCACTTTAATCCCTTCGTACTGCTTATGTAAGTTATAAGATAGTGAATTTAACTAATTAACTAAAATTTTATTGTGCGAAAGAGACATTCTGCGAAAGAGGCATTCTGCGAAAGGGGCATTCTGCGAAAGAGGCATTCTGCGAAAGAGACATTCTGCGAAAGAGGCATTCTGCGAAAGGGGCATTCTGCGAAAGGGGCATTCTGTGAAAGAGGCATTCTGCGTAAGAGACATTCTGCGAAAGCGACATTCTGCGACAGAGGCATTTTGCGACTAGGGGACATTATGCGAAAGCGATATTTTGCGTATGAGCCATCCATGGATAGGGATATGTCTGGAATACCTCTTCCCGGATAATACTCCTGCCGTTGAGGTGTGCATTTGACGACAGCTTGAATTGTCATTTAATTTTGTTAAAATTAAATTATCACTAGCTTAAAAGACTATCATTTCTGATACAAGAAGACTTCGAAATATCGGATACCATGTCTGTGATGGCCATAAGATATAAATTTATCAGATATAATTTTCCTCAATGATTTTAGAATCATAGTAAACGGGGGAAATGCATAAAAGTAAAAATTAGTCCATGAAATAGTAAAATTATTAACAGCGTACGCATCTGAATCAAGATGCCAAGACACACAACTACACAAGTCGTGCATTTATTATTTACTCGACTAGCAAAATAAATCTTTGTATTAGGAAAACTAAATGTTTGCGTTATATTACGATAGGCATTAGTTGTTGCCATTCAATTTCTGAATGTGTACGTCGTAAACTCCTTATCAGGAATACAGTTTTCTGAAGATATGAGAAGTATATAAGAAGCGAAAACATTCAAGATTTTTCGCTCACACCATTGTCTTTCGCAAATTTTGTCAAGTGTGTATGACACAGGATATACTAGTAGATGCTGCTGCTGTATTATCTATTTGAAGAATTATCTGACAGTTTGATTATGATCTGGCAAATTTCTTAAGACTAATGAACGCCGCCAGGATTTCTCGGCGTTCATCCTCACTCCACGGACCGCTGGCTCTCTGATTCCCACACGCTACGCCCGTTGTTGAGGCATCGGAAAATATTTACAGTTCATATTGGTCACTTTTGTGACAGCGATATCGTACACAGCGGATTAAATTGTGCATGGCTTGTTTCCACCATTTTAGGTCGGAATCAAGTGTTTCTGGGAGAAACATTATATTTTCAGAATTATTTATATTTCAAAACTTTTTTAATTCTATAATTTTGATTTTTTTTTTTTTGATAGAGTGACATGAAAATTAGTATCTAGTATGTATTATTATCTATTATGTATCCTAAAAAATAGCCAGAATGTGAAGATATAAGCTGGCTTTTTTTTTTTTTTTTTATTATTTAAAACAAAATTTAGGGATGGTAAAAGATTTTTGGTTAGATTTAAATTTTTTAGGCAAATTTGATAATTAACTCCCATCGTGCACAGATTATCTAAGTAATCTGACCACTGGTTCATAATTTTCGTAAAAACATGAGTATTCAAGCCGAGTGGATAATTCATAAACTGAACCATCAAATTCATAAACTGAGTTCTCAAACTTAAATCTGAGGTCCGAAGTACAAATTTAAAGTACACAAATAACATTTTTTCCGAAACAATTTTCAATACAGTTCTTAAGTCCCCCATTTTAAAGTGCTTTGTATCAATAAATTTATTTAATGATTTTAGATTCAAAAATAAAACGCATTGTTCCATTCGGCTTCGGTATCAAAAAATATAGGTCACAAATACTGGTCAACGCATGGTTCACATCGTGAGATTGCTCCCAATGACAATTGATTTATCAATAGCTTCGGAAAAAGGTGACTTTCAATTTCGGAATATTAGCGAGCTGGAGGCGGTGTTGTTTGATAGGGGTCTTTAAATTGATTAATGTAGCCATTTATATATGACAGTAATATTGGGTCATGACATGTGTAAACATTGCCCGTTGATCATAAAATAAAGACAGTCTACCTGCTGTACCTCTAGCGGCGATGATAGGTCACCCTGTTGCGCTGAGGAGGACGCTGCTACTGCCTCGAGGAGTTGGTGTGTCGAGCGCGCGTCGAGCTCGGCGCAGGCTCCTTCATCCTCGGCGGGCCATTCTGCCTGCGAGTCAGACCCGGATACTTCGAGTTTAAATTTCTCGAGTTAGAAGAGTTGGGTGTTGGTTACTTTTTGAAACCTTTGATTTTGTAACCTCGTGCAAGTTGAACACCAAACAGAAAATGGTCGATTTTCGTATTCTTATGATCTTCTAGTTTCACTATCATCGTATCAGCATACAGTCAGCGAGGATACGGGCGGAGTCCATTAGAAGCTTCAATAGTTGCTGTCTCTCTCTTTTGACGATAATAAGAGAATAATCGCCTCACTGAGGCTTGTCATAGTCAAGGTAAGTTGTTTCTGTTTATTTTCTAATGCCTTGCTCATTTTACATTAATTTTTGATACAGCAGCTTTAATTTCAGTATTTAAGGCAGGTGGATCAATCGATTTGTAACCCAATGTTGTAGTCTCACTGACAAATTTTTATGAACTTCCTTGCCATATTTTTTATCAGTAGCAGGATCCATGCTCAATATTTCTAATAATTCAATATATAGGTTTTCTATTTCAGGTGCGGCGGACGTAGACGGAACCGGCTCAACAGACTGCGGCGGCGGTAGGCTTTCCTTCGGGGGAATGACTACGACTGATGGGATGGATAGTCTCTGGTGGCTGGCTGGGCCCAGCCACTGTTAAAGCATTGTTAATTTAAGGCGGTGATATAACCTGGATAACCTCTTCATCAGTCCAGTCTAAGTAATTCCAATCTTTGCTGCCCGAAAGACAGATGACGTATATTTATATTGTGAGAAGCAGTCCCCAGTTATATATAACACGTACTGCCCGCAAACAATATCTAAGAAGCACGATAGGTAGTCCCAAATGTACTACCCGAATGTGCTAAATGGTTATTGTCTGGCTATGACATTGCGGTATTTATTGTAAGAGACAGTCCCTAGTTATTCAGAATAACACGTACTGCCCGCAAACAATATTTAACAAGCACGATAGGCAGTCCCAAATGTACTACCCGAGTGTGCTAAATAGTTTTTGTTTGGCCATGATATTGAGGTACCTATTTATTGTAAGAGACAGCCCCTAGTTATGTAAAATAACACGTACTGCCCGCAAACAATATTTAATAAACACGATAAACAGTCCCAATCGTACTGCTCGAATGTGCTGTACCTCCGTAGTTCCTTATTGTTATTATAAAAAACATAAATTAAGTAGATCACCGGCACACAATACAATTGAATAAATATTTCTACCTTGAAGACGCGGCGGCAGCGACTCCGAAAACGGACGCGATGTATCCGTATCGGTGTCCCAGGTGTCCCTTCTGCTACCACTACGACGAGTACGACTACGTAATTTTCGTTCAATTTTCACTACTAACACTTTTACGTTTCGGCATGTTAACAACGAACACTTTTTTCGGTAATAACGCGAAGTTGCAAACGCGAGTTGTGGAACGGCGCAGCACACAAAAGCGAATGAACATAGTAACCGCCGTCGATGCGGGGCCGGGTAAACTACCCACACAAAAAAACAAAAAAGATATTCTCAAAGATGTGGTGGAACGGTAAGTACTGGCGTTACTACATATGTTTATTTCTTCTAATCTCGAAGGACGAAGCCTGAAGCATAATGCGAAAAAAAGATTGTTTCATCAAGACATTGGCGGGGTTCACACTTTCGCAGAAACGATGGCCGAAATTCACAATTGTGGCTTTAAATTGTTGGCCCATTCTCCTGATATATCATTGTCGGACCTTTATCTATTTCCTAATTCAATTTTTTTTTATTGTGGCTCAAAATTTTTGACCAAAGAGAAGGTGATAGCTGTCGAAGATGAGAATTTTCAGGGGCTCGAGGAATCATTTTTTTAAATTCAAAATCTAGTTACAAGACGGTTTGAGGAACTTTGTTGAATTAGGTGGTCACTACGTGGAAAACTAAAAATAATTCTGACCCTAATTTCTTACGGTTTCTTGGTTAGGCTACGAACTTTTCAAATGTCCCTCGTAGTTCACAAAAAAATTAATAGATGGCGCAGCAAAGCTTTTAATATACGTAAAACTCGCTATGGTAATTTTCTCATTTTTCAACGACGACTTCAAAAACCAAAAAGAGGAGATTCTCCAAATTGGCTATATTTTTTTCCTATGTTGGCGCCCGCATAGCTCCGTCATTTATAAACCGATTTGAAAAAATCTTTTTTTGTTTGGAAGGGTATATTTCCAGTTTGGTCCCATAGTCTCAGGATCTGATGACGGGATCCTAGAGAAATCGAGGGAACTCTTCAAATTTTATAGGCATACCTGAAGCGATCTGGATCTCTATTTTTTATATCAACTTGAGTATTTGCTTAAAATAGCACATTTTGGTGAGGTGGAACTGATGATGAAGATTATATAGATGGCCCACGTAATTGCAGTTGTTACTCGATTACTCGCAGATAGCTGGACTGATTAGATTGACTGATTGATTCGTATTGACGAGTATTTTGGTAACCAGGTTCTGATGCTAGAGCTGGAAGGGGCTCGGCAATAAAACGACACAGCCTCATAATTTGGGTTCGTTAGATTCGTATCGATGAGTACTATGATCCTATATGTATAGTAACCAGGGTCTGATGCTGGAAGAGAGCTATAGGAAATCCCCAATAAAATGACACAATCTCATCGAGTTTGGGCTCGTTTAATTCGTACCTCTTCATCAAGAGCTTTTGGCTACAATAAAAGCTTGTATAAAAAATGTCATTTTTGTTAAAAAAAACTTCTTTTAAGTGACTCAACTTGATGAGGTGAAACTGATGAAGAAGTCCATAGATGGCCAACGTTGTTGCAAATACTGTGTTTCCCGATTACTCAATGATGCCTGGACCGATTTGAAAAATTGCTTTATCTGGCTTATTGGTCAAATGAAATAAACAACAAGCTAATTATTAAAAATAAAAAACACGACTGACAACTTACATAGCCTATGTCATTCGGGCTTAAGCAAGGAATCTAACAATACCTCTCACATCAAAATCTGTTAAGCCGTTCAGGACTAATGGTGGAATAAAGAAATTACATACATACATACATGAACCCTGAAAACATAACACTCCTTTTTTGGTCAGTCGTGTAAAAAGGGCATTCAATACTATTCTTTTTCCAAAAAACCGCATTCAATACTACACTCAAAATCGAGAAATAATAAAGCAAGACTTCTTCTCAACCGGTAGGTAGCTTTATTATTTCTTGAATTTGAGTGTAGTATTGAAGGCGGTTAAATGTTTTTGGAAAAAGATTTCATGTTGATTTCAAATTGAACTTTCATTGGTATTTTTTTGCGCAAATTGCAAATAACCTATACCATGCATTTCGAGGCAAACAAGTTTCAGTAAATTTTAAATAATTTTGGCCAACCACAAGAACAATGTTTCGGGATGGCTGTGACGCGAGGGGATACATTTTCAAAATTATGATATCAATTACGTGTTACATTCTGGGGATCGTTACGGGGGAAATGCTTAGACAAAATGAGGCACGAGGATGGTAAGGATGGGTCGTTTTATTTCTTTTCAGCATTGGTAGGTTGGTTTCAAAACTCTTAAATGGCTTTGCTAAGCCAGGGAAACGGTAAAATACGGGTTATTTCGTGAACATAAGGGCTCGCGAGGTCTACTGTTCTCACAGAACCACTAGTATGTATGTATAAAATTTCAACTTTTCATACTAAGTCCTATCGACCAATTTGTACATATGGGAAGCAAAAAATATATCATTTTCTAACATACCCGTAAGTTTTTTGAAAACCTGCTCAATTTCATTAACCGAATCTGCTGCAAAAATTACCCTATTAAAATAACCCTATATAATATCTACTAGATTTTACCCACAGCTTCGCCCGCATGAATTTCCCACGGAACATTGCTTCTTCCGGGACGAAAGGTAGATACATATCCTTCTTAGTACTTCTAACTATGTGGAAACGAAATTTCAGGAAGATTGGTTCAGTAGATAAAGACAAACAAATAAATAAACAAACTCACTTTCGCATTTATAATATTAGTTAGGATTATTTTAATGCTTTAAACTGAGACGTTAACTAAGTACTTTACAATGCATGCCTTGTATTTGTAGCTATAATACAAGCATTAAAAAAATAAAAAGATTGAAGTAAGATTCGAAATTCAATCCATTTGGAGCATTACGATTAGAAATTTAAATTTAGGCATCTCTTCAGGTACCAAAAAGGTAACAAAAAGTTAAAAACAAGAATATTCGTTGAGTCTTCGGATCAAAATACTATACGGATTTAGATGAAACATAGTTCTGGAGTAAAACCTGATATTCTAACCTAATTATATAAGTAAAGTGAAGCCAGGGGCATAGATAGTAAAATGATAAATTTTATGAAAAACATGTTTCGGTAACAGATCACTGGCGCGCTTGATTGAGACCGTTAAGTTTTAATTACTACGTTCCCAACAGAACTGATTACCATACAAATGGCAGAATGGACGTGATTCGAAATGTCTCAATTATTTCCAATTGCGATTTTTATTAATTACAATATAAACTATACTGGCTTTGATTAAAACTAACGTAGAGAGATGGTCATAATGATTTTTAATACGGATACTCACGCGTCTTGTTAGCCGGGACCGCCGACTAGCTTCGACTTCATACGGAAGTCATTTTCAAGTCGAGTTAAGCCAGTTCTGGGCCATAATCAGTCAAAAAAAAATCGTCGTCAGTAGTATATTATTGGGCATTCTACCCCACTTCCGTTCTTCAGGTCACTTCGTTCCCTTCATCACTCCAGTGGGGTAGAATGCCCAATAATATATCTTCATCCACGTCAAGTCTCCATCTATGCGTTTCTACGACTCTTACGGTAGTATAATGCTCATAATATTCGTTCTCCGTTCATCTTCATGACAGTATCATGCACACAAACCGTCGAACCCTTGCGAACCTGTTACAATAAAAAACAGCTATATTACTTAAGCTGTCATTCAAGCTGTATCATTCGTGTCATTTAGACGACAATGAAATTTATTGAACAGCCAACATCGTTGCATGTTGATACAGTATGTCCTGACAGTCGACCTGATAAGCGTTCCTAGTCGTAACGGAGAACTGTTACCTAACTCTATCCGGTGTTTAATTTGCGGGCCTTCAAACTGCGGTAAAACAAATTTGATTATTGGTTTACTATTACATGAAAATGGATTACGATTTCGTAATGTGTATGTGTATTCGAAAACACTATATCAACCGAAGTATGCATTTCTAGAAAATGTTTTAAAAATGGTACCACAAGTCGTATATACAAAATATCAGGAAAATGAGAATATTTTGGATCCAAAAAATGCTAAATGTTATTCCGTTATAGTATTTGATGACGTAGCATGTGAAAATCAAAACAACGTGCGAGATTACTTTGCTATGGGTAGACATAAATATATAGATTGTTTTTATTTGAATCAAACTTACAGCAAAATTCCTAAACAACTAGTGAGAGATAATGCTAATTTAATAGTTCTTTTTAAACAAGATGAATTAAATATGAAACATGTATATGAAGAACATGTTAATACAGATATGAGTTGGGCTAAATTCAAGGAGATGTGTTCTAAAATATGGTGTGAACCATATAACTATTTGGTAATCAATAAGGACTGTGATAAAAATAAAGGTCGTTACCGTAAGAAATTTGATACCTTTGTTGTATTGGACTGGAAATATTTATATTAACCTATGTAATTATTAAGGCGGTCATTACTGATCTGTTAGTTCCTAGCACATGTGCGTTCATTTTTAAATTATATAAAATGGAAAAAGAATTAAAAAAACAGATTGTACGTGTCGCTGAAGCAGTTAAAAGAAAAATTAAAAACATGCAGGATATAGATAATCATAATTATAAAATATTGGAAACTGTTTTTAAACCAATAACGGAACCTCTCAATCAAGTTATAGATGCAAGTAAGCCCAAACAAAATAGACAAATAGTAAATACGGTACCTGAATTTAAGTCCCAAAAGAATGATGAGTTAAATAGTTCTGCTGACACTGATAAAACAGTTTTGAAACGGCAATCTGATGAGGGGATGGACATCCCTCTTGATCCTAGAGACTTATAGTGATGAAGTTGATTCAGACCTCGATGAGTCAAATTTATCGTACACTTCAGCTACAGAAGATACACCAGATGCATCTTCTTGGTCACTTTCATCTGAAGTTTATCAAAACGTTCCATTTGGTGTACGGAATGAACGTGGAAAGCTTATGATGGGCACAGGGCGTGTAGCTATACAGGATAATATAATTGATGTTGGAGGACGAAAGTACAAGTTGACATCTGGTTTATGGGAATTGTTATTTAAGAAGGTTCCGGATTTGAGTTTAGTACAGCAAGACGATAGAAATAATTATAAACAAATGTTATTGGACACAAATGCGCATCGTAGAGATTATGATATAAGTAAACCAATCAAAAGCAATAAAGGTAGAAAGTATCTTAATGTTATAAAACCCTTATTTAAGTTACGTCACGATTCAGTAAGTACTGATGGAAGCACTCACCAAGGATCAGGATTGTTAAAACAATTGAAATCAAGCGTTGATTATGTTTATTGGGATGATCCGAACGGAATTGGTGGAAAGATTAAGACTGTTGATTGCATCCCAAGCTGCTGGCAACACTGGTGTTAATAACGAAATTATTTCCATTATCGAAGAATTACGTGAAAGCGGTATTATAAATCAATAAATACAGCCCCATTTTCAGTTTTGTATTATTTATCATCTGATCTATTTGCAGAAATCAACTCATTAAAACATGAATGTCGACAAATTTGGTCATCATGTACATAAAAGATCTCGTTTATCAGATTTTTTAGATATTACAAATAAAGCTCTTATAAAAACAGAAGCTGGTGATTACAATTTAAGATATACATCATTGCGAGGTATTCCTCAACCATTAGCAGAAGATGAGGCCGTTAATAAGAAATACGTTGATGATTTAACTAAAAAAATTTTGCAGTGTAGAGGATACGGATAAAATGATCAAAGAAAAAACCTTTAGTAAAGATGAAGTTAAAGTTTTGTTTAGATTCTTTAAAAAAAGATATAATGAGGTTTTTAGTCAGTTTGATCTTAATTTAAAAGGAAAAGGACATAAAGCAGAGAATCACATAAGTACGTGAAATGATGAAACAACAAATCGTTAATGAATTACACAAAGCAGCAAGAAAAAATTTTATCCGAAGATCAGTGATTTTAAAAGGCATTGATGATTTATGGCAAGCGGACTTGATAGACATGCAAAGTTATAAAAACAGTAATCGTGGTATGAAATATATATTAGTGGTTATTGATTGTTTTTCAAAATATGCTTGGGCTTTACCAATTAAAACTAAGTCAAAGTCCGATGTAGTACTTGCATTTAACCATATTATTAAATCAAGCATGAGAAGTCCTATAAATTTACAAACAGATAATGGTACTGAATTCTACAATGTGGATTTCAAAAAGCTAATGAAGTCATTAAATATAAACCATTATAGCACATATTCTGTTAAAAAGGCGTCTATAGTAGAGAGGCTTATTAGAACTATGAAAAACAAATTATATAAATGCTTTAGTTTAAATGGTAATTATAAGTGGATTGACAATACTCTTAAAGATGTTATTTGGACTTATAATAATTCAAAGCATCGAACTATTAAATATAAACCAGTTGATGTTAATGAGCAAAATAAGTATGAAGTTATGAGAAATATTCAAAACTCTCATAAATGCACCAAAAAAGAAAAGAATTGTGAAATTTAAAATGGGTGATCAAGTACGAATCAGTAAAATATAAAAGTTGTTTCGCAAAGGGTTATACACCTAACTGGTCAACAGAAATATTCGTTATAAAAAAAGTAATTAATTCAAATCCTACAACTTTTCACCTCGAAGATTTACATAAACAACCAATTCTCGGTTCATTTTATGAAGAGGAACTGCAAAAGGTAAAATTCCCAAATATTTATTTAGTCGAAAAGATTATAAGGAGAAAAGGAAACAAACTATTGGTAAAATGGTTGGGACTCACAGATAGAAAAAATAGCTGGATAGATAAAAAGGATGTTGTTGACTAGAATTTTTAGTATGTAAAAAGCAATGCAAGGAGGTGGACTTGTGAATAATTTAATAAATATCCTTCCATTAGAGTTACATTTACCGGGATACAATTATTGTGGACCTGGAACAAAACTTCAAAAGCGGTTGCTTCGTGGTGATAAGGGAATCAATCCATTAGACGACGCTTGTAAAGATCACGATATAGCATATGCAAACCATTCTGATTTAGAAAATCGTCATATAGCAGACTTGAAACTGATAAATATGGCTAAACGTAGACTTCGATCAAAAGATGCAGGAAAAGGTGAAAAAAATTGCATCATGGGTAGTTAAAAAAATCATGAAAGCGAAAGTTAAGGCGGGTGGTGGTGTCAAAACGTTTAAGTCTTTAGTTTCTAAAATTAGATCACACGTAAAAAAGTTAAGACCGAAGTGTACTAATACCGCAATAAAACGTATGTATTTGGTTGCAAAGAAATTAATTGGAAAAAATAAACTAATAAAACTACCTCGAGTGATACCACTACCAAAAACTGGTGGAATTCTACCATTGATACCAATATTTGCTGGGTTATCAGCGTTAGGAGCTTTAGCAGGAGGTGCCGCAGGTATTGCTAAAACAGTCAATGATTACAAGTCATCACAAAGTAATTTACGTGAATCCGAACGTCACAACAAAGTCATGGAATCGATTGCTATGGGGAGAGGTTGTATATTAAACCATATAAAAAAGGTCACGGGCTGTTTATAAATCATTCAAAAAACTAACTAGGAAGCTACCTAAACGTGCACTTACGAATATAGATATTTTGAATTTTGCTAATGACATACCTTATTTTCGAGGTGTGTTTATGTTAGACGAATTGCCTTCTAAAGTGAAACGAATTGAATGTGGAATTGTGGAATTTAGATAATTCAGCAAATGATGGAACGCACTGGGTAGCTTACACAAAAATAAATAAATATTGTGAATATTTCGATAGTTTTGGAGATTTGAAACCACCGTTAGAACTCAGAAGATATTTAAATAAAAAGGATATTTTCTACAATTACGATAGGTACCAAAATTTCAACACTGTGAATTGCGGTCATCTATGCCTAAAATATTTATGGTCGTTTTGGAGAAAAAATAAAAATCATATAAAATAAAATATAAAAAGTACTGATCAACACAATGTCCTTCACACTTTCTATAACAGGTGATCAGTCTACACTATTTACAAATTATTCTCCTTCATTACAACTTGAGGGCGAATATGAATGTGCTCTTTTGTATTTATCAACATTCAACTCGATCCCAAACATAGATAATAACAATAATAAATTTTATTATGATATTGATAAAGTTGTTGAAATACCAGAAGGTGCATACGAGTTACAAGATATCTGCGATTATATAAAAAACAATATTAGAGGTGGTACTTTTAACTTACTGTGTAACAACAATACATTGAAAACATATGTGTCTTGTTCAAAAAACATACACTTTGAGAAAAATAAATCTGTAGGAAGGATTTTAGGATTTGGTTCTCAAACCTTGGAAGCAAATAAATTACACGAATCATTACATCCTGTTAACATTTTATCATCAACTGTTATCAGAGTTGAATGTGATATAATAAGCGGATCTTACATCAACAGTGAACCAGCTCATATTATTTATGAATTCGCTCTTAACGTTCACCCTGGTTATAGAATTATAGAAATTCCAAAAAATCCAGTATATTTTCCTGTTAATCAAGATAACATTAGCAGTTTGAATATAAGATTGCTTGACATAAATAATAATTTAATTAATTTGCGTGGAGAAGAAGTGTAGCTATATTTACACTTAAGAAGAAAATGATTGTTTACGATAAATATATGACTTGCAAGACGAAAAATACTAGTTCTTATCGGTCTGTTCATAAGAGAACACATAAAAAGAAAACAAAGTTGACAAAGGAAAACAGTGAATTTCTTAAACAATTAGGGTTAATAAAAATGAGTATATTAGATATTTCCTCTACACCTTTTCAAGATAATACCATAGATGGTGTTGAATTTCATTCTTACAAACCATATGTGACAAGTTTTAATAGAAGTGATGAAATTCGCATACCTATCAATCAACAAGATTTATACGTGTTACCATCTGCAAGTACACTTTATTTAGAAGGTGCAATAACTGTCAAAAAGGGTGATGGCAAAGAGAAGGTATTAAATGTTCACTGTACTAATAACCCTTTTCTTTACCTATTCCAAGACATACGATACGAGCTTAATGGTTTCGAAATAGATAAAATAAAAAATGCTGGCATTACTACCACAATAAAGTCTTTAATATCTATGAATGAAAGTGAATCAAGGATGTCGAAGAGTTGGGGTTGGGATATTAACGGGTCAACAAATCCGCAAGGGGGATCATTTTCAGTTTCTATTCCCCTGTGCAATATTCTTGGCTTTGCTGAAGATTACAAAAAAATTGTCATTAACTGTAAACATGAACTGATATTGTTACGAAGTAATACGGACCTTAATGCTTTGAAACTCAGCAGTGGAGAATTTGTAGAAAATATTGAAATAAACAAAATAATATGGCGAGTACCTCATGTCAAGGTATCAGATAAAGAAAAGATTAACCTTCTTAAACTTACTGAGAGAGATCGATCAATACAAATGATTTTTCGGAATTGGGACTTATACGAATATCCATTATTACCTAAAACTTCGAAACATACTTGGTCAATTAAATCATCATCTCATGTTGAAAAACCGAGATACGTTATTATTGGTTTACAAACAGATCGAAAAAATAAAAGCGAAAAGGACATGTCTCAATTTGACCACTGTGATTTGAGAAATGTTAAAGTATACCTTAATTCTAATTACTATCCTTACGAAAATCTTAATTCCTGTTTCTCGAAACAAAATGTAGCTATATTATATGAACAGTATGCTAGATTTCAACAGTCCTTCTACAATCGTCGGGCAGAACCTCTTCTAAGTGAAAAAGACTTTGTAGAAAAAGCGCCATTATTTGTAATTGACTGTTCAAGACAAAACGATCATGTAAAATCCGGACCAGTAGTTGATGTTCGGGTAGAGTTAGAGTCTGATATAAATTTACCTGATCTCACGTCTGCATATTGTTTAATACTTAATGACTGTGTAGTGGAATACAAACCACTTAGTAGTACTGTAAAGAAAATTTCACAGTAATGAAATAAAAGGAACATGTTTTGACAAGTTGCAACTCGCAGCTCGATCAGGCTTTATTATACGAGTATTATGGCAAATTTCATCAGTCGTTTTGTAGACTTCGTCTGAAATTTGGTGATTAAAATGAATGCGGATATAATCATAGTCGACCTTCAAGGGTTTTTAGACATTCAAAATAACTTTATCGTGAAGGAAGTTGCTGTTGTCACTGAGGAAAATACGCAGATGTTCCTGGTTAAACCACCATATCCTTTCCATTGTCTGACGGAAGAAGAAAAGAAAAGAGTAAGATGGTTGGAAAAACACAGAGATATTAAGTGGAGCAGAAGGCTATATAGATTATAAAGAATTTCGACGAGTTATTCTACCATATTTAAAAAATAAGAAGATCATAACAAAAGGTTTAGAAAAAATCAAGTGGATCAAATTGATGTGTGCAGACTGTGAAGTGATTGATATAGGTGAAAAAGGAAGCCCTAATTTAACAACATTAAAAAAAACATACAACCAAAATAAAAACTATAATTGTGTGAATCATAAAGTAATGTGTGCGTTAAATAATGCTGTATGTATTCGAAAGTGGTACTATGACAATAATATGTCTAGGTTTAAACTATTTTAATATTGTCCATTAATAAATTTCTTTTGAATGTATTTTGGATGTTTTAATACAAATATATAACCCTATCCATTATCCGCAGGGTGGTAACAGATATAATCAATACTTTTTAACCATATTAATACAACTAATTTACACTACATTTGTGATTTACTTTAAATAAAATGCAATCTTTATATTTGTAGTGTTTTTTATTATAGTGTTATCTTACATTAAGTTTATTATTTTGCTAAATCTATGATACAGAACTAACATTTAATTAAAATCGTATTATTTTATTTATTGTTACATAGTTATTTACAAGTTAGTTTGGTTGTTACATAGGCATATGAAATTATATTTTTTAATTATATGTACTAATAAATTTGCTTAACAATTTAACGAAATATACTAACTTTACTAACTTAATAACTTTACTTAACTTAATTATCTTAACTAATATTATAAATGCGAAAGTGAGTTTGTTTGTTTGTTACCTCTTCACGCTTCATCTACTGAACCAATCTTCATGAAATTTCACATACACATAGTTAGAAGTACGGAGAAGGACATAAGGTACCTTTCATCTCGGAAAAAGCACTGTTCCCGTGGGAAATTCACGCAGGCGAACGCTAGTTATATATAATCATAACTATTATTATCACATAATTTTTTCGAAATTTTATTTATTAACGTATGAGTTTCGTCCATTATAATGTCTACAGGTTCACTCACTACATACTGCGCATTCAAAACTACGACCTCCTCGCTGTCACTTGCAGCTGCTTGACGATCACTTATGTCCAGTACTTTTATCTGGATCAATCTGATGCCCTTCTTCTTTTCATTATTTATAACAAAAGACTGGCATGTTGACTGCTGCCGCTTTGGGGGTTCTCGTCTTGTCCTAGTTTTCTTCAAAGCGGGTCCTTGTTCTTCAGGAATATGCCAGCTCAAACTGTGAGATGGTAACAATCCTGGCAAGCCTTGACCGCACTGGGAAAATTATATCCGGTGATTCAGTCATTATGACTATCTGAAACAAATTAAACATTAATTACTACAAGTTATTTTGAAAATACTTATTTGAAAACTAGCCGCGCCCTGGGGCTTCGCTCCCGTGGGAATTTCATGATAAAAAGTACCCTATGTGCTATTCCCAGTATTTTTCTACCAGAATACCAAATTTAATCAAAATCCGTCTAGTATATTTTGTGTGATTGATTAACAAACATCCTCACAAACTTTCGTTTTTATAATATTAGTAGGATAATAAAATTAAGACTTTCAATACTTACATATTTAATACGAGCAGTACCACACACGTGTTATATCAAGACGTCCTCACCCAACGTAATGATTGCAAGTGTAAGGAATTAATATATCTAGGTATACATTTAATATTATATTAACATTTGAAGTTTGAACTTGCTTAGATAGCTGTGACACCTGTGCGGGGTCATATTTCGTTTGCGCAATGAGCCTTACATTAAAATAAAACAACTATAATTTGATCACCCTGGGATTTATTTAAATTTTGATGTGAACAATATAATACTAAAATTATCCTATGATTATAATGCATTACAAATATTGGTTTAAAGTATGTATTTAAAACTAATTATTTTATAACAAAATTTACATTACAAGGTAATGGCTTCATTTCCCAAGCCATAGTAGATATTTGGTCTGATAATAGCACCCGTTTGTCGTCATTGCTGGAAAGTGCAACTTTGTTTTACATTCTGTGTGAATATCTCATGTTTAATAGACTTGAACAGTACATTCTTTTTGCGAATTACATTAGAGTTATATAAAACATCTTTATAATGTAACATTTTAAATTTCTTTGTAACACATTTTTTTGTTCCTTTAGCCTTTTGTATCGTCTTATTTAATGTTTTTATACAATACACCTTTGAGCGCAGTCCAATATACTCAGTTATAATTCGTCCACCCATTTCATCCTTAAAACAACCCGGGACTTTTTTATTTATCAAAGGTAGTTTATACTCATTAGAAGGATTGTAATTACTGGTATCAAAGTATTTCAGAAAATGTAACTTAATATCTCTATAAAAGTCGTCTGTATTTATATTATAAATTAAACTATCAGTGTCGGTATAACATAATTCAATTCGATCACCATAAAATGGTTTCATTATAGAATAATGGAAATCATACATGTGACTCTTCGATAATTCTAAAACAACAAAACCTATATAAATTGGTTTGTCAAGAATAACACGAGAAGGATTCATTTGAATTGCTACCAAGTCATCTGAAAATATCGATACACTGTGAAAATATGGGCTCGCGATCAACTTTTCGGCACAAGTACTCTTTTTGGTTCTATGGGTCATATCATTCCATTTGTTAACGAATTTAACGTCTATTCTTATTTCATTATTTTCTAGAGTTTTACCAAAAATACTGTTGTTTAACAACTTAAAAAATCTTGTTCAAACTCAGACTCTGCTTTTTGACGTAACTGTGTATTAAGATCAATGTATTGTTTTAAATAAGCACTTTGATTGAATTCAATGGCGCGATGGATCTTTCTTAATATCAAACCGTGCTTTATGATTTTTTTTAAATGCACGTAGTGAATAACGTAATGGAACTTATCGTACAAATTTGGAATTAATTTTTTGTTAGATCCACCAGGAGGCTTAAATTTTTCTGGACAAAGCGGGAAATCATTATGATTGTTGTGAAGGTTTGAATCATATGTCAAATCAATTTCGAGAATATAACCCTTTTCTGCGGTATCACTAATATTGGTAATATTAAATTGTAAGTTATCCAGTTCCTCTCTATTTAAAAATCTAAACTCTGAATAGGAAGTGATTGACACATACTGTGACCGTATAAATTATTACTATCTAAGTACATAATGAATGAATTTGGGCGAGATTTGTCGTAAGATTCCAAATATTTATGATTAGCTTTAACATGTTTCTTAACGCACATACAAATACCTCCTCGAATACCTTCCTGTATCATTTTAAACATAGCAACATCAGTTATTAATTCTAATTTTACTTTTGTTTTTAAAAGCATTGCATCGAATGATAGACTAGGTGCCGTAAGATACCACGCGGGATCGAGATTATAATGTTTTTTGCAAGTTTTCCTAAAACTTTCGAATACATCTGTTAATAACAAAACGTCGGTTTTAAGATACAAATCTGTGTATATACCCATATTTTGAATATTGAACACTGACCAAATAGACTGAGCATGGTCATAGTCTTCGTCTGTAATATTTTCATCAGTCACAGAGTTATAAAAACTACTTTTTGATGGTAAGCAAAAATCTGAATAACGATCCCACTGACACATATAGTCGTAAGGATATACACCCTTACGGATAAGCAAATTAAATTTATTTTCTTCGGGAAAATAACGTTTTAATTGTTTAAAATCTTTTTTTTTCATAGTACCAACTAACTTAGCCAAGCTAGTTCCTAAGAACCTAAAAGAATCAACAAAACGAAGTTGCATAAATGTATCGCTAGAAGTAGGAATAAACTTTGTAAAAGATATATAGCTTTCTTTCGTTTTAGGTATAACTTTAATATATCCTGGGGCTTTACTTAATTCTTTTATAAAAAGGTGACTATCATAACCCGATAAGTTATGAAAAAATATTGGTAAAAAATTAGGTTGTTTATATTGTAAGTTACAGTAGCTATGAGCAGCTCCACGATATTTCCCAGTCACGTGACAATGATCGCGGACCCTATCACCCAACAAGAACTGATCACAAATATGACACATCGTAGCAGTTTCGAATTCACGAGCATTTTCGTCAGTAAATATGATAGGCACTTTGTTTTTTAAAATATCATGAACTTCTAATGCATCTCGATAAATTGACTTTATAAACTCAGACACGCAATCCGAGCCGCGATAAGAAACGTAACGATTATAATTCCTGTCTAGCCTACAAGTGATATGATATGCAAAAGCTACTGGCACATGTCGCTGTCGCGTCACCGTGCTACTCTTATCTGGATTTGGCTCACACGATTGGAACCGTTCTAACATTGTTTCAAAGTCAGCATATATAACGAACGGAACAATTTGCTTCCTATTATAATTTACAAATTGAGTAAAAGAACCCTTTGGAGGTAATTCGGTAGCAACACCTCCACAACTATGCATATCACGCTCATTACTTGAATTAAAAAACATTAAACAATTATTACAAAAGTGTAACTTACTATGATGCTTTGTTATTTGGTTCCTTACAAGTCGAGGTAAATCTTTGATGAGACAGTAATGTGACAATCCATTACTTTCTAAATAAAGTAAATGAATCACTTTTTCCTTTAATATATTAGGTTTATAAAGTGGTCCTACAACGTGATTATTTTTTAATCCATAAACATATACACAAATATTAGGATTATTAACTTCAAATCGTGCAATATCAGATAAATTCAATGGAAACGATAAATCATTTATATTTAACACATTTCGAAAATCGGGATAAGATGTTACTCTCTCCGGATGATGTTTTGCGGGATAAAGACCAGCAACAATAGACCATAAGAAACAATACTGATCATTATTACGAATATTGACACAGGCTCGTTTTGATTTTATCGCTGGCGGCAATTCGATGAAACTTGATCCACACAAAGGTTGATATTTATTTATATTAATTTCTATGTGAGAACTATTCAAAAAGTCCAACCACTGTCACGGTCCTGAAACTCTTCCATCTTTTTTGATAGAGTATTTTTTATTTCTGAAATTATTGAATCATAGTCATAATTTTGATGGAGTGTATAGTTTTTTGTGTGAAATGATTTTATCTCCTGTTTATCGTTTTTAAACATTAAAAACATAGCAAAAATTCTAAATTAATTTTCACACAAGTATGATCATTTAGAGACATGTCTATTAACTTTTTAAGTTTCTCGCGAGAATCACTAAAGAACGATTCAAATGAACATTTCTCGTTTATATCTATTATTCTGTACGAAGCTATACGGTTCCGAAATGCGGAATTTATTTTTTCTACGCCTTCGCAAAAATAAGATACATGTTTGTTTTTATGATTGCTACTGCGGAGGTGACCTGTCCAATGACTGCGCTCAACAGCTGTGTTACAAATAGTACAGAAAGGCATTGTACTCTCATTAAATAAGAAAGGTTTTGTAAAAAAATCGTTCAAGTTAAAATATAGAAAGTATATTCTTATATTAAAATACTTAATACCTAAATCTTATCGTTATAAAATACCGGCTCCGAGTCGTTAAAAAGTTCGTGAGCCCGGCGCATGAACGATTGCAGCTCGTGCCATGGAGGGGTATTCTTATCTAACTGCACCTTCAGCGTAACAGTTGCTTTCTTCCACCGATCTTCCGGACGAATGGAAGCAATATCCGCCTTGTGGTATACTTTCACGTCTATAAAGAATTCGCCTGCTAAGTCAGCCGTTCTTCTAACTTTACCGTTGGCAACACGGCTCACCAAGGAAGATGTCAGGTTGTCAGCGCCTTTGATAGGCAAACGGTGTTCAATTTCACCCTCCAACTCGAACAGATCCGATCCGTTTCTTTTTTTACTGTAAACAAACAATAATTTTTTTTTTGTTAAAAAATATAAATCGGTAGAAACCTGAAAGTAAGAAAATCACAGTAATCTTAGCGATGACCACATCACAAATTAAACTTAAATAATCCTATTAAATATTTTTATATGTTATTATTTTTAAATTTAGTTTAATTGTAGTTTAATTTTATTTTTACTTATATTAGTTTATATCTTGGAAGTAAGTATACTGAAAAAAAGGAACCACAATGCACACTTAACACGGAACTAAATCTTCACTATCTATACCTACTATTATTAGAAATAGAGAGATTTGTTTGCTTTGAAATGGACAAACTCAAAAAAACAACTGAACCAATAAAAAAACTGTGGATTCTACGGAAAACTACGCTACCACTAAGTTTAAAGCTACTAGTGATAAATAAGAGACAAATAAGTACCTTGATTTCGTCTTGGATCCAGAGTTACTGGTGCTCGCAGAGTCTGAGGCTTTGCGCTTCGACGCCTGTTGTTTTTTAGACTTTGTGGGCGGCGGCGGCGCTGTCCTCACAGATTCAAAAGAGTCACTTTCGTAGTCCGACCTGTAATAGAACACACAAAAACTTTATTTATAAACTATGCTTTATTTTATTTGAACGCAATTTATTTGAAGATAATATAATAAAAGAAGAATATAAATTTAAATTTATAAGAAAATACACACGTATAAATCACTATTACATTAATTCAGAGAATAAGGACAGGAAATAAAGATATTACTTACTTACATTTTCGAGTAGTAGTAGTGTAAGCTGATACTTAAGTCACGTAGAAAATAAAATTATTATATCGTTGGTGGTATGTCACCTCGGAAGCAGCTGAATAAAAAATGTATTTTTTGTGATCTGAAATATTGGTTTTATTAGAAGAAATATATCATGTCAGCAGATAATTATAATTTAATTAAATTGAATCTTAAGTCCAAGCCATTCGGTTGTCTGTGGCATCATAACTTAATTTAGTCAAAGTTATAGAATGTAAATTACTATAATTCCCACAAATTACAGTTGTGGTAGAATCATATTACAAAGACTGAGTACCGTGTAATTATAAATTATAGGAATCCATTACAAAGCAAACCGACAATTCACATGTATTCCACTAAACAAAACCAATATTACTAGGTATCAAGTTCGAATAAGAAATGTAAGAAGTGTTCCGTACTTATCACTTATTTTACGTGACGATTACTTTTATCACATACTTACTTACTTCAAATTTAGTCGCTATGGAGCACTTCACGGGACAACAACGCGCTTTTGTGTTCGTGCCTTTTATGAAAATAGTCGTTCTTACGTAATTGTTCGTGACTTGTTTTGTTCAAAATATGCTTTAAAGAATAATAAAAACTGTCCCAGTGTAAATTTAATCAAGATATGGGTAAAACGATTTGAAAATTGTGGATCCACATTTGGGGTTCTGGTCAAAGATCGTGAAAGAACCTGTAATACAAACGAACGTGTAAAAGATAACAGAATGGTGCTCGAAGATCCTTCGGTCAATAATTCATTACTTCGAGTTTCAGCAAACCATTCAGAGTTTCAACAGAGCAAAATACAGCTGGTGCAAGATTTACAGAAGGAAGATTTTCAATCTCGATTCATTTTTACTATAGAATTGCTCGAAAATCTACGAAGTCTTAACAATATTCTGTTCTCTGGTGAAGCGCATTTTTCTTTAAATGGAACAGTGAGTAAGCATAATTGTCGTTATAGGTGCGATGCAAACAATCAAAAATCACTTCACTCCTCGAAAGTCACAGTCTGGGCGGGTATATCTAGCTTCGGTATAATAGGTCCCTATTTTTTCGAAAATTCCGGGAGCCAAAGCAGAGCTGTTGATTCACAACAATATGCGAAGATGCTACGCAAATTTTTGCACCCAGAACTTATGAAAATGACGGGTTACAATAACGACACTATGTTTCAACAAGATGAGGCGGCTTACCATATAACTGATATTAGTATGGAATCGGTTAGAGATGTATTTCCACTTGGGATGGTGATCTCTCGTAGAGGCGACATCATATGGCCTGCTAAGAGTCCGGATCTCTCACCTACAGACTTTTTCCTATGGGGATATTTGAAAAACAAAGTGTACAATAATAATCCAAAAACAATAAATGCATTAAAGGTGAATATCTCTAATGAAATGCAATCAATCTCAAGACAAACACTTGAGAGCGTATTCCGAAACCTAAGATCCAGATTTGAGGAATGTCGTAAACGTTTCGGTCATCATTTAGACGATTTAATTTTTATAAAGTGAATTTAATTGTTATGTTTAATGTATCATTGAGAAATAAACAGCAAATACTTGTGTAATCAGAATTTTGTTTCATTTTTATAAATCATGTAACTGTCTTACGAAGAAATAATTCCATTTCACATTTTTCATTTCGATGATTTCCTTCTCACCATACAGAACCCTGAAAATGATATGCATTGTTAGCAGTTATTTGTAATCATTGAGAATACAGAAGAGTAACCTTGTACTAACTTCACCTACATAATCATTCTATTTACATTACATTATGTCATGTTACTTCTATACTCTCTCTATTTTATGGTTTATGCTATGACAGCAACATATGTAAGTGTAAACTTACATGATGTTGCAGTAAAACTATGAAATGGTTTATTATCAAATTTTGAAACAAAAAGTCATGAATCGTGAAACCCTTAATCAATAACTATTTACCTAAGTATTACAAATACTTACTTATGGGAATTGAACCTGCGGCCATTACTTAATGGTCACAGCATATCTAACCACTTGGCTACAATGACTTTTGTGATAATATTAAAATTTGTGATCATATGTGTACATATGGACGGAAAATCTAGGAAGTAGAAAATATTATTTCGATAAATCCACTGTACTATTTTTTATATTGACTACAACATGCAACTCGTACACGAAAAATAAGGTCTTTCTACACGATATAAATAAATTAGTATAAACTATATAGTATGTAAAGATGTGTATATTTTTTGGTTTAACCTAAGCTATGTATTGGTATAAAGATTGTCTCGATGATATACCACAGGCATGTACAACAACTACGTGATCCGATTAATTTGAAAGTTTATAGTTAAAGTAAATACGGTACCTATGATTTGATATAAACACTTGCATCACAAGATTTTACTATCGTCTATAGGCTACAACAATTGCGCACCCATATTTCACCGACCGGCGGCGACCGTATGCTTGTTTGTTATTTATTTGATTTTATTATACAGTGTGAATGAGCCTTTAGCTCACACATCGCGTTCCCATGTAGTCGCCGCTGGAGGCTTGCTTATTAAGCTTTTTTCCATTTAATAAGTAGTGTTGGTTATGATCGGTCGGTGATAGGTATGTGTTTTATTTTAAATTTAAATTTGGATGTCAATCGAGCCTAATCTGGGTCACAAAATTAGATAAATATCTTTTATTGTGGAAAGACATAAGATGCAAAGTCTCAAATTTAAGTTTAATGAAAACTGAATCTTAAAATTCAAATGGGTTACAGAAATCGATTAATTGTAAGATCTCGTAAGTATGTAAATCCCATCAGTCGACCTGACTTGAATTTTAAGATTTGGGTATGTACAGCCTAAAACTGAAGTTCATATTACTTATTTATAGGTACATATGTGAAATGAGAGCATTTGAAGTTTTGGTGTTGTTTGAACCAATCTGGTCACAGGAAATAGAGTACAAGGGATTTTTGCTTCTGTGAAACAATACGAGTCCATCTGATCTGAATTTCAACTCTCATTCAATATGTGAGCATTTGAAGTTTTGGTGTTGTTTGAGCCAATCTGGTCACAGAAAATTGAATACATACGAGGCCTACACTACATGGCGTCAAGGGATTTTTGCTTCTGTGAAACAACACGAGTCCATCTGATCTGAATTTCATCTCATCTCATTTCATATAGGTAGTTATAATGTCCGAAATATAGCTTAGTAGTAAAATATACATAGTAAAGTGAGTTTAACAAAGTGAAGTGTACTGGATGTCATGATGTAAGTAACTAGCTTTAATTTATATTATTGGGCATTCTACGCCACTGGAGTGATGAAGGGAACGAAGTGACCTGAAGAACGGAAGTGGGGTAGAATGCCCAATAATATACTACTGTCGTCATTTAAAAATCATAAGGTTATGTTGATTTTGTCTATTTAAAAACTTTATTGAACCAATTACAAAAATTATGTGCAAATGGTGGCCTTAACGCCTTATGACATTCTCTACCAGTCAACCATTAGATCAAACAGAGAGTAGTAATAAACAGAGAGTAGAGAGTTGGTTAATAATTAAAAAAATATAAATAAAATATTGTCAAAAATATTGTTTTTGGAATAAGCTTTTATTGTCTGAATCACAGATGTCTGAATCAAAAAAGCATGTCCGTGAAGTCGACCGTTATTTGTGCTATTATTATTAGTTATAGTGCTCTCACCTGAACTGAACTAACATCTTTTACTTTATTTAACTTTATTTTAATTTCAATCATTATCTTTTGCTGAAGGTACGCGGCGCGGTCACCGCAGCAGCTGCTGGACGCCTGCAACACTATTAAAAAAACCGGCCAAGTGCGTGTCGGACCACGCATAAAGTAGGGTTCCGTAGTCATTTTTGTCACCGCGCTGTTTTGCATTTCTTGCATCATCATCATCTCCCTAGCCTTTTCCCGGATCTCACGGGGTCGGCTACCTAATCTAGGCGATTTGACGAAGATACTGTAAAGAAAAGTGAAGATGTGTTTTTTATCTGTGAGGACCTTTAAGTGGCTCCTTTGCTAGCTATTCTAATTATACATTTAAGACTAAAATTGTAGCTGTTGGTCTTCTTATAAAAATAAAATAAAATAAAACAAAACAAAACAAAACAAAACAAAACAAAACAAAACAAAACAAAACAAAACAAAACAAAACAAAACAAAACAAAACAAAACAAAACAAAACAAAACAAAAAAAAAACAAAACAAAACAAAACAAAACAAAACAAAACAAAACAAAACAAAACAAAACAAAACAAAACAAAACAAAACAAAACAAAACAAAACAAAACAAAACAAAAAAAAACAAAACACAACAAAACAAAAACAAAACAAAACAAAACAAAACAAAACAAAACAAAACAAAACAAAACAAAACAAAACAAAACAAAACAAAACAAAACAAAACAAAACAAAACAAAACAAAACAAAACAAAACAAAACAAAACAAAACAAAACAAAACAAAACAAAACAAAACAAAACAAAACAAAACAAAACAAAACAAAACAAAACAAAACAAAACAAAACAAAACAAAACAAAACAAAACAAAACAAAACAAAACAAAACAAAACAAAACAAAACAAAACAAAACAACTTTACTACTTGCACTTGGCACCGACTTCACCTCATTCAGTAGGTAGCATGCCAATACATTTTTCTTTTTGATTAATCTGCCTATTAAGTTATTTCATGATTTTAAGTTTTACAATGGAAGTCGGTTCATTTTTTTGGGAATTTTTTTTTATTGTAAGTAGAAATGTTGAAAATAAACTAAGCAACGATCAGAGTAGGTACCTACATTCATTTCAATTCCAAGATTTCCAACCATCATGCCTCAACCAACAAAAACAGTTTCCCAACTATCGTTAACAATAGTTCCAACACAACTTCCAATAACCAAAAGGTGTTCTTATTCAAATCACAGTGTTCAGAAATTGTTTCCCATTACACAACATTGGTCGGTACGTGAGGGCATTTCTGAACGCAACGACAAATAGACGCGATTTAGTGTTACTTTGAAATAATATTTTTGGGTATACGTTGTATTGTCATACACAAATGGACCTGTATAAATGTTCTGTATCTACGTTTTATCGAACTTCTGTGTATGAGAAGATTTATTAGCTCAACTGTGCATTGAAAATAGTGATACTGATTAAACCATGAATTTATGCAATGATCCATGAGTTCAATCATGAACGAGTTATTCATAGAGAATATTTTGTGTTAAGAACTGATTAATTATTCTCTCAATCACAGCTTTTGTACTAAACTTCGCTGACGTGAATTTCACATTTCTATCCCTTCGGAATGTAATATACAACATTACTTTCTTAGCTTTGCAAATAACTTCTTTATTTATAATAGTATAATTGAGTACTTACGCTATTTTAAAGAAGTTCTTTGCCAAATTTCAAGTTTCTACGATCGTCGGTTTTGTCTCTGTGTTTATATAATCAGTCAGCGTCAAATTTTACACACTTACATTGATATTAATTTTAACGAAGAATATCTACCAATCGTTCCCTTTACGAACATTATGAGTCCTGGTTACTCGAATAAATATCATGTCATTCATTTCATTTACGCACTTTATACATAATAATTATGAACTCTTTATAACAGATGTTATCTTACCAAAGAAATTGGCTTGTAATGACAAATTGCTGATCGGCATATCAAAAGGGCTTTACAAATCAACATACTAAAGTAATACCAATATTTAAATGTAAATACGTCTATAGACTACATTACGTCTCGGACGCGTCATACTGCGAGCCAGCGGGGTCCCCCATACATCGTTATCAGAGATCAGCAAGTTAATGTCTGTGCTTTATTCCAACTGTCAGGAAGAGGCGCCATCTTGTGTAGGTACAGACAACTGCACATAGACGTACCCTAATTCAAATTCACTTCTATTACCACAAAAATAGCGGTTGCCAGGTAACTTTGGTGTTGATCTCTCTTGAATAGTCTGGAGGACTCTAAACAGACTTTTTTGGGAGATGCTGTAAGAACCGAGTGAGGTGGGGGTACTTGTCTGATATCCTATGTGATTGTGGAGCAGTCCAATCTATGGCTGATATTTTATCATGCTCCATTTGCCCTTCCTTCTGTAACATATTGTAAATTGAATAAAAGGGTGAACATCATATTTTTGGTACAAAATTGACAGACACAAAAGAGTCTAGTGCTAGATAGTCGAGGGAGGAATGCAGATTTTTTCAAAATTCACCAACGACTACCTAGATTTTTATTTCTTTTCCCTAAAGTTCTGTGATTAATATGGTTTCAATGTGATATCCCATTAAACACGTCATACGCTAGCTGTCCAGGCCACTCGTCGGTTTAGATCGACTCCATGATATGCACCCACAAGTTTACGCCAATTAGGATACACTACACGTGATCGATTAAATGTTCTGTGGCGTAAGTCACGAGTTGATAGCGAGAGTAAATAAAAACTCTAATCATTATAGGCTACATTAAAAACACTGTTGCAATTTCGTTGTGCACTGTATTTGTATTTATGCTTTTTAACAGTTTCAGCTATATTTATGTTTATATTTTTGTACCGGACTCTTGAAACGCGATTTTTCATTGCAAAGCTGTTTTACCGGAAAGCGTTTTTAAAAGTGTTAATTTCATCATATAACCTGCCCAAAAAACGCTGTCTGCATAAAAATTAAATCATTGTACCTACCTATATGTAATATCTCTCTCTCAGCCGAAAGACGTCCACTGCTGGACAAAGGCCTCCCCAAGGATTTCCATAACGACCGGTCCTGCGCTGCCCGCATCCATGCGCATCCCGCGACCTTCACCAGGTCGTCGGTCCACCGAGTGGGAGGCCTGCCAACACTACGTTTTCCGGTTCGTGGTCGCCACTCGAGAACTTTTCTGCCCCAACGGCTATCTGTTCTACGAGCTATGTGCCCCGCCCACTGCCACT
This sequence comes from Ephestia elutella, assembly GCA_018467065.1. NCBI lineage: Eukaryota > Metazoa > Arthropoda > Insecta > Lepidoptera > Pyralidae > Ephestia > Ephestia elutella. The sequence continues at coordinate 1,823,443 of CM031585.1, read as the reverse complement.
TAAGTTTCGCGATTCTGCGGGCTATGTCGGTTACTTTAGTTCTCCTACGGATCTCCTCATTTCTGATTCGATCACGCAGAGAAACTCCGAGCATAGCGCGCTCCATCGCCCTTTGGGTGACCTTGAGCCTTCTTATGAGGCCCATAGTAAGCGACCACGTCTCTGTTCCGTATGTCATTACTGGCAACACACACTGGTCAAAGACCTTAGTCTTGAGACACTGCGGTATTTTGGACGAGAAGATATCGCGAAGCTTCCCGAACGCTGCCCAGCCGAGTTGGATTCGACGGTTGACCTCTTTCTCAAAGTTGGACTTACCTAACTGAACTGTTTGTCCCAGGTATACATAATTGTCAACAACTTCGAGTGTAGAGTCTCCAACCTTCAGAGGAGTGGGTGCGACACGGATATTAAACATAATTTTCGTCTTGTCCATGTTCATTTTTAGATCCACTTGTTGAGAGGCTCTACAGAGGCCATCGAGCATTGTGCCTAGGTCTTCCAAGGTCTCAGCCATGACTACGATATCGTCAGCGAATCGAAGGTGAGTGAGGTACTCGCCGTTGATATTGATGCCGAGTCCGCTCCAGTCCAGAAGCTTGAAAACATCTTCCAGGGCGGCGGTGAACAGTTTCGGAGATATCACGTCTCCCTGTCTCACCCCTCGCTGCAACTGGATAGGTTTGGAGCCTTGATCCTGGAGACGGACCGACATGGTGGCGTTTTCGTACAAACACTTCAGCGCTTCGATATATCGATAGTCAATTTGGCACCGTTGGAGAGACTGTAGCACAGCCCAGGTCTCGATCGAATCGAAGGCTTTCTCGTAGTCCACAAACGCCAAGCATAATGGCTGGTTATACTCCTCAGTCTTCTGTATAATCTGCCGCAGCGTATGTATGTGGTCTACGGTACTAAAGCCTTTTCGGAAACCGGCTTGTTCGGAAGGCTGGAAGTCGTCAAACCTGCGAGCGAGACGATTCGTAATGACTCTCGAAAACAGTTTGTAGACATGGCTCAGAAGTGAGATAGGCCTATAATTCTTCAATAGGGTTTTGTCACCTTTTTTGAAGAAAAGTACCACCACACTTCTGTGCCATGCCGTAGGCGTTTGTCCCTCGAGTATGACGGAATCAAATAGCTTCTGAAGAGCTTTTAATACCGGCGTTCCACCTGCTTTCAGAAGCTCAGCCGTGATTCCATCATCACCCGGTGCCTTATTGTTTTTTAGCTGTTTGAGAGCCATTCTAATCTCATATAGGCTGACGTCCGGGATATCTTCGGTGTAGTGTCGGGTCAATCTGGCTCTTGGATCTTTGCCCAGATTACTGACAGGTGTGCGTACGCTGGTATATAATTGTCCGTAGAACTTCTCAACCTCTTCCAACAGCTCTGGCTTCGACGAAATGATTCTGCCATCCTCAGTCTTCAGCTTGGTCAGTTGACTTTGACCAACAGACAGATCCCTTGCAAACACTTTTGAGCTTCTCCTTATTTCGCTTAATCGCCTCTTCAATACGGTCAGTGTTGAATTGGCGTAAATCGCGAGTTAGGGACTTGGAGATCTGTCTGTTTAGACGTCGTAATATACATATGTATATGTAATATACATATAATAATATATTCAAAGTTCTCGTAATTAATAAGCAATTGAATAATAATAATAATATCATTTTATTTCGGAAAATACATCCATATTTGATTTACAAATTACATTGAATGTGAACGTGTGAGTGCATATTTCTTTATAATTTACTAGGTATATTTTTATTTTTTATTTTTGTGCACTCAAGATGCGGTACGTATTAAAGTACCTACTCTTATTTAGCTCAGTTGGAAGAGCAAGTTCGTATAAAGAGTAAGACTTAGTCGCGGGTTTAGGTCCTGCACGCATGGAATTTTTTCATCATATTTAATTCCAATGTTAAATAAGGTATTAGCTTATTTATTTTGGTGATACTGGAACATCTACCTGAAATTAATACACTCTTTTATGAGCAGTAGTAAAAATCGCTGCCGCACATACCTCGCGCCAACCATGACGGTCAAATTGAAGGGTCTGAATTTAACGAGGTACACGTGTCCACGGCAATAGTTAGCGACTGTAATTAAGTGTTAACACGTCAGTCCCACGCGTGGGCATCGCCTGCGCTGGACAAGGGTTTGTGGAGATGCCGCTGATTTACTTGACATTGGATAATTATTGTTTTAAGATTGATATACAGATTTGATAGGTAACTCCATATATTTTTTACCAGTGAAAAAAATAATTTTGTAGGCCTGATGCCTTGTTTTTCTGTCCTTAAAGAGTATAAGTTTGTGTTAGGAATGTAAAAAAAAAAATTACATATTCTCAAAAATTATTTCAAACACTGATAAATTCAAAATCTCCGATCTAAACGAACATTCGGAATAGCAAAATATCTATAAATACATAATCCTAACTATCCTAATCCTATCCTAACTAATATTATAACTGCGAAAGTGAGTTTGTTTATTTATATATTTTTTTAAATCATTTATTCAATATAACACAAAAAACACTCATACAAACATTTACCGAACTGCGGAAACCTCGCAGGGTTTATCTGTGTTCGGTGAGTCGCTATTACACTTAGGAACAAAGTATTTTTTTAATTTAAGTTTATTTTTTTTAAAGTTAAGTTTATACAACTTATTTATACTTATTTGTTTATACAATTTATTTGTTTGTTACCTCTTCACGCTTCATCTACTGAACCAATCTTCCTGAAATTTTGCATATACATATAGTTAGAAATGCGGAGAAGGACATAGGGTACCTTTCATCCCGGGAAAAAGCACTGTTCCCGTGGGAAATTCACGCGGGCGAAGCCGCGGGCAAAAGCTAATAATAATAATAATATCTAAATATTACTAGTGGTTCTGTCAGAACAGTAGACCTCGCGAGCCCTTCCACGAAATAACCGATATTTTACCGTGTCCCTGGCTAAAAAGAGTTTTGAAACCAACCTACCAATGCTGGAAAGAAAGTAAAAAGTTCTTATATTTTATCCATAAGCCGAAATATGTTCTTGTGGTTGGTCAATACCACTAAAAAAATTACTGAAACCTGCCTTTTTTGCCTCAAATAATATTTAAATAATAAGATAATAATAAATATAGACGGACAAATCACACAGATTGAGTTAGCCCCAACGTAAGCAAGACTTTACGGGATGCTAATTTAACAATACTATATTTTATAACAAATATATATAGATAAATATCCAAAACCCACGTCAATCTGTAAAAGATTATTTTCCATCTTGACCCGACCGGGGATCGAACCCGGGACCTCTGGTGTAGCCGTCCGGGGCGTGATGACCGTTAGGCCACGGAGGTCGTCAGTCGTCAGAAATGCATGGTACTTATAGGTTATATGTATATGTTAGGTACTGTAAAAGCTCGAACTACGGTAAATCCTAAGATTTTTGAGTAAAACCTAAGATTTACCAACTCTTAATGGTAAAAGCCCGAATAATTTTGCGATTCGCACTTTTACCACCATTCGCTTGGTAAGTCTCAGGATTTACATTAAAGGCATGGTAAATGACTGATAGATAAGGTTTAGGTTATTTTTTTTGAGACCGCCCGGAAAGACTTTGATGGCGGAAAAGAAGGTCTTGAGGGAAGAATTACTCTTTGTTATATTCCCAAAACCAACATTTACCAGCCGTTAGTGGTAAAACCTAGCATGTACTAAATTCTAATTGTAAAAGACTGAAAAACTCATCCCATTTTCATTAATTCTTACATTTACCAACTCATGTCGATAAATCCTAAGACTTACTCTTAAATCTTTTATTTATCGTAGTTCGAGCTTTTACAGTAACATATGTATTGCGCAACAAAATTAAAGTTCAAAAAAGAGAGTTCAATTTGAAATCGAATCTCTCTGATTAGTAGGTATGTAGGTATTATATATATTACTTTTTTTATAATAGGATTCTAATCATACATACTATTTCAAGTGTTAAAGATAATTCTACCATGCAAAGCAATCCACAATACAATACCATTAACCAAATAAATACACACAATTCAAAGCCAAGCAAGACAAAAAAAAGCCATAATGATTTTTAAGAACCATTTAATTTTATTTAATAAATAAATCAAGTCACTCTTGTAAACGTATTAGCGATTTTGCGAGTATTAAAAGCTTTGCTGCGCCATCTATTGATTTTTTTGTGAACTATCGTATGAGAATTTATAACATATGGATTTATAGCGGTTTTATCGAATTTTACTATGTTGTTCAAACAAAAAAAATGCGTCTTAATAAGAATAACAAAAATGTCTAATGACAAGTTTGAATTATTTTTTAAATAGCTGAGATGTGAGGTTTTTTTTATATATTTCGGCCATTTTTTAAAATTTCGAAAAACTGGCTCGACTAAAAAATTCTATAAAATTACCGAACTTGCTTACAAAATTTCATGAGAATCGGTTCAGAAATGCGACCTGTAGGCGATAACATCCGGACAGACAAAAGAATTTTCGGCTAGTGGAAACTGAGACGCTTCGCTCGCTGCGCTCGCTCGGTCGATTATTATAGCTATCTCTATCTCAGTACTAGGCAAAGGGCTCTCTCCTTCTTCCACGACCCTCGGTCCTCAGTCATATTTTTCGAAATATTATCAACTCAGTATTTTTTTGTGAAAAATACCTACTGCTATAGCAGGTTTCTCAGCTGCCACATAGCGAATATCAGCACGCTACGTAAAAGTTAGTAATTTCCAAAGTTTTTTTTAAAGTAGGTATATTTTGTAAAGTGAATTTAGGAATCCATACTAATATTATAAATGCGAAAGTTTGGATGTGAGTTTGTGAGTTTGTGAATTTGTGAGTTTGTGAATTTGTGAGTTTGTGAGTTTGTGAGGATGTTTGTTACTCAATCACGCAAGATCTACTGGACGGATTTCGATGAAATTTGGTACAGAGGTAGATAATGACCTGGAATAGCACATAGGCTACTTTTTATCCCGGGAAAAAGCACTGTTCCCGTGGGAAATTCACGCGGGCGAAGCCGCGGGAAAAAGCTAGTTTATTATAATTTGACACGTCTGCTTGCAGACTGAAGACATGCAACTATTACTGTGTATCATCTTTCGTACTGTTTTATGGCAAATAAACCTTTCTGATTTAATATCTCACATTGATCGCTATTTCACGTTCCGTGTATATGTACTTCCCTAATATTTCGGGTGTGAAACTGTGGCCAGTTCCGCCAAACCAGACCCTCATTCCCCCTGATGTCTCACACAACCCCATCATCTGCGCCTAATGACGTCACGTGGCCGGGTGTGGCTAGTTATTTGAATATTACTGTTAAGACCAGGTCCAACCTGAGCTGCAAAAAACAAAATTCATATGCGCTTAACCGCGGCGTGTGCGCGTTGCAATAAGATACCACAATAATGACAACACAATGTTCTACTTTCGTTGGCAGGATCGAACAGATTTTGAACCGATTTAGCAACTATTTCTCAAATATCATTAAAAATATTAGTTTTAAAACAAAAGTGCTCGATTAAAACTTTAATATAGCATATATATATACATATACTAATTATATAAACATATATATATATATATATATATATGTTAATTAAAAAGTCCTTTTGCACTGAATTATCTTAATTTTATTGAAAAGGACATGAAAAATACAGAAATTTTAACAGGGCACTTGTTGCCATGACGGGGTTCACAGAAGAGAGCGAGCTGTCAAACTCATCTGACATTTTACTTTTTAATTTTATTATGTTTCTTAAACATAGTTGGGCCGGGCGGCCTGTATGATAGCCAGTAAAAACTAGAAAAAAAAATACAATATTTATATAACTTAAATAAAGGCGGAGGGCATTTACAAAAAATTAAAACTATCTCTAAGTTATTAGATGTAACTGGGCCGAGAGGCCTATCATATAAATTAACAATAATTGCTAGGTTTGAAAACCTTTGCACTAATACTAATTTAATAATATGTTGTACATGCTTCATATTATTATTTAAATACAAATTTACTGCGCCTGTACTTAGCCCTACGATGCAATGCCTCTTGGGTTTGGTGTAGGTGAAAAGTTCACCACTAAGTACACTGTACAGGCAATAGTAACTATAGCGTTACTACATTCAATGCTGTTATAAAATAACATATTATAGGTTTCATTTGAATATGTTTGAGTTATTCAACACTCATAGGCAAGAGGCACAATTTCCTATATGACCTTAAGTATGTTTTATTATTAGAACATTTTATTTCAGCCACTCTTACATGACCATCAGGTCCTGGAATGACTTTTACAATGCGAGCCATTGGCCAAGCTAAAGGAGCAGTATTGTCGCTCCGTACAATTACAAGATCACCTACTTTTAAATTAGGTTTAGCATGATGCCATTTAGGCCTACTCTGCAACTGCGTGAGATAGTCACCTGACCAAACCTTCCAGAAATCTTGTTTTATTTTTGATAGTGTTTGCCAAAATTTTAACCTATTTATGGGGGTTTCTGTAAGGTCAGATTCAGGGGTGCTAGTCAATGCAGTGCCTATAATGAAGTGACCAGGCGTCAAATATTCATAGCTAGAGAGGTCAGAGCTCATGGGAAGAAGGGGCCTCGAGTTCAAGACTGCTTCTATTTCTGTGACTACGGTATAAAAGCCTTCATAAGTTAGAGTGACATTTGCAACAATTCTCTTAAAGTGGAACTTAAAGCTCTTAACCGCAGCCTCCCACAAACCTCCAAACTCTGGTGCGTAGCTTGGAATGTGCTTAAATTCAATGTAATTTGATTGACAATAAGATTCTACACCATCTATGTGATTTTTTGAAATAAACAATTTATGAAGAGCCTCTAATTCATTACCAGCGCCTTTGAACGTTTTAGCGTTGTCACAAAATATTTTCTTAGGTAGTCCCCTTCTGGAAACAAACCGTTTGAGACATGCCAAAAAGGCCTTAGTTGTGAGATCACTCACTAGCTCCATATGGACGGCTTTGGTGGAAAAACAAATGAAGACCGCGATAAAACCTTTGGTTATAAGTGGCTTCCGCATTCTAGAGACCTTCACATCAAAAGGGCCACAGAAGTCCACGCCCACAATATTAAAAGGCCTAACATTCATCAGGCGCTCCTGGGGCAAAGAACCCATGAGCTGAGAGGCAGCTGCAGCTTTTAAGCGGAAGCATTTGATACATTTATTGACAACCTTCTTGACTTCGCGTATCCCACTAACCAACCAATACCTTTGAGAGAGAGAGCTGAGCGTTAATTTTCGCTCCTGCGTGCAATAATCTTAAGTGCTCATTACGTATAATTATATCTGTGAGATGAGATGATTTTGGTAAAATAGGGGGATGCTTTTTCTCATATGGAATATTCGCAGAGTTCTGGAGACGACCTCCAACTCTGAGTACATCGTTTTTTCTAAGAAAGGATGTAGGTTGGATATACCACCCTTTAAGGGTATATCTTTTTTAAGCAAATCTATCTCTTTTGAAAAGTGCATTTTCTGAACAAAACAAATTATAGCTAAGAGAGCATCATAAAGCTCTTGAGGAGTCAATGCGCCTTTAATTTTAGTAGAATCTTTAGAGCAATTTTTAATAAATCTTAACATGTATGCAAACACCCTTTGTAATTTACCAATATTAGAAAACTTATTAATTAAGCTAATTGGGAAGCCTTCTTCAGCAACAACATCACACATATTTGCAACCAAGTGACTATCAGCGGCATTTGTTGAAGGAGGAATAATCAATTTGTACTCATATAATGAGTGGTGAAAGGTGGGCTCCGATAGTTCCTTGGGACCATGCCACCACAGGTCACTTGACCGCAACTTGTGAGGAGTGCAGCCTCTAGACAATAAGTCTGATGGGTTGTTTATAGTGCTGACATAGTGCCAACCAAAATTTTTAGTCAAGTTTCTAATTTCCTCTACTCTCTTGTCTACATATGGGTTTGATTTAATATTGGCAGATTTAATCCAAGAAAGTGTAATTTGAGAATCACTGTATAAATGGACAGCAATCTCTTGATAGCGAGAGCTTATGTTATTGTGGACTCTATGCATCAATTGAGAGAGAATAAGCGCGCTATTTAACTCCAACTTGGGTATAGTAATTGATTTATTAAGTGGAGCTACGCGTGACTTTGAACACAAAAGATTGCAAAACACTGAACTATTGGTAGTTATAATGCGGAGATAAATGCAACATCCGAAGGCTTTCATGGAAGCATCAGCATAACCAATAAGTTCTACTTTGTCAATTGAGCAAGAACCCACGCCCCAGGGAATCGTTATAGTACCCATAGCATTTAAGTCAATCTAAAATTTATTCCAATTATCCAGCTTTTCTTGGGGCAATACTGTGTCCCAATCTATTTTCAAAGACCATAAATCCTGCATAAATAACTTTGCTGTAACAATTATGGGTCCTATTAACCCCAGGGATCGAACATTTTTCCTATAAAACTCAAGATTTTTCTTTTAGTTTTTAAATTACTTTCAGTAAGAGGACAAGAAAATGAGAGATTGTCTTTTAAAATGTTACATTTTAAACCTAAAGTTTTTACTAAAATTGTCATCATTGTTTGATTTTTCAAAACATTTTTCTTCTATAGGTAGGTCATCAATTGCTATGGGCAAGTTTGAAGACCACTTGTGTAGGGAGAAACTATCCTTATCCAAAAGTGAAATAAGTTCCTGTGGTGTGGCCCTAGAATAGCACCAACCCATCTCTTCCCGTGGGTGTCGTAAGAGGCGACTAAGGGATCTAAAACACCGGAGGATGGGCAGCAGCATCTTTCCGCGTACTATGACATCACACTGCGATCGCCAACCCGCCTGCCAAGCGTGGCGATTACGGCAAAACCCCTATGGTTGTTACACCCATAACACGGCCCCTAGTCCCCGGCGGCCCCGCTATCCCGGACTCTGGTAGCGGTCACGGTAACGGCGGGGCAGGGGGTGCTAAGAATCCCCGGCAGATGCCAGGCTACCAACCCCGACGACCTTTGGCCCTGGCAACTTATAACACGTGCACACTGCGGACCGACGAGAAGCTCGCTGAACTGGAGGAAGAATTGAGCAGGTTACGATGGGATATTGTAGGATTATGTGAAGTCCGAAGAGAGGGGAGGACACCATGATCCTCAAGTCCGGAAACCTGCTCTATTTCCGGGAGGGCGACCAACTGTCCCAGGGTGGTGTCGGGTTTATCGTCCACAGGTCCCTCGTCAACAACGTGGTCCAGGTCGAGGAGTGTTTCGGCGAGGGTAGCGTACCTTGTACTCAGAATTACCAAACGGTATTCGTTGAAGGTAATACAAGTATACGCACCGCCCTCATATCGCTCCGACGACGAGGTAGAGACTATGTATGAGGATATTTCTAGAGCCATACATAGCTCCCAGGCCCACTCTACCGGTGTGATGGGGGACTTTAACGCGCAACTGGGCAAACGAAGCGATGATGAGCTGAGAGTGGGGAATTTTGGATATGGAAGGGGAATGCACGTGGTCATCTGCTGGCCGGCTTTATGGAGAAGGAGGGCCTCTTTATGATGAACTCCTTCTTCAAAAAGCCAAAACAGCGAAAGTGGACATGGTTGCATCCTAATGGCGTTACAAAAAATGAGATTGACTTCCATCTTGTCGACAAAGAGGCACATATTTAATGATGTCTCTGTGATCAATGCCGTAAAAACGGGAAGCGATCACCGATTGGTAAGAGGCACATTGAATCTTAGAATAAAACTCGAAAAGTGTCGACTGATGAAGTCTACGCTCCGACCAGCGCCTATCCAGCTCCAAAACCCCGAGAGCTTTCAGCTCGAATTGCAGAATCGCTTCGAATGCCTGGGAGACTGCGAAAATCTGGACGATTATAATGACAGGTTTGTGCAAATTGTCCAAACAGCTGGGTCTAAGGCTTTCAAAACCCGCCGTTCAAAAGGAACCAAAAAGATCTCGGACCTCACCAACAAACTCATGGAAGAAAGACGAAACTTGGTTCTGCAGTCCTCTGACGATGCTGCTCAGTATCGGCGTCTAAACAGACAGATCTCCAAGTCCTTAACTCGTGATTTACGCCAATTCAATACAGACCGTATTGAAGAGGCGATCAAGCGAAATAAGGGCTCAAAAGTGTTTGCAAGGGATCTGTCTGTTGGTCAAAGCCAACTGACCAAGCTGAAGACTGAGGATGGCAGAATCATTTCGTCGAAGCCAGAGCTGTTGGAAGAGGTTGAGAAGTTCTACGGACAATTATACACCAGCGTACGCACACCTGTCAGTAATCTGGCCAAAGATCCAAGAGCCAGATTGACCCGACACTACACCGAAGATATCCCGGACGTCAGCCTTTATGAGATTAGAATGGCTCTCAAACAGTTAAAAAACAATAAGGCACCGGGTGATGATGGAATCACGGCTGAGCTTCTGGAAAGCAGGTGGAACGCCGGTATTAAGAGTTCTTCAGAAGCTATTTGATTCCGTCATACTCGAGGGACAAACGCCTACGGCATGGCACAGAAGTGTGGTGGTACTTTTCTTCAAAAAAGGTGACAAAACCCTATTGAAGAATTATAGGCCTATCTCACTTCTGAGCCATGTCTACAAACTGTTTTCGAGAGTCATTACGAATCGTCTCGCTCGCAGGTTTGACGACTTCCAGCCTCCCGAACAAGCCGGTTTCCGAAAAGGCTTTAGTACCGTAGACCACATACATACGCTGCGGCAGATTATACAGAAGACTGAGGAGTATAATCAGCCATTATGCTTGGCGTTTGTGGACTACGAGAAAGCCTTCGATTCGATCGAGACCTGGGCTGTGCTACAGTCTCTCCAACGGTGCCAAATTGACTATCGATATATCGAAGCGCTGAAGTGTTTGTACGAAAACGCCACCATGTCGGTCCGTCTCCAGGATCAAGGCTCCAAACCTATCCAGTTGCAGCGAGGGTGAGACAGGGAGACGTGATATCTCCGAAACTGTTCACCGCCGCCCTGGAAGATGTTTTCAAGCTTCTGGACTGGAGCGGACTCGGCATCAATATCAACGGCGAGTACCTCACTCACCTTCGATTCGCTGACGATATCGTAGTCATGGCTGAGACCTTGGAAGACCTAGGCACAATGCTCGATGGCCTCTGTAGAGCCTCTCAACAAGTGGGTCTAAAAATGAACATGGACAAGACGAAAATTATGTTTAATATCCGTGTCGCACCCACTCCTCTGAAGGTTGGAGACTCTACACTCGAAGTTGTTGACAATTATCTATACTTGGGACAAACAGTTCAGTTAGGTAAGTCCAACTTCGAGAAAGAGGTCAACCGTCGAATCCAACTCGGCTGGGCAGCGTTCGGGAAGCTTCGCGATATCTTCTCGTCCAAAATACCGCAGTGTCTCAAGACTAAGGTCTTTGACCAGTGTGTGTTGCCAGTAATGACATACGGAACAGAGACGTGGTCGCTTACTATGGGCCTCATAAGAAGGCTCAAGGTCACCCAAAGGGCGATGGAGCGCGCTATGCTCGGAGTTTCTCTGCGTGATCGAATCAGAAATGAGGAGATCCGTAGGAGAACTAAAGTAACCGACATAGCCCGCAGAATCGCGAAACTTAAGTGGCAGTGGGCGGGGCACATAGCTCGTAGAACAGATAGCCGTTGGGGCAGAAAAGTTCTCGAGTGGCGACCACGAACCGGAAAACGTAGTGTTGGCAGGCCTCCCACTCGGTGGACCGACGACCTGGTGAAGGTCGCGGGATGCGCATGGATGCGGGCAGCGCAGGACCGGTCGTTATGGAAATCCTTGGGGGAGGCCTTTGTCCAGCAGTGGACGTCTTTCGGCTGAGAGAGAGAGAGAGAAATAAGTTCATTTTTGAGCTGAAATAATTCAGTTTCATTATCTGCGCCGCAAATTACGTCATCAACATATGTATTTTTTAACATAGCTTGGGCAGCTAGCGGAAATTCATTTTTGTATTGATTAGCTAGTTCAATGAGGCAACGCGTAGCCAAGAAAGTGGAGGACTTCAAACCGTAAGTCACCGTTAACAAACGCAAGCAGCGTATAGGCCTATTGGGGTCTTCGCGCCACAGAATGTTCTGAAGGCAAGTTTGCTGCAGGTTTATAAAAATACCACGAAACATCTTCTTAATATCACATGTGAGAGTGTAAATAAATGTCCGCCATAGAACCAAAATATCAAATAAGTGGGCTTGGACCACTGGGCCATTTAACATGATATCATTTAGGGAGATACCTAGCTTCGACTTCATGCTACCATCAAATACCACACGAAGCTTTGTTGTTAAGCTATCCTCATTGAGCACAGCATGATGAGCTAAAAATGAACAGGCTCCTTTTTTGAATTGTACTCACCAATATCAACCTCCTTGGCATGTCCCAAAGATATGTATTCCTCGATGAATTTCCTATATTTATCTAAATAAATTGGATTATTTTTAAATTTTTTCTCCAGTAAACGAAACCTCTGGTAGGCTACTGAGAATGAGTCCCCAATCTGCAATTCATCTAATTTTGATACAAGAGGCATATCAACAAAAACCTTTTATTTATCAATTTTACAGATTGTTGAAAATATACCTCACTTTTTTGCAACTCCTTACAGGGTTTTGTTGCAGGTTGAGGTACACTCTCTGATAGCCAGAATCGCTCCATTATATCCTCTAATTTATTTTGATTACAAACAGCCAGATTTGGCAACTATATTTTTAAAACATTTACTGTTTTTTCCTGAGGGGATAACCCCACCAACAGTATAACCAAATAAAGTGTTTTGTAACATTAAAGTGTTTTTTAATTTTTAATTGGCCATCAATTAAAATTTTGAAATAAATATCTGCTCCTAGCAATATGGAAATATCACCCGGATGATTAAATTCAATGTCAGACAATGTAATATTTTCAGGGAACTCAATATTAGAGGTATCAATATAGTGCCTTGGCAAGCGGGATGTAATAGAGTTTGTTACATAACATGAAATTTTTAGTTGTACCTTATTTACTGGAGAATGTATTGTAATATTCACAACCTTATTGAACTGGTTACTGCTATTTCCAATTCCAATTATATTTGTATTTTGAACGGTAGGAGTCAAACCTAACCTTTGTGCAAGTGAAGACTTAATAAAGGATGGTTGACTTCCCGAGTCAAGAAGCGCCCTGACACAAACCTCAGAACCAAAGTTATCAAATAATTTTAACTTAATCGTTGGTAAGAGTATATTTTCAGAGGAGCTCACTGAGTGCAATGCAACTACAGGTTCTGCAACTTCATCCTTATGCAAAAGGGGATTGTGATCACCTTTTGCAAATTTTACATTTAAAATGAAATCGACATTTTCCTTTATGATCGTTAAGGCATACCTTACATAGCCCTTTATCTTCTATAAACTTGCAACGATCATTGTCTGTAGCAGTTTTAAATTTAGCACATTCGTATAGCAAATGACCATTACTTTTGCAAAATTTACAAATTTTAGAATTTGATGAATTATTATTAATCTGAGCAATATTAGTAACCTTAAGCGGCTTTTTATTGGATAAACTCTCATAGGTAGATTTATCACCACTTTCCTCGAAGGCCACTGCTCGTTTTTCCAAAATTCTAATAATTCATTGACCGTGGGTAATGTATCAGAATTTCTATCAACCTGATAAGCACGGTTTGTATATTGATCGAGCTTTTTTGTTAAAATGCAAATAAGAAGCATGTCCCATTTATCTACTGGTTGTTTCAAGTTCTTAAGAGCATGAAGCTGTTGTCTCACTTCTGAAATAAACGACCTTATAGAAGCCGCAGTACCCCGCTGCATAGAAGGCAATTCTATTATCAAATTGATGTGATTTTTTATCAAAAGTGCTTTATTGTCATATCTCTTTTTTAACAAACTCAGTGCTTCTTTATATGACTCATTAACTAATGGCAAATTTATAATAACAGCCAATGCATCCTCTGATAAATATTTTCTTAAATAGAATAACTTTTGGACATCCGAAAGTGACTTATTGGAATCAAAAATAGCAGCAAATAAGTCCATGAAGGGGACATATTTTGTAAAATCTTTTACCACTAAATACTGGAATATCAATATTAGGTAGCTTAGAAGAAGCTACACTGGGACATTTAGATACTTCTGTTTCACCTAATGTTTTCAAACTACTGTTTATTATTGAAATTATATGAAAGAATTGCTGTTCTAAAACAGAAATATCTTCCTTGTCTTCAGAGTCCAATGACAAAATATCTAACTGAACCTTTTCAAATTCCTTCATTGATTCCACCAATTTATCTTTCCGAGCTTGTAGCATTACAGAGGTTGCAGACGTTAAATTTATTGGATCGTTGACATAATTAAAAATTCTAGTCACAGTACCTTTTAACTGGCCACGCTGTAGACGCAATCTTTTTAAATCTTGAGCCATTTTTCCAAAACACTAAACTCACTTTATTTATAACTTTGGTACACTGATTTTTTGACAAAACGCACTTTAACGCACTCGCACTGCTATGACCGCCTTTAAAGGAAAATGCGAAAACGTTTCGCCTGAATTTTCTTCCGCCTCGCAGAATAAACACCGGATAAACACGATGAAGAATCCGCCGGGCGAAGCAGTATCCGATTCTGACAAAGATGTCAAAGTCAGACAGGAGTGAAGTGACAGTCGGTTGACGTTTTGTCGGGTGTACCAACTTGACGGCGCCAACGTAGCTTGGCCCGCTTTTTTTTCCAAGCCTTGCGGGATTATAACCTTCAATATGATGGAAGGCGAAAATTATCTTCGATGATAGCACTTTAGTGTGCTAATTTCTCGATAGGTCGCTGTTTTGCTTGATGTCTAGCACTTTCTTGGGGAAAAATATGGATTTCACCCAAATTCGGCGCGCCACGAGGTACCGGCCGCTGACCGAGACTGATCGTTCGCGGAACGCGGAAAATGCAACTATACAAGTAAACTGGCGTCTGAAGGACCACACACTGTTAATTAAAAGTCCTTTTGCACTGAATTATCTTAATTTTATTGAAAAGGACATGAAAAATACAGAAATTTTAACAGGGCACTTGTTGCCATGACGGGGTTCACAGAAGAGAGCGAGCTGTCAAACTCATCTGACATTTTACTTTTTAATTTTATTATGTTTCTTAAACAATATATATATATATATATATATATATATATATATATAGATATCCCCACGGGCACTTAGTGGCTCAATCGTGCCGTACGAGCAGCACTTTGTTGATCCTTTTTCATTTGTTGATCCGGCTTGATTTTCTGATTCCATTGCTGTTTTCCTTTGCAACACTGGCTCCGTTCGGAGCCATAAGTGTCAGGGCGACTAATAATAATAATTACGCCATTTTTATACAATTCCACCTTTTTCGCTTTCACCCACATGTTGATCCGATTCAAATGAGCCAATCAGAGCACATCATTCCTGTCGTAAACTGTGATTGGCTTCTGACGGCTACTCACTAAGTAGATACGCACGCACGCAAGTTTTGCCTTGTCAACTTACTTTAGGCTCATTTGTTTTGTCTTGTTGGCAAGCACTATTATGCTACATGGTATCCAGGCCTCGGAAATGGATGATAATTAATCGAAATGAAATGTGCTCTCCATTAACATTATAGGTATTATTGACATTTAAAATAAACTTTATTAATTTAATTATTACTAATGATATTTAAGAATTATTTTTGATACGACAATGTATATTCGTCTATATACTTTAATGTAGGTAAATGGAAATTGTAAAGTGATGTACTTTTTTGGCGAAAATGCTGCTGCAGTGTAGGTAGGTAGTTTGTTTCGCTGCTTCTTCTACACTTGTGCTTTGGAGGCGGTGGTAAACTAAGTTTTTGACGTCAATAAGTGATTTTGTACATCCAATATTGAAAATAAAGAATTTAATTTAGTTCGTATGACCGTGAGCGTTTGTTCCCGATGAGTCATACCAAGATTTGTCACACTGAGACACAACGGGATAAAATGTATCAATGTATAACAATGTTACACATTGCAACTGAGGTTTTTCTAACATGTCATACTGTTACTCATCGGCACTCTGAATTACCGTTATGTAGCACTGTTACTAAAAGGAACTCTGTATTCCCATAGAGTATGAGTACCTAATCAGATAAAATTATAATTTTACGAAGAAATTTACATGACTATATTCATGTAATTCTTTATAAAATCATTATTTTACTATTTTAGATCTTACAAAAAAGAATATGTATATACTGTAATTCACACATTGGGAAAACATCAGTTACGATATGTAACACTGTTACACATTGATACTTTTTTTCCCGTTGTGTCTCAGTGTGACAAATCCTGGTATGACTCATCGGGAACTTGTTGCTAGATTGCCAATATTTTTTACCAAACAAAGTTGCTATAGCTAGAGTCCTTAACGTGAAATACGGTCCCATCTGGAAGAAAACATGAAACTTGGCATGATTGTAGCTTTCATATATCTATTTTAATATTGATATAGAAACACTTTGAGAAATGAATGTTTCCCCCCCTTTTATGTCCCAAATCGTAGTTTTACTAATTTTTTATGAAAACGGTAAAAGCTACGCAAAAACTGTCAATGACCAATATGTTTTTCATTAAATTCTCTGTAATAACGCCATTAGCTGTATGTTGATAGAACTTATAGTTTACAAAATATGCCCACGTTACTAGGACGATTTTTGAAAAATTCGAACTTTTTCTACTATTGCACGGTCATGGTAGAATTTCGTATTTAATATCGACGATAGCTTTCGACTTCGGAAATAAATCATAGTGGTCCCAGAATTCGTGTTGACATATGTTACCATCATCAACAATACCTGTGAGGAGGAGGAGTGCACCCCGCGCGCTACAAGCGAAGAACTCCTGCCTATTCTGTTGAAACATTATAATTATCGTGTCTGGTATCGTTTTCGTATAAATCAAGCATCATGAATTCATTTTTGATAATAACTTGGCATAATTTCATACAAAAATATCGATATTTTTGCTAATAAGTCAAAAAATAATTCTTAATTTAATTGTTTGTTTAAAATGCTTCAAGATTTTATAACATGGCTAAATCGAGTAAAATAGTAAGCTTACGTATATTTTAGTTCATAAAAATATACATTTTAGACAACATTTTAGTTGAACTTACATTCCAAAAAAATTTGAAAGCCTGTGCGGCTTAAAATTCAGAACGTACTTAAATCTCGTCTATTTGTTTTGCCTAGAAAGTCCTTAGAAACAGTTTCAATAAATAAATAATTTATTTTCACTTGTTTAAAACAAATATTTAAAGAAACTTATCATTAAAATTGGAACTGTTTCTAAGGACTTTCCGGGAAAAACTCATAGACTTAGCTAGAAGCACGTTTTGAATTTTAAACGCCGCACGGGCTTTTATATTTTCACTTTTTTTCGAATGGAAGTTAAACTAAAATGTTATTTAAAATATATATTTTTATAAACTAGAATATCCGTACTTACCATCAGAATTTATTTTACTCAGATTTACCCTTGTTATTATATCTTAAAGCAATTTGAACGTGCTTTGAACAGACAATTATATTAAGAATTTTTTGTTCACTTTTTAGGAAAAGTATCGATATTTTTCTATGAAATGCTGCCAAGTTATTATCAAAAATTAATGCCTGGTGCTTGATATATACGATAACGATACCAAACACGATATAATGTTTAAACAGAATAGCTTGCTGCTTGTAGTAGTTCTTCGCTTGTAGCGCGCGGGTGCACTCCGACCCTCCCCCCAATCCGGAAGAGGTACTTTGTTGATGATGGTAACATATGTCTACACGAAGTGTGGGACCACTACAATGTATATCAGAAGTCGAAAGCTATCCATGAAATTAAATACGAAATTCTACCATGACCGTGCAATAGTAGAAAAAGTTCGAATTTTTCATAAAAACGTCCTAGTAACATGGGCATATTTTGTAAACTAAGTCCCATCAACACTAACCCGTGTGGTTCCCGGGTCCTAGAATAGGAGGACTCCATCTCATGTCGTAAGAGGCGACTAAGGGAAATGCTTCCCCATGGGCAGCAGCGTCGGAAGCTCACAAAGCCAAAAATCAGCTCGCCAACCGCCTGCCAAGCGTGGTGATATGGCAAATCCGCCCAAAATCTTGGGGGAGACCTTTATCCAGCAGTAGATATTTTGCGGTTGTAATGATGATGATGTATAATACAATGAAATGACCAATTCTAAGAGTCGTGGTTGTTTGTAATATAATGGGTGAAACTAAACGCAGGCGTTTCCTATTGTCGCCGCCAGGCGTTCGGGGTTCTCACATTGCTCGTGTAAAATGGCGTCGCGGACGGTCGCCTATTGTCCTGTGCGATTTCGGTTTGTTTAATACGCGAGAGGTCCCGCGCCCCTTTGTCTAAAACCACGTTGATTGTTGGTTAGTTTGAACTATAATTGTGAATTTTCCTGTTTGTTAAATAACTATTAACTTTGTGTTTGTGAAACCTTTTACTTGGACTGTTTGTTGTGACCGACGTGACCTGTGGCTGCCTGGAGACGCCGAAACCTGTTGCCGAGTGGAACTGCTAGACGGATCAGGTATTTTTTCTGGGGATTGAGATCTCATGGGGTAGGTTGGGTGACTTAGGAACACCACCTTCTCCGAAGACACCCCAACTTGGATTAAGTCAAGATTTAGTTTGGTAAGTATTTCAATTTAGTTTAGTTAATTTATAAGGTTAGGTTATTATATAGGGCCCTGTAGCTCCCTTTATAAGCTACGGTGGTAGCAGTCTGCGTATAGCTTAAGTTAGGTTAGTCGGGCAAACGTGGTGCCGCGTGGAGATTTTTTCCCGGTACTTATTTTTACCGGTGGTTTTTTCCCGGTGAAGTTCCGGTACAGAATTCTTCCCGCCGCTTCGTTTGTCCGGATTCTCTGCGCACATTTTCTGGTAGCAGAGCGTAGTTGTTCTGCACAATTTCTGGTAGCAGAGCGTAGTTTATCTACCCTCTATTTGTTCGTTTGTAAAAAAATAATTAATTGTTTGTAAAAATTATTAGATTTTTCTTAGTTTGTTTGTATAAGAATATTTGTAACCTTTTTTGTATTTGTTTGCGGTTTGTACCGTGCGTTCCGGGTTTGTGCCATTCTCATACCTACCGCGGTTCTTCGTGTAGTTGTTTGATTTTGTTGTTTTTTATTTACCTTTTGTTATTTTTTGTTTGTGACTTGACGCGATGGCGAAGGTCTCCAATGCTAGGGCGACACTCGCCAACGAATTGAGATGGTTTGTGACGGCCGGAGGACTTCTGTCCCGGAAGGACAGGGAGGGCGCCATACTGCTAAGAGCGGATCACCTCCACTCACGATTGATTAGCGCGGAAGCGGCCATGGTGGTGCTTACCGAAGCCGAACTTGCCCCGGAGGTCTACGCAGGTCACATGGCGGACATGGACCAGATCCTGAGTCTGCACGATGATATCGCGGAGGCGGCGACCGCAATAAGGGCGAGACAGGCTGGCGGACCAGCCCCTCGCACACCTGTTAGACAGGAAGGACCAGCGGTTACTGGTCGGCTCCCCACCCTTCAGCTGTCCCACTTTGGGGGTAGGATGGAGGAGTGGGTAGCATATAAAAATATGTTTGAGTCCCTGGTCGTAGCACGACAGGATTTGTCGAAGGCCCAGAAGATGGCCTACCTCCTCTCCACTCTTGAGGATGAAGCGCGGTCGCTCATCCAGCACCTCCGGTGGAGGACGACCAGTACGATACGGCTTGGGAGTTATTGAACTCCCGCTACCAAAACTTACGTTTGTTAGCGGATGCGCACGCCGCACAGTTGATGGCCCTGCCCAAGGTGGCCAACAGGGCACAGTTGCGCCTGCAGTTGCTCACGCCCGTTACAGTGGCCTGTAACGCGCTCCGCACACTGGGGCTGCCGGTGGACCAATGGTCCTTTTTGCTGGTGCACATTGTATTGGGCAAATTACCCAATGACATCCGCTCGCGATTTGAGCGCGAGAATGCGGAACGGGATAGCACCACCCTACCAACATTCACTGACTTGGTGAAGTTTTTGGAGTTTGAGGCACGGGCGGCTGAGAATACCATGACGGACTCAGCGCCATCCAGAGCGCCTGAACGTAGGCCCTAGGCCCCAACAGGGACGGCAACCGCCACCGCGTGGAGCTGGTGTGCGGGTTGCACACACGGCAGCAGTCGCGGGGACGCGGACTGCCTGCAATGTGGCCGGATGGGCCACAGCCTGCTGCAATGCAGGGACTGGCAGAGACTGCCAGTACAAGATAGGCGCCGCATGGCAAAGCGGCATGAACTTTGCTTTTATTGTTTGGGCAGTCACTATGCACGTGACTGTCCCAGAGCCATACCATGCAGTGCATGCCGTGGGCTGCACCACGCGATGCTCTGCATGAACCGGAACGGGGATGGCCCCCGGTTGTTGAGGCAGGGGGTCCCCTATGGGCGGGGGCGCTCCTGCGCGAAGCCCTCCACCATCGGACGGAGGACGCGGCTTTGCTCGTCGCACCCCCCTCGGGAGGGGGTCGCGTACCTGCGCGGGTCTTGGCGGACCGGGACCACGCGCCTCAAGGTCATGGCCAGTATGTGGCTGGCCAGGCCCCGGATAGGGCCCCCATGGGCGGGGGCCCTGAGATCGGACGTGAGAGTGGGGGACACCCTCCACGCGGGTTACCAATACCCAACACATGCAGCCGCAGCGGTTTTCTCCGCCGCTGCACGAAGTACCCACGGCTGGAGTACCACCCGCCGTACCATAGGTATGGCCGGGCCGCGGGTTATGCCCCCTCAGATGGGGATGTGCACTCGCCCGCCATATTATCCGGGTCAGTGGCGCGCCCCTGGTTTGGAGAGAGTGGGGAGCCCGTAACTAGCTTGCTCCCTTGCTGGGACAGAGCCGCGGACGGTTCTGCTCCCCACCGCGGTGGTCCGCGTATGGGGTCGTGGGGGGGAAGCCATTAATTTGAGAGCTCTGTTGGACTCAGGGGCTCAAAGCAGTTTGGTTACCACTCGAGTGGCACACCAGTTAGGTTTAGTCGTGGAAGACTCGCCTGTGCCACTTCTTGGAGTTGGTGGCATACAAGTGAAGTGTCTGACAGGCCAGACACTTGTCACCTTTTCTTCGCTGAAGTCCTCCACAATGAGGATCACGACTTCGGCTATGGTAATGGATACCATTGCGGGTTGGCACCCCTCGACAGACATACCGCCGGGTGTGTTGTCTTTGGTTTCGGGTCTGGATTTGGCCGACCCCTTTGTCTTTCATCCCGGCCCAGTGGACTTGCTCCTGGGCTCGGACGTATTGGGTTGGATTTTGTTGGGTACCCAGAAAGCTCTGGGTTCGTCTTCACTGATGGCAGTGTCTACTATCTTTGGTTTCGCCCTGATGGGCCCTGTGTTTGATAATAGCACCGTGGAGGAGCCACCGGTCGTCGCATCTGCGTCCTTGGCCAAGACCATGCAAAGGTTTTGGGAGGTGGAGGAGCCACCTATGAGTTCCAGGATGGATCCGGAACACGCTGAGTGCGAAGCCCTTTTTCGATCGACCACGGAGAGGTTGCCCTCCGGTCGGTTTGTAACTAGGTTACCTTTTGGTGCCTCTCGTCCTAGCCTAGGGCAAAGTAGGGCGCTTGCGGAGAAACGACTGCTGTCCATGGAGCGACGTATGCAGCGTGACCACGTACTTCGCGATAAATATATTGAATTTATGCGCGAGTACGAGGATTTGGGTCACATGTCTCCGGCTCGAGTTGATTGGAGCTCAACTGAGCATTATTTTTTGCCCCACCACGCGGTGGTGAAGGCTTCAACGGGCAAGTTGCGGACTGTCTTTGATGGGTCCGCACCCACTTCGAACGGAGTTTCGTTGAATCTATGTTTGCATTCAGGTCCCAAATTGCATAGGGACATAATTGACATCATCTTGAACTTTAGAAGACATCAAGTGGTTTTTGGCGCGGACATCCGGATGATGTTCCGCCAGACAGTCATACATCCTGAGGACAGGCGATTCCAGTTGATACTCTGGCGTGAGCGCCCTGAGGATCCTGTGACGGTGTATGAACTCAACACAAACACGTATAGTTTGAAATCTAGTCCCTATATCGCCATCAGATCATTGCTTGAATTGGCAGAGCGGGAACGGATCCGCTTTCCCCGTGGGGCTTCCGTGCTGTCACGTGACTTGTATGTAGATGACGTGTGCACCGGAGCCCAAAGTATTGAGGAGGCCCTCCTACTGCGGGACGAATTGATTGAAATATTGAAAACGGGTGGCTATGAGCTACGTAAGTGGTTGTCCAATGAGCCTAAAGTTCTAGAAGGGATCCCGGAGGATCACCAACAGAACCCTCACCTGTTTGAGGATGTGGATGATCCCAACAGGATAGCGGTGCTGGGCATGCAGTACCAGCCGCTAACCGATATTTTTCACATTCCAAGTGGACTTGGAAATACCAAAAGTCTGGACTAAGAGAACGGTGTTGTCCGTAATAGCTCGTATGTTTGATCCAAGCGGTTGGATCAGTCCAGTAATATTCTCTGCGAAGTGTCTTCTTCAGAGACTTTGGACTTTGGGCGTCTCGTGGGACGAGCCGCTGTTTGGCTCTCCATTGGATGATTGGCTCGAGTTGTTTTCATCGATTAAGGAAGTCAATCGGATTGCCTTGCCTCGTCGAATATTGCCACCCGGGAAATATCGAGCCAGCCTGCATGGCTTTTGTGACGCGTCGGAGCGAGGCTACGCCGCGTCAGTCTATATGCGGACAGTTGACGCCGATGGCCGGGTCAATGTCTCGCTTTTGTTAGGGAAGAGCAAGGTCGCCCCCATCAGGACTAGGCTGACTATTCCCAAGCTTGAGTTGAGTGGAGCTCACCTTCTCTCTAAATTGTTGCATCACGTTGCCAGTGAGCTGGCGGCCACGGTCGAGATACGAGACATCTTCGCCTGGTCGGATAGCCAGGTCGCGCTTGCATGGTTGCGCGCGCGGCCCCACATACCTTGGAGGTTTTTGTTGGAAACAGGGTTTCCCAAATCCAGAATATCGGAATTGATATAACATGGAGACATGTGCCGGGAGAGCTTAACCCAGCGGACTGTGCTTCCCGAGGTTGTACGGCACCAGAATTGGTGTCACACACCCGCTCTGGTGGGGTCCAGAGTGGCTGATGGGATCAGAAACTTCTTGGCCTGTCTGTCAGACAGATGTTACTTCTTTGAGTTTGACTGGGCTCCGTGTACATGCTGTAGTCGCTGAGACGACGTCGGAGCCGGATTGGCTACTTGCTCGGTATAGCAGCTTGGATAAGCTTCTGGGTGTTACCAGTTGGATTAAGCGTTTCATACATAATTGTAGAAACCCACAGGCAAAGCGGTTGGAGCCGATTGCAGGTGCAGAAGAGCGCCGGAGCGCATTGTTGCATTGGGTCCGTGTCGTGCAGACCGGACGGTTTGAGTCAGAGCTTCGTATTTTGCGCGACGGACGCGCTAAGTTGAAGGGCGCGGTCGCTCGTTTGAACCCGTACATCGACTCGGATGGGCTTCTTCGGGTTGGAGGCAGGCTCCGGAAGGCGGATCTTCCATATGAGACTCGCCATCCTCTGTTGTTGCCCAAGGGGCGGACCCTTGGTGCAGCTTTTGGTGTCTGATCGACACATTCGTAACGCCCATGCTGGGTGCAATGCTTTGTTGGCTATTTTGCAACGCGAATTTTGGATATTGTCTGCCCGAAGAGCAATCCGTAGTGTTCTGTTTCGATGTATTGCATGTTATAGGTTGAAGGCATCCACGATGCAACCACAGATGGGTGATTTGCCCGCTGATCGAATCCGACCTTCGAGACCGTTTGACGGCGTTGGAACCGATTTTGCCGGTCCCTTTTCGATCAAGGCTTCTCCTTTCGTAATGCCCGTATTGTGAAGGGCTATTTGTGTGTATTTGTTTGTTTGGCCACCAAGGCTGTCCATTTGGAGGTGGTATCGGCTCTGACTACGGAGGCCTTCGTCGCCGCGTTGGATCGCTTTGTTTCGCGTCGAGGTCTACCTTCCCTTATTAGGTCTGATAATGGCACAAACTATAAGGGAACTGTAAATTATCTTAAGGATGTTTCTGTGTTTATTGATAAAAATTGTACTAGTTTAAGTCAAATTGCTGCCCAAAGGGGAATAACCTGGAAGTTTAGTCCCCAAGTTGCCCCCATTGGGGAGGGATTTTTGAAGCGGCTGTGAAATCCGCAAAGACCCACCTCCGCCGCATTATCGGAGAAACGGCTCTAACTTTTGAAGAGCTGGCCACGGTGTTTTGTAAAGTTGAGGCGGTCCTCAACTCTCGTCCTCTCTGTCCGCTCTCTCCAGATCCAAATGACTTGGAAGCTCTCACCCCTGGTCATTTTTTGGTGGGAGGGCCTTTGAATGCCCTGCCCGAATACCCGTGGAAGGACGAACGCGTATATCGGTTGTCGCGTTTTCAAATGTTGCAGCAAATGAGCCAGGACTTTTGGCGTCGCTGGTCGCTTGAATATTTGCATTTGCTGCAGCAAAGAGTGAAGTGGACAGACAGGACTGAGCCTCCCAGGGAGGGTGATTTAGTATTGTTAAAAGAGGCAAATTTGCCCTCATTGCTTTGGCGACGAGCTCGCATATTACGTTTGATTCTTGGCGGAGATGGCACTCCGCGTGTGGCTGAGGTGTTGGTCGACGGTTCGATTTTAAGGAGAGGTGTGACCTCTCTCGCCCGCCTTCCCGTAGAGTAAGCTAGCGGTCTGCTTCTCAGACCGGGACGGGGGGATGTTTGTAATATAATGGGTGAAACTAAACGCAGGCGTTTCCTATTGTCGCCGCCAGGCGTTCGGGGTTCTCACATTGCTCGTGTAAAATGGCGTCGCGGACGGTCGCCTATTGTCCTGTGCGATTTCGGTTTGTTTAATACGCGAGAGGTCCCGCGTCCCTTTGTCTAAAACCACGTTGATTGTTGGTTAGTTTGAACTATAATTGTGAGTTTCCCTTTTGTTAAATAACTATGGAACGTGTGTGTTTGTGAAACCTTTTACTTGGACTGTTTGTTGTGACCGACGTGACCTGTGGCTGCCTGGAGACGCCGAAACCTGTTGCTCAGTGGAACTGCTAGACGGATCAGGTATTTTTTCTGGGGATTGAGATCTCATGGGGTAGGTTGGGTGACTTAGGAACACTAACCTTCCTCCGAAGACACCCCAACTTGGATTAAGAAGTCAACTTGGTGAGTTTCATAATAAATTTAGTTTAGTTAATTTATAGGTTAGGTTATTATATAGGGCCCTGTAGCTCCCTTTATAAGCTACGGTGGTAGCAGTCTGCGTATAGCTTAAGTTAGGTTCTAGTCGGGCAAACGTGGTGCCGCGTGGAGATTTTTCCCGGTACTTATTTTTACCGGTGGTTTTTTCCCGGTGAAGTTCCGGTACAGAATTCTTCCCGCCGCTTCGTTTGTCCGGATTCTCTGCGCACATTTTCTGGTAGCAGAGCGTAGTTGTTCTGCACAGTGGTATATTTTTATTTTTTTAAGAAAATTAGTAGTCTCGTTGAAAAATAAACATATTTTTAAAACAGAGAGTAGATATTAGAAATATCTATTTTAGTTAAAGAGGAAGATGTCCAAGTCCATGGCTGGGGTTGTTCAGTATTTTCTTTGGTTGGGTATTTTTAAAAAAAGTTAATAAAATGAAAAGTTGCTAGAAAATGTACTTGCTAGATCTAGCTATAAAAATGCTAAGTTGGCAACACTGCCGAGCGGTCTGTATCGGTCGACCGACAGTAGCGCGGAACGAAACAGCCCTCTCCGCTCCTGCGCACCAGCCCCCGCCCTCACCCCGCGTACGAAGTGGATCTTATAAGTTATAAGTTACCACACAGACCACCTAAGTTACCATCTTTACGAATATAAAATCAGCCGGATTAACAAATGTTGGCATTTTAAGAGCAATCCCATACTAATTCAATATATCATTGAATATAAAAAGGAGTCATCAAAGTACAAAGTTCTGATAAGAGCGCGGTGCCAGAATGTGCCTACGAATTAAAAAAAAGCGTTCGTTACGGATCTAATAATGTTCCGAAATTTAGATAAATATATGTCAGTGAATATATATCGGAGCCAATAAATTTCAAGTTTTAAAAAATCTTGGAGTCACAAAGTGATTTTGAGTTTGAGAAAATTGACCGTTACCCGTAACTTGGCTCCTCTTGTTGCTATCTCGCTCGGAATCGAATATATCTCATCTACGGATTGTGACGGACCGATATATTCGTTAATATACCTTTCTACTCCATAAAAAATTTTGCTCGAATTTCGAAAAAAATTTGCTCCGTAACGGTCAGTTTTCTCAAACTCAAAATCACTTTGTGACTCCAAGATTTTTTAAAACTTGAAATTTATTGACTCCGATATATATTCACTGACATATATTTACCAAAATTTCGGAACATTATTAGATCCGTAACGAACGCTTTTTTTTAATTCGTTGGCACATTCTGGCTCCGCGCTTTAACTCAGAACTTTGTACTTTGATGACTCGCTTTTTATATTCAATGATATATTGAATTAGTATGGGATTGCTCTTAAAATGCCAACATTTGATAATCCGGCTGATTTTATATTCGTAAAGATGGTAACTTATAAGATACACTTCGTACGTGGGGTGAGGGCGGGGGCTGGTGCGCGGGAGCGGAGAGGGCTGTTTTCGTTCCGCGCTACCACAGATTACTTAAAACTATATTAACAACTTTGTGGCGTTACTGTCGGTCGACCGATACAGACCACTCGGCAGTGTTGCCAACTTAGGAACTTTATAGCTAGATCCAGCAATTTTTTGATATTGGTCAGCAACAATTTCATGAAACTTGTAGCAATTTTTTTTGGCTACTTTTTCTAGCAACTTTTCATTTCATTAATTTTTTTTAAAATACTTACTCAACCAAAGAAAATACTGAACGACCCCAGCCATGGACATCTTCCTCTTAAACTAAGATAGATATTTCTAATACCTACTCTCTGTTTTATTTTTCAACGATACTTACTTATTTTCTTAAAAAAATAAAAATATATTGTTGACTGTTAGAATTTGTCATTTCATTGTATTCTACATACTGTATCACATATTACTGTACATATTTATTAATATGATTTAGTGTACCTATGTATGTAATAATAGTTTATGAACATTATATTTTTGAACCCTCATAGCATTCTCTGTCTCTGTATGACCAAAAGGTAGACTGTTAGATCAAAGCTGTTAGATAATGCTTTTGGCATGAAGTTCGTCTATTCTTTTACTTTTTTTCAAATAAAGATAAATAAATCATTTAGCTAATTCTAGTAGTACAGCTCCTTGTCCTAACAAAAATCGATTTTATGGTTCCATCCGGTAGAAAGCATGAAACTTGGCATGAATGTAGCTTTCATATTGATATAGAAACACTTCGAGAAATGAATGTTTCCCCCTCTTTCCCTCCCTTTTATGTCCCAAATCGTGTTTTTCTCATTTTTTATGAAAACGGTAAGAGCTACACAAAAACTGTCAAAAAAAACAATATGTTCTTTATTAAATTATCTATAATAACACCATTGGATGTATGTTGATGGGACTTATAGTTTACAAAATATGCCCATGTTACTAGGACGGTCATGGTAGAATTTCGTATTTAATATCATGGATAGCTTTCGACTTCAGAAATACATTGTAGTGGTCCCACACTTCGTGTAGACATGTTACCATCAACAACAAAGTACCTCTTCCTATTGGGGGGAGGGGGAGGAGTGCATCCCGCGCGCTACAAGCGAAGAACTACTGCCTATTCTGTTTAAACATTATATCGTGCCTGGTATCGTTTTCGTATAAAACAAGCACCAGGCATTCATTTTTGATAATAACTTGGCAGCATTTCATAGAAAAATATCGATACTTTTCCTAAAAAATGAACAAAAAATTCTTAATTTAATTGTCTGTTCAGAGCACGTTCGAATTGCTTTAAGATATAATAACAAGGGTAAATCTGAGTAAAATAAATTCTGATGGTAAGTACGGATATTCTAGTTTATAAAAATATATATTTTAAATAACATTTTAGTTTAACTTCCATTCGAAAAAATGTGAAAATATAAAAGCCCGTGCGTGAAAACGTGCTTCTAGCTAAGTCTATGAGTTTTTTCCTATATCGTCCTTAGAAACAGTTCCAATTTGGATGCTAAAATTTCTTTAAATATTTGTTTTAAACAAGTAAAAACAAATTATTTATTTATTGAAACTGTTTCTAAGGACTTTCTAGGCAAAACAAATTGACGAGATTTAAGTACGTTCTGAATTTTAAGCCGCACAGGCTTTAAAATTTTTTTTGGAATGTAAGTTCAACTAGAATGTTATCTAAAATGTATATTTTTATGAACTAGAATATACATGCTTACTATTTTACTCAGATTTAGCCATGCTATAAAATCTTGAAGCGCTTTGAATGTGCTCTGAACAAAAAATTAAATTAAGAATTATTTTTTGACTTTTTAGCAAAAATATCGATATTTTTTTATGAAATGATGCCAAGTTATTATCAAAAATGAATTCATGATGCTTGATTTATATGATAACGATACCAGACACCATATAATGTTTTAACAGAATAGGCAGGACAGGAGTTATTCGCTTGTAGCGCGCGGGGTGCACTCCTCCTCCTAGGAAGAGGTACTTTTGTTGATGATGGTAACATGTAGACATGTGGGACACGAAGCGTGGGACCACTACAATGTATTTTTGAAGTCGAAAGCTATCCATGATATTAAATACGAAATTCTACCATGACCGTCCTAGTAACATGGGCATATTTTGTAAACTATAAGTTCTATCAACACACAGCCAATGGAGTTATTATAGAGAATTTAATGAAAAACATATTTGTCTTTGACAGTTTTTGCGTAGCTTTTACCGTTTTAATAAAAAATGAGAAAAACCACGATTTGGGACATAAAAGGGGGGGAAACATTTTTATTACTCAAAGTGTTTCTATATCAATATTAAAATAGATATATGAAAGCTACAAATCTACAGATCTAAAATAGTAAAATTATGATTTTACAAAGAATTACATGAATATAGTCATGTAATTGGGAGGAAGGCCTTTGTCCAGCAGTGGACGTCTTTCGGCTGAGAGAAGAGAAGAAGAGAAGTCATGTAAATTGCTTCGTAAAATCATAATTTTATGTACTAGTACCTAGAGTATGAACTCTATGGAAATACAGAGTTTCTTTTAGTAACAGTGCTACACACCGGTAATTCAGAGTGCCGATTAGTAACAGACACGTTAGGAAAACCTCAGTTGCAATGTTTAACACTGCTATACATTGATACATTTTATCCCGTTGTGTCTCAGTGTGACAAATCTTGGTATGACTCATCGGGAATAATTATCATCCATTTCCGAGGCCTGGATACCATGTAGCACAATAGTGCTTGCCAACAAGACAAAACAAATGAGCTTAAAATTTACGAGGCAAAACTTGCGTGCGCCTAATATTGTGTATCTACTTGCCGTAAGTAGCAATCAGAAGTTCACAATTCACCAATCACAGTTTGCGACAGGAATGATGTGCTCTGATTGGCTCATTTGAATCGGATCAACATGTGGGTGAAAGCGAAAAAGGTGGAATTGTATAAAACACGCGTAATTATTATTATTAGTCGCCCTGACACTTATGGCTCCGAACGGAGCCAGTGTTGCAAAGGAAAACAGCAATGGAATCAGAAAATCAAGCCGGATCAACAAATGAAAAAGGATCAACAAAGTGCTGCTCGTACGGCACGATTGAGCCACTAAGTGCCCGTGGGGATATCTATATATATATATGTTATCGCTGAAAATTTTAAGTTTCATGACTTGAAAGCTGAAATATTTTCTAAATTTTCGATGCCTTTATGAATTAATTAAGCCGAAAATATGTATTTTTATTAAAAAGTACACGATTTAAACCTTAATAAACATCATAATCTATATCCTGTATTATTTTTCCACTTCGTAATTAAACTCTAATTAGGTAAATTTCTTCATGAAAAATTACTGTGGCTAAATTGATTCGATAAGTAGAAATTAGAGTACACTATCAATCACCACATTGGATCGAATACTTATTGAAAGCATTCGCCGTTAATAAGCGTTGCTACAGACGATTTAGACAATAGGAACAATGCACAAACCACTTACCATGTAGGCAGGCTTCGAGCACGATTCCTCACGAATAGTTCTTCCTTTAGACACCTAGCCGGCCAGCCACACACGATTATAAAGTTCCAAAAACACTGTTGAGCACTTGAAGTTTGATTAGGATAATTGAGTAAAAAGGCTGTAATGTTTGGTGCGCGCGCGCCTTCGATTCAACGTCCAGACTCAGAATAGTTTACTGGCAGCCTTCTGCCACCAGCCTATGGCGTTGATCTCTCAGACACCGGTAGGATCTGCGCATGCGCCAGCGGAAGTCCGGGCGCCCCATTGGCTAAATAGAACTGCAGCACAGCGAATTGTGATGATTGATAAGTGCATCGGTAAGGCGCGCGAAATTCAAATTGAAAAGTAAACGAAGTTTACGTTGAAAACGGAACATTCCGCCCACCAAAATACCAATGGGATTTTCCCAGAGTAAGAATAAGAAACGGTAATTAACGATAAATATGTTTAAGTTACTATCCTAAACTTAAAAGCTAAGAAATGCTAAGTTATAACGATTATACGGATGGTAGAGGACATAGTTTGACCAAAGGTCTCTTAAGCGAGTGATCTCTGGCTGTTCTAATGGTTGCGACTCTAACTACCCCATCAGGGCCAGGATGCAAAGAAACAACTCGTCCTAATGCCCATTGAAGAGGAGGCCGATTGTCCTCTTTTATAAGTACGATTGAGTTTACAGTTAACGGTGTTGAGTCCGTGGTCCATTTTGCTCGCTGAGTTAACCCATGTAAATATTCATTTTTCCAGCGTTTCCAAAATTGTTGTTGAAAAGATTGGATAAGTTGCCATCGATTCAGTCGATTGATTTTTACGTCCTTGTAGTCGAAATCAGGAACTGCTGTAAGAGGTTCTAGCGTTAAAAAATGACCGGGCGTAAGAACGTTCAAATCGTTAGGATCCGAGCTCAATGGACACAAAGGCCGCGAATTTAAAATTGATTCGATCTGAGCGAAGAGTGTGGTAAGCTCTTCAAACGTTAAGACCTGATCGCCAACAATACGGTACAAATGACTCTTTGCGGCTTTGATTTGGATTTCCCACACCCCTCCGAAGTGGGGAGCAGAAGGTACGTTACGTTTAAAATCTATTTTTTCCGCATGAGAGGCTTGTTCGATACATGATGCTAGTTGTGAACTTGCACCAACGAAATTCGTACCGCAGTCAGAGTGAATAACATTGCAGCGGCCACGACGAGAAACGAAGCGACGCAATGCCGCGATGAAGCCGTCAGTCGATAAAGTAGAAACCACCTCAAGGTGCACTGCTTTTGTACTCAAGCATACGAATAAACACAAGTACGCTTTATCGATTTTAGCACCACGATGAAGCCCGAGCTTAATTCGAAAAGGCCCTCCTAGATCGACACCTACGACAGAGAAAGGCTTTGCCTGATTGACACGAAAGGCCGGAAGGTCGCTCATAAAGGGTTGCAAGGTTTCGGTTTAAGACGGTAGCATCTTATGCATCTTGAAAGATGATGACGTACAGCATGCTTTGCCGCAAGTATCCAAAACTGTTGTAAGATCAGATAGTTGGTTGTGTTCAGACCGGGATGAAAATTGTTTCGATGAATAGATTCGATTACAGCGGATGTAAGAACACTCTTTTTGGGCAATAATGCGGGATACTTATGTTCGAAGTCAAGATCGGAGCGCGATAGGCGCCCGCCTACTCTGAGTATACCCTGCTCGTCCAAAAACGGGTTTAGTTTACGAAAACTACGAGGTAACTGTATCTTTGATTGTAATTTGGATATGACATCCGAAAAACAGCGTTGTTGGAAATGTTTCACGATAATTAGTAACGCACGATGACGCTCAGC